>OY757019.1:10250010-10304888 GCA_963580285.1 Lucinisca nassula | reverse complement strand
GCTTCGGATCAGGGCTTGGAGTACACCACAACCCTGTTATAACACAGTTCAATATAACACTGTTTGGGATATAACACGGTTTCAAGATGGATCCCAAAAATGTATAGATTATATAGAAAAATGACCATAAATGGTCATTTTTCTATATAATCTATACATTTTTAGCTCACCTGTCACGTAGTGACAAGGTGAGCTTTTGGGATCACTTTTTGTCCGTCGTCCGTCGTGCGTGCGTAAACTTTTTCTTCAAATGACATCTCCACCTAAACCACTGATCGGATTTTAACCAAACTTCACAGGAATGATCCTTAGGTGGTCCCCTTTCAAAGTTGTTCAAGTGGTTCCGGTCCATTGCACATCTAGGTCACAGGAGCTAAAAATAGATTTTTAAAATGAAAACTTTAAAAATCTTCTTCTCTGAAACCACAAGGCCCAGGTCTTTGATATTTGGTGTGAAGCTTCACCTAGTGGACCTCTACCAAGATTGTTCAAATTATAGCCCTAGGGCCAAAAATACCCCCGCCCCGGGGGCCTTTGGTTTTACATAGGCCTATATAGGGAAAATCTTTAAAAATCTTCTTCTCTGAAACCGATAGGCCCAGGTCTTCTATATTTGGTGTGAAACTTCATCTAGTGGACCTCTACCAAGATTGTTCAAATTATGGCCCTTGGGCCAGAAATGCCCCCGCCCCGGGGGCCTTTGGGTTTACATAGGCTTATATAGGGAAAACCTTTAAAACTCTTCTTCTCTGAAACCACAAGGCCCAGGTCTTTGATATTTAGTGTGAAGCTTTACCTAGTGGACCTCTACCAAGATTGTTCAAATTATAGCCCTGGGGCCAAAAATGCCCCTGCCCCGGGGGCCTTTGGTATTACATAGGCTTATACAGGGAAAATCTTTAAAAATCTTCATCTCTGAAACTGCAAGGCTCAGATCTTTGATATTTGGTGTGAAGCTTCATCTAGAGGACCTCTACAAAGATTGTTCAAATTATAGCCCTAGGGCCAAAAAATGCCCATGCCCCGGGGGCCTTTGGGTTTACATGGGCTTATATAGGGAAAATCTTTAAAAATCTTCTTCTCTAACACCACAAGGCCGAGGTCTTTGATATTTGGTGTGAAGCTTCACCTAGTGGACCTCTACCAAGATTGTTCAAATTATAGCCCTAGGGCCAAAAATGCCCCCGCCCTGGGGGCCTTTTGTTTTAGATACAGGGAAAATCTTTAAAAATCTTCTTCTCTGAAACCGAAAGGCCCAGGTCTTCGATATTTGGTATGAACCTTCATCTAATGGACCTCTACCAAGATTATGGCCCTGGGGCCAGAAATGCCCACGCCCCGGGGGCCTTTGGGTTTACATAGGCTTATATAGGGAAAATCTTAAAAATCTTCTTCTCTAAAACCGAAAGGCCCAGGTCTTTGATATTTGGTGTGAAGCTTCACCTAGTGGACCTCTACCAAGATTGTTCAAATTATAGCCCTAGGGCTAAAAATACCCCCGCCCCGGGGGCCGATGGTTTTTCATAGGCTTATATAGGGAAAATCATCTTCTCTGAAACCGCAAGGCTCAGATCTTTGATATTTGGTGTGAAGCTTCATCTAGTAGACGTCTACCATGATTGTTCAAATTATAGCCCTTGGGCTAACAATGCCCCTGCCCCGGGGGCCTTTGGTTTTACATAGGCTTATATAGGGAAAATCTTTAAAATCTTCTTCTCTGAAACCACAAGGCTCAGGTCTTTGATATTTGGTATGAAGCTTCACCTAGCATAGTCCTTGGGCCAAGAATCTACTAGAGACACTGATTCTCAGGTGAGCGATTCAGGGCCCTCTGGGCCCTCTTGTTGTTTGGACACGGTTGTTTAACTAACACGGTTTCTGCTTTGGACCCCAACAATCGTGTTGTAAAGAGGTTGAGGTGTACTTGTAAATGCTCCAGTGTTTCCCAGCTGAAAATATATAGAAATAGATGCCAAGGAAAAACCACAATAAAAGATTACAGCCTACCAATGACACAAAGAGACAGAGTAAATAACAATGAGAAAAACAAAAAAGGAAGAAAGTAATAATGGGCCCCGTCAAGCGATTTTGGTACTTATCGCCTATGCGAGCAGCGAAGGTTCAGGCGAGCCTGCGCATCCGCGCAGTCTCGCCAGAACCTTCGCTGCTCGCTCATACAAGCAGTGAATCAAGAGGAACCTTCAGACAGAAAGCCATATCCCTGGCCTCTCTGAATGGCTGGGCATGCGCAGTTAAAATTTGTCATGACGGAATGCTCGAAGACACAAATTCGCTTGGCGGGGCTCAAATAGAATCACAAACAGCACAGCAACCAGCTCCTCTTCCCTACTAGAGGTGATCAGGATGCAACAGGCGCAATTAGTAAAAAGTAAACAAATAATAATACACAAACATAAGCACATACAACATGAAGAGCCCCGACCAAAAATCAGGGGCCAGTTGTTCAAAGCATCATTAGCTTAACGAGCTCGTTAGTGGTCATATTGTTAACTCTTGTAGCATGTACAATATCAAAAATTTTGGTATTTTTGCTGAAAAAATGTGAGCAGCTTTTGCAGCCGCAAAAGCTGCTCACATTTTTTCAGCAAAAATATTAGCATATTTGCTATATTTAATGATAAAAGTTTTAGCGATACGTTAACTAACGACGTCGCTAGTTTTGAACAACTGGCCCCAGGATGCAATAGGCACAATTAGTAAAAAGTAAACAAATAATAATACCCAAACATAAGCACATATAACATGACGAGCCCCGACCAAAAATCTGGACCAAGTTGTTCAAAACTAACGACTTTCGTTAGTTAACGTATTGTTAAAACTTTGATCATTAAATATGGCAAATATGCTGAAATTTTTGCTGAAAAAATGTGAGCAGGTTTTTTCAGTAAAAATACCAAACTTTACGATATTGTACTTGCTAGAAGAGTTAACAATACGACCACTAACGAGCTCGTTAAGCTAACGATGCTTTGAACAACTGGCCCCTGACATTTAAAATAAACAACATCAGAACCACCAGCTTAGGACGGTCAGTAATGAGAACCACTGCGGAGTTAAAGTCAATTCTATGGGTCCAACCGTCACTCAAGGTTCTTATATTATTTACGACAGGCAAAGAAGTTGGTGCACCTGAATGGGTTTAGTGAGTTATTTATGATGATAAGGTTATGTTTATATTCGTACATGTACTTCTGCCTCTGCACAGAAAAGGAGCAAATTCTTTCCTTCAAGAGTAGACCCTTTTGTGATGACAGCATTAAGCTTGGCATTATATAGTTGTCTGGTTTTCTGTCCATTTGTCAACATTGGCATCATCCCTAGCTCCACTGTAAATGTTCCATTTCTCAAGAGCTACATTCACAGGCATAAGGCTGGATTAATTAATCAGATAATTGATTAAATGATCGATAAATTCCACATAAATCATTATCATTACTGATTTGCTTGTAATTGATTATTTGATAAGTACAGTTTACTACCCAAAGTTGTGCATAAAATAGCTGGATGAGTGGCAAACAGTGCAGCCCCTGATGAGACACAGCATCTTATCTTGGTCTGCACAATTTGCTCAGGCCTGTCTGTTCAAATACATATGGTAAAGTACAAAATACGCTAACGGCCCCGCCCATTTGGGCTTGAAGAAATATATGGGCTGCATGATGCTTCCATGCAGAGCTGAAACCGACCCGCAAACCAGTACTGGTAAACCGCTTAGGGGATCTAAGCCTGCCCAGGCAAAGCAGTATGAGAAGGTCCGTCCATGCTTATAAACCCTATTTGTTTCATTGGGTTACAGGGCTTGAGATGTCATTTCATCTCAATGTCGGGTAAAAGTCCCACAAAATTGGAAGCAACATCTCCAAAATGACCTTTACAGTGTTGACGGGGACGTTAAACCTCAAATCAAACAAACAAAAACAAAATACGCTAGGTGTCATGCTCAGACAGATGATACCTACAACTGTATGTTCCATTATGCTTTCTGACTTTGCGCTATGATAAACCCTCAGTAACTACAACTACCCCTTTCACCAACATTTTTTCATGTTTTGATTGTTTTTCTTAGGGTTTCACATTCCTTTTAATCCTTATCCTGCTGTTCATGACAACCCCTATCTTTGCAAACAGTGTAGATCCAGATCAGATGGCTTCTTCAGATGGCTTCTGAAGAAGCCATCTGATCAGGATCTACACTGTTTGACATTCAGTTTATGAATTTGTAGGAATAAATTACATCAAGTAATCTGATTGGTTCAAAATCAGAAATGGGTGTGGCTAAATTTAATATTCAGCAGGATAAGGGTTAACCCTTGTCGTGCTAATCCCGGATATGCCTTATCTTTGAAACAATGTAGATTCAGATCAGATGGCTTCTAACGAAGCCATCTGATCAGGATCTACATTGTTTGCCATTCAGATTGTAAATTTGTTGCAATAATTTGCATCAAGTAATCTGATTGGTTGATAATCGGTAGTGGGTGTGGCATATATGAATATTCAGCAGGACAAGGGTTAACACTTTTTAGGCTGAATTTTCATGGTCCCAGCGGTGTTAGTTCCGTTGAAGTTAGACTGTCTGTAGACTGTGGTATATATTTTCAGTCCAGCTGAGGAATATCCTGACCTCCTGTCTCTGATCAGAGCCGCTGTAATTAGACATCCAGTTGTAAGAGAAAATACAGGTAGGTTTAGATCTGTACATGAGGAATGGGAGAGGGGGTGAGGAAGGAGTTGCAATGAAGGGAAATAAGGAAAAGTGGGGCATAGCTCCAGATAAGGTTCTTTTTTCATTGGAATCGTACTGATATTTTTCTTATTTCCACATGAAAACACATGTTGTGGGTATTCATTAGTAGCCCCTCAACGAGGTGCTTCTAATGAATACCCATGACATATGTTTTCATGAAGAAATAAGAAAATTAACATTTGTGTACCCCCTCTTATCTAGAGTTATGATTGCGGGATAGTTTTTCTAATTTCGCCATTAAAACATACATTGTGGGTACTTGTGAAAATCACATAATCAAGGCAATTCTAACAATGGGCCTCAGTGGTCTAGTGGGGAAGAGCACTGATTCTTAATCATTGGGTCTCTCACAGGTTTGGTTCGAGCCTTGCTTGTGGCGGTTAAGTCAGTCGCTTTATACACCAGCAGTTGTAGGTTCGATTCTGGGCTTCTCCAGACTAACTGCTTTGAGGATTATCATTTTGGAAGCTGATTTGTCATTTTACAGAACTTTACAAATAACTCATTGTGGTATTATGAAATTATCATGAAACCCCTATGAGAGGAGACTCCCTTTTTATCCCCCGACCGAAAAGGTTAGGGGGATATAGCGATCAGCCTGGCGTCCGTCCGTCCTTCTGTCCGTCCGGTTGTCCGTCCGCACCAACGAAACGACATTTAGGGGGCAAAAAATTTGGACAGTTTGACACTTAAGTACATGTATATATTCGTGAGTCCAAGTGGGGTTTATTCCGTTATTTGGGTACTTAAGTGGCAAAAATTCGCTCTTAGGTGGCTTGCCGCTTAAGAGAATTTGCCGCTTAAGTAGTCAATATGCCGACGCCTAGCCACTTAAGTATCCGTTCGTGAGAATGTCCGTCCGTCCGTCCGTCCGTCCGTCCGTAGACACAACCTTGTGATGGCCATAACTCCAATACCCTTAGAGATTCATTGATGGTTCTTGGCATAATTGTTCACAAGGCCGAGACGGCGTGTCATGCGCAAGAACCAGAACCCTGGTTGCCATACTTTTTTAGTTATCTCCCCTTTTAATAAAATAGAATGACTACTTTGTGATGGCCATAACTCCAATACCCTTTGAGATATATTGATGGTATCTGGCACAGTTGTTCACAAGGCTGAGACGGCGTGTCATGCACAAGAACCACAACTCTGGTTGCCATGGTTTTGGAGTTATCTCCCCTTCTAATAAAATAGAGTGACAACCTTGTGATGGCCATAACTCCTATACCCTTTGAGATTCATTGATGGTTCTTGGCACAGTTGTTCACAAGGCCGAGATGGTGTGTCATGCACAAGAACCACAACTCTGGGTGCCATGGTTTTTTAGTTATCTCCCCTTCCAATAATATAGAATCACTACCTTGTGATGGCCACATCTCCAACACTCTTTGAGATATATTGATGATACTTGGTGCAGTTGTACATGAGGTTAAGCAGGTGTGTCACGTGCAAGAACCACAACTCTGGGTGCCCTGGTTTTTTAATTATCTCCCCTGATAATATAACCTTGTGTTGGCCATAATTCCAATACCCTTTGAGATATATATTGATGGTACTTGGCACAATTGTATACAACATTGAGACAGCGCTTCATGCCTAAGAACCACAACTCTGGGTGCTATGATATTTGAGTTATCTCCCCTTCCAATATAACAGTATGACAACCTTGTGATCATCGTACCTCCAATACCCTTTGAGACATATTAGTGGTACTTGATGCAGATGTACATGAGGTTAAGCAGGTGTGTCATGCTCAAGAATTACAACTCTGGGTGCTCTGGTTTTTTAGTTATCTCCCCTGGCAATATAACCTTGTGATGGCCATAACTCCAACACCCTATGAGATATATTGAATAAACTTGGCACAATTGTATACAAAGTACAGAAGGGATGTCATGTGCAAGAACCACAACTGTTGGTGCTGTGGTATTCGAGTTATCTACCCTTCCAATATAACAGTATGACCAGTTTGTGATCACCATATCTCCAATTCCTTTTGAGACATATTGATGGTACTTTGTTCAGAAATACATTAGCTTAAGCAGGCATGTCAGGCGCAAGAACCACATTTCTGAGTGCCCTGGTTTTTAGCTCACCTGAGCACGAAGTGCTCAAGGTGAGGTATTGTGATCGCCCTTTGTCCGGCGTCCGTCGTGCGTCGTGCGTCTGTGCGTCGTGCGTCGTGCGTCGTCAACAATTCACTTAAATGACATCTCCTCCTAAACCAGTGAATGGATTTCAAAATACTTTCATAGAAATGTTCCTTGGGTGACCCTCTACCAAAATTGCTAAAATGGTTCTGCTCCGCAGAACAAAATGGCCGCCAGAGCTAAAAATAGAAAAACCTTTAAACGACATCTCCTCCTAGCCCTTTGGCCCGATTTCAAAATAATTTCACTGAAATGTTTCTTGGATGACCCTCTACCGAAATTGCTAAAATGGTTCTGCTCCGCTGAACAAAATGGCCGCCAGAGCTAAAAATAGAAAAACCTTTAAACGACATCTCCTCCTAGCCCTTTGGCCCGATTTCAAAATAATTTCACAGAAATCTTCCTTGGATGTCCCTCTACCAAAATTGCTAAAATGGTTCCGCTTCGCTGAAAAAAATGGCCACCAGAGCTAAAAATAGAAAAACCTTTAAACGACATCTCCTCCTAGCCCTTTGGCCCGATTTCAAAATAATTTCACTGAAATGTTCCTTGGATGACACTTTACCAAAATTGCTAAAATGGTTCCGCTCCGCTGAACAAAATGGCCGCCAGAGCTAAAAATAGAAAAACCTTTAAACGACATCTCCTCCTAGCCCTTTGGCCCGATTTCAAAATTATTTCACTGAAATGTTTCTTGGATGACCCTTTACCGAAATTGCTAAAATGGTTCCGCTCTGCTGAACAAAATGGGCGCCAGAGCTAAAAATAGAAAAAACCTTTAAATGACATCTCCTCCTAGCCCTTTGGCCTGATTTCAAAATAATTTCACTGAAATGTTTCTTGGATGACCCTCTACCGAAATTGCTAAAATGGTTCGGCTCCGCTGAACAAAATGGCCGCAAGAGCTAAAAATAGAAAAACCTTTAAACGACATCTCCTCCTAGCCCTTTGGCCCGATTTCAAAATAATTTCACTGAAATGTTTCTTGGATGACCCTCTACCGAAATTGCTAAAATGGTTCCGCTCCGCTGAACAAAATGGCCGCAAGAGCTAAAAATAGAAAAACCTTTAAACGACATCTCCTCCTAGTCCTTTGGCCCGATTTCAAAATAATTTCACAGAAATGTTCCTTGGATGACCCTCTACCAAAATTGCTAAAATGGTTCCGCTCCGCTGAAAAAAATGGCCGCCAGAGCTAAAAATAGGAAAACCTTTAAACGACATCTCCTCCTAGCCCTTTGGCCAGATTTCAAAATTATTTCACTGAAATGTTTCTTGGATGACCCTTTACCGAAATTGCTAAAATGGTTCCGCTCTGCTGAACAAAATGGCCGCCAGAGCTAAAAATAGAAAAACCTTTAAATGACATCTCCTCCTAGCCCTTTGGCCCGATTTCAAAATAATTTCACTGAAATGTTTCTTGGATGACCCTCTACCCAAATTGCTAAAATGGTTCCGCTCCGCTGAACAAAATGGCCACCAGAGCTAAAAATAGAAATACCTTTAAACAACATCTCCTCCTAGCCCTTTGACCCGATTTCATATTATAGCCTGGGCCAATAATGGCTCTCCCAGGGTCCCACTTGATACCCTATGGATCAGGTGAGCGATCCAGGGCCATCATGGCCCTCTTGTTTAGTTATCTCCCCTGATAGTATAATCTTGTGATGGTCATAACTGCAATACTTTTGTGATATATTGCTGGTTTAATTCTGGTGCACTTTCTATTGGTGAACAATCTTCTGAAGGCCATATTGGCTTTTGGTCGGGGGATTTGCCATCTCTTCCGATGGCTATTTTTTCAGAGGCGTAGGTATACAGGAGAGCAAATAAGTAAGGAGTCCAAAGTTATCTCCCTTGTAAAATTATTGCAACATATCCATTCACCTGAAGGGGAATGGGAACACTTTCAGGGGAGGCAACTCCTGCAAGAATATTTTTGTCTCCCATGTCAATCGGGGTCAACTCTTAGAGGAAAGAATTTGCTCCTAAGGAGCAAATTCTTTCCTTTAAGAGTTGACCCTTTTTAGCTCACCTGTCACGTAGTGACAAGGTGAGCTTTTGGGATCACTTTTTGTCCGTCGTGCGTCCGTCCGTGCGTCCGTCCGTGCGTGCGTCCGTCCGTGCGTGCGTCCGTGCGTCCGTAAACTTTTCTTCAAACGACATCTTCTCCTAAACCACTGATCGGATTTTGACCAAACTTCACAGGAATGATCCTTAGGTGGTCCCCTTTCAAAGTTGTTCAAATGGTTCCAGTCTGTTGCACATATAGGTCACAGTAGCCAAAAATAGATTTTTTTCACCGAAAACTTAAAAAATCTTCTTCTCTGAAACCGCAAGGCCCAGGTCTTTGATATTTGGTGTGAAGCTTCATCTAGTGGACCCCTACCAAGATTGTTCAAATTATAGTGCTGGGGCCAAAAATGCCCCCACACGGGGGCCCTTTGGTTTTACATGGGCTTATACAGGGAAAATCTTTAAAAATCTTCTCTGAAACTGCAAGGCCCAGGTCTTTGATATTTGGTATGAAGCTTCATCTAGTGGACCCCTACCAAGATTGTTCAAATAATAGTGCTGGAGCTAAAAACGCCCCCGCACGGGGGCCCTTTGGTTTTACATGGGCTTATATAGGGAAAATCTTGAAAAATCTTCTTCTCTGAAACCGCAAGGCCCAGGTCTTTGATATTTGGTACGAAGCTTCATCTAGTGGACCCCTACCAAGATTGTTCAAATTATAGTGCTGGGGCCAAAAATGCCCCCGCACGGGGGCCCTTTGGTTTTACATGGGCCTATATAGGGAAAATCTTTAAAAATCTTCTTCTCTGAAACCGCAAGGCCCAGGTCTTTGATATTAGGTATGAAGCTTTATCTAGTGGACCCCTACCAAGATTGTTCAAATTATAGGCACGGGGCTAAAAATGCCCCGGCACGGGGGCCCTTTGGTTTTACATGGGCTTATACAGTACAGGCAACGAGACATTCCTATAGACCTCGACCGTCACCGTGGCAGAATTCTCTGTCACCGTGTCGCTTCCACTTGTCACCGAGACGAACGAGACAGCTAGCGAGATGCACAGGTGTTCTCAGCGTGACAATGTAGCGGTACACTGAGCGAGACAATAATCCGTCCGATAATTTTATTGTCTTTCACAGAGACGCAGCGAGTCACAGCGCGACATTTATGACCGTACAGACAAGCCCTTTTTACTTGTTTTGGCAATGCTCATATTTAATGAAATTTACAAACTTTTTTTTTTTTTTGTTTGTTTTTGCCATTTACCGTTCAAGAGAAACAAATATTATCATTAAGACGTTCAAGCTATATTTTTTCTTGTTTTAACAGTGTTTTTCTTTTTCGCTAATGGGATAAGGACCCGTTTCCCATGCTCTGTTTCAACGCTTCGATGCCTCAGCATCATGGATTTTTCATGTAAAAGAGCCAGCGCACAGCAAAAGACTTTATTTACCAAGAAAGGATAAGATCGGTCTGTGCATCTAGCAAACGTTGCCAAAGTCTTCGCTTGTTACTGTTTGAAAAACCCAGAGGCCTGAGACGGCTCGTGTTAACAGCAAAGACTCTGATCAGACTGCACAGATGCGCAGGATGATCTGAGTCTTCACTTGTCACACATTTCTTTATATTGTCCGAAGTGCTTTCAAACAATGCACACAGTTCCTCAAAGTTAGTTTTATTCCCTTGTTCCCCTAAAATTAAACAATGATAAAACGGTATTCGGGGTTTGCGACGAGGTCAAGACACAAACCGGTCATCTCGGCTACAAACTGACATCAAATTGAAATGTGCTGCTCAGACTTACGGATGCCCGGCTGACCGGCCCCTTTGTTGCACGCAAAAAAATGGAACGGGTTTTCTCATGACGGGGCACATTCTTGCTGAGCGATGGGGTCTGGTTGTTCCATTGCATTTTTGCGGGTTCACATTTGAAACGCCTCTGCGAGGCTAGTTAAACTAATGGCCAATTAAGTCGTATATCGACCAGGGTGCTATCTGATCAGTCTTGGTAATCTTCAAAGACTATTCTTCTCCTACTATTCTGTGTATCAGTTTAACCCCTTCTTCTATTATCATGACTCAAATGAGCCAGCGCACAGCAAAAAACTATTTCAAACCAAGGAAGAATCAGATCCGCCTGCGAATCTAGCCGGTATGCTTAAGTCTTTGCTTGTAACTCTCATGCGAACAGCGGAGACTTTGATCAGTCTACGCTGATGCGCAGGCTGATCTGAGTTGTTATTAGTCACTAATTTCTTATTATCCTAAACGGTAAACTTCACGCTTCAGGGTAGGACCAAGGGCGAAGATGGCGGCCACGTAAAATCAATTTAATGCCCCCCCCCCCCTCCCGCCAGTATTTTTTTTCACTGACCGTAACCAGTACAGCACACGTCCTTTCGGGCCAGAAACTGACAAATGCCCTTCTTGAATCAGCGGAAGGGAGAAGGTGGCCATAGAGAAGATTTCACGATCATCTCCCGTCCCTTAGTCTTTTAAAGGTCCGATTATAAATTCGTCAACGTAGGCGCGGCCTGGTCATTATCTGTATTTTTTTTTTTTTGTTCTTTTGCGGGCCGTTGTAATTGCCACATAGTTTTCCGGGATGCGGCGATTTGTTAGATTTACATGCGCACCCGGCTATGACTCGGATCAGCCTGCGCATTTGCGCAATCTGATCTTGGTCTTCGCAGTGCGCGCTTTGGATGGCTGGAAAACAAAACAAACCCATAAAACCCCCAAGAGAATATGAGCGACAGCGTATTAATGTAAAGACCTTTTCGTATGCAATAACCAGCTGTGCTCGAAAATAATCAATGACATCACGTGTTGCTGTAGAATCAATGAGGAACGTTATGGAAAAAGTTGCATGTCACTAATTGGAAAACAGACTGTCAGCGCTCCATATAAGGGGTCAATAGTTTGCTAAAACGGGTTCACATATGAAACGCCTCGGTGAGGCTAATCTAACTGAATATGGCTGATGTCTTTAGTCAAGTCTGCTCCAACTGTTCTATATGGGTACCCATAATCATAAGATCTGGTACTAAAGTGCTGATAAAACGGTATCGAGGTCAAGAGTAGACACAAACCGGTCATCTCAGCTACAAAGTTGCAGCAAATTAAAAAAAGTGCTGATCAGACTCATGGACGCCCAGGCTGACCGGCCCTTTTGTCGCACGAAAATAATGGAACAGGTTTTCTCATGACGGGGCACATTATTGCTGAGCGATGGGGTCTGACTGTTCCATTGCGTTTTTGCGGGTTTACATATGAAACGCCTCTGCGAGGCTAGCTAAACTCATGGTCAATTAAGTCGTGTATCAACCAGTGTGCCATCTGATCAGTCTTGGTAATCTTCAAAGTGTCTATTCTGCTTCTACTATTCTGTGTATCAGTTTAACCCCTGCTTCTATTATCATGACTCAAAAAAGCGCACAGCAAAAAGAAAAAAAAAAAAAAAAAAAAAAAAACTAGAAAAAGTGTCCATAGGACACGGATACCCCCGCCAAATGCCATTCATGAAACGGTTTACTATATGGAACTAAATCAAGGGCAGATAATTCAAAAACCAAAAATGTAAGAGTTGTCTTCCTTGTTCATAACACATCGTCTCAGTGTGATGAATGCACCTGTGAAGTTTCATGAATATATTCCATACGGTTTAGGAGTTATGGCCCGGACACGGTTTACTATATGTGGCCCCCGCCCATAGGGGCTTGAAGAAATATATGGGCTGCATGATGCTTCCACGCAGAGCTGAATCCGGCCGCACACTAGTACTGGTAAACAGTTAAGAGGATCTAAGCCTGTCCAGGAACGGCCGTGCGAGGCGGACCGTCCATGCTAATAAACCCTATTGGTTTCATTGGGCGACAGGGCTTGAGATGTCATTTCGTCTCAATGTCGGGTAAAAGTCCCACAAAATTGGAAGCAACGTCTCCAAAATGACCTTTACAGTGTTGGCGGGGACGTTAAACCTCAAATCAAACAAAAACAAACGGTTTACTATATGGAACTAAGTCAAGGGCAGCTAATTCAAAAACCAAAAAAGCAAGAGTTGTCTTCCTTGTTCATGACACATCGTCTCAGTGTGATGAATGCACCTGTGAAGTTTCATGAATATATTCCATACGGTTTAGGAGTTATGGCCCGGACACGATGTCGGGACGGACGAACGAACGGACAGGGGTAACACTTAATGCCCTTTCCACCATTCTTCGAATGGCGGGGGCATAAAAAACGGTTGTAACTCTAATGCGAACAGCGAAGACTTTGATCAGTGTACGCAGTTGCGTATGCTGATCTGAGTTGTCATTGGTCGCTCATTTCTTATCGTCCTAAACGGAACAATTCATGACAGAATCAAGGGCGAAGATTGTGGTCAGGCAAAATCAATTTACATCCCCTTACCCCTTACGGTCCGCTTATAATTTTGTCAGCCTGCGCGTGGGTGCGGCCTGGTAATTTGTCTTTTTCTTTTTTTTACTTTCCCTGGCCGTTGTTTTTGCCTTTACGAGGGTTTCAGTGCCTAGGCTGGTGATAGTTTTCCGGCTTGCGTCGATTCGTTATATTTACATGCGCGCTCGGCTATGACTCGGATCAGCCTGCACATTTGCGCAGTTTGATCTGGGCCTTCGCTGTGCGCGCTTTGGATGGCTGGTAATCTAGTTACTATTTGTACGGCCGATGGGGACTTTTATCCGACTGTGCGGATGCGCAGGCTGATCCGCCCGGCCTGGCCTCGGGATAATAGAACCTTCATGCTCGGGTCTTCGTGGCATGAAATTTATTATGCTCCTCAATATCGAGATACATATGAAATGAAAGAGGCGGTTTTCCTGCTCAGATCAGCACAGACTTATTTGGCCTGCTCATAAATTTTAACCATTATCTTGCTGTTCACGACAACCCGTATCTTTGCAAACAGTGTAGATCCAGATCAGATGGCTTCTGAAGAAGCCATCTGATCAGGATATACACTGTTTTGGCATTCATTTTATAAATTTGTAGCTATAAATTACATCAAGTAATTTGATTGGTTGATAGACAGAAATGGGTGTGGCTTAAATGAATATTCAGCAAGATAAGGGTTGTAATGCCAACAGTTTTGAAGTTTATGAGCGGAACAAATTTCGTGCTCGGATAAAATAAGCATGTATGCGTGTTGTTCTGCTTCTTCGGGTTGCCGTTATTTTTTTGTGTAACATAGTTGGCGTGGTGCATTGCTTGTGTTCGACGTCATCTATGTTTTTTGTTTATAATATGAAGAACCGATGATGGCGAAACGTTGATGTAAAAGCATGACAAAGATTATTTCGTGTTGGTGTTGATTTACTATACAAAATTACTTCTTTCACTTTAATGAAAATCTATCAAAGGGGTCCGGCCCCGCCCATTGGGGCTTGAAGAAATTGATAAGCTGCATGAGCTGTAACCGACCGCACAAGAGTACTGGTAAACCGCCAAGAGGCAAAGTGGTGCGAGTCGGACCGCCCGTGCTTATTAACCCTATTGGTTTCATTGGGCCACAGGCCTGGAGACGTCATTTCATCTCGGTGTCTTAAAAAGGTCCCACAAAGTTGGAAGCAACGTCTCCAACATGACCTATACAGTGTTGATGGGGACGTAAAATCTCAAATCAAACAAACTATCAAAGGGTTCAGTTTATATGGAGCAGAAAAGAATGCATTGCTCAAACTCAAGAACACACACCTGTGACAATGGTCTTGAGTTGACAATGCCGCATGGTTGTGTTATTGGTTCTGCACATCATCTCACTTCTATGCCAAGATCTGACCAAAATGTAATGGCGTTAAGGAGATATGCAGCGGACAGAAACTGTTATCAACGGACGGACGGCCATGGACGGAGGAAGGTCATTCCAACAATCCCCTCTCCACTTCTCGGCGTGGGATTAACACACCCACAAAAAACGTACAGAATCAAACAGAACCAAAATATTATAGTGCACAACCTGAAACAAATCTATGTAAAACAGCTTTTTCCGAGATGGGGGCTACTCTTAAAGGTAAGAATTTGCTCCCTTGGAGCAAATTCTTTCCTTTAAAAACAGCCCATATGATATATGTAATGGAGAACTCTATTTTTTTGGTGCTTTCTCTTTACTGCAAATATTTTTCATTACGCACATGCGTAATGGGCGTATCTTCTATGAAAGATCCCTTCCAAAACGAGTTATAGCATATTCCTGTAACGACCTTTTCGTATGCTACAACCGCTCGTGCCTAATGACGTAATTGTATCTCAGTGACTTCACGTGCTGCTGTGAAAAACGGGAAGACTCTCTTAAAGGGGCGCTTCAGCTATCAGAGAGGCACATTATCAATGAGGCACTGCATGCGAAAAAGTGCACATCACAAAATGGAAAGAACTGTTAGCGCCAAAGAAGACTTCAAGAGACCCGGCATAGATCGGTAGAAGCATTGCGACAAGGTCAAATCAAACTGGTCAGCTCAGCTGCATGTATTAGAGAAGTAAACTCGGTATCAAGCTGCCCAAAGCTGACCAGACTGTGCGTATGCGCAGGCTGACTGGTCTCTCGCAAACAGTCGAACGGGTTTTGCCATGGCGTGGCTCATGCTTGCTGTAAAATGCTGGGGTCTTATTGTTTCACTGCCACATTTGTAACGCCTCGGTGAGTCGTCTATTTTGAAAGAATTTGCTCCCGGGGAGCAAATGCGTCTCTAACTGTAAACAGGTTTTCTCATCCTCGCCGTAGTCAGCTGTTGAGCGACGGCTTCAAATGAAACTCGGTATCAAGCTGCCCAAAGCTGACCAGACTGTGCGTGTGCGCAGACTGACAGGTCTCTCGCAAACATCTGAACGGGTTTTGCCATGGCGTGGCTCATGCATGCTGTTCAATGCTGGGATCCTATTGTTTCACTGCGTCGGTTGCGAGTTCACATTTGTAACGCCTCGGTGAGTCGAGTCTATTCTGAAAGGAAACCATTTGCTCCCGGAAAGCAATTGCGTCTTTAAGTGTAAATTTATTGTCTCTGATGGGAGCTGTTTTCTTTTTCTTTTTTCTTTTTTGGCAGGAGCACATTTGAAACGCCTCGTTTCTTGGTCCTTAAGCTTTTTTTATCAATGATGCCTTATTCCCTGAAAATAAACGGGCACGTTCCCGTGCTGCACAGAAACCGGGGTAGTCCCTTTCATTGTTCGAACACCGGACTGCCTCAAGAACGCTGAAAAAGTATGTGATATGTTGGTACATGGTCATTGCCTGGTGGGTAGGCCCCCGTCCATAGGGGCTTGAAGAAATATATGGACTGCATGATGCTTCCACGCAGAGCTGAATTCGGCCCGCACACTAGTACTGGTAAACCGCTTAGAGGATCTAAGCCTGTCCAGGAACCGCGGTGCGAGGCGGACCGTCCATGCTAATAAACCCTATTTGTTTCATTGGGCGAAAGGGCTTGAGATGTCATTTCATCTCGATGTCGGGTAAAAGTCCCACAAAATTGGAAGCAACGTCTCCAATATGACCTTTACAGTGTTGACGGGGACGTTAAACCTCAAATAAAACAAACAAATCAAAATCATTAGGTCTCACGTCACTGTGGATCGAGTCTTGCTCGAGTCATATGTGAGACGCTTTCTACAACGGAAGGTTGTGTGTGTGTGTGTGTGTGTGTGTGTGTGTGTGTGTGTTTTGTTGTTGTTGTTTTCTGCTCTATCACGAACGGGGAGTTTGGACGCAATATATCATTTTGTAATCAAAGCAGCGAGGCATCGGCGACGGCGCTGCGTATAGACGTAGCGCCGACGTCGAGGTACCCTGGATGCTACTGTGTCTAAAATCTTTAAAAGGCGGAAGGCAGCGTGACATCGGCGTCGGTGCTGCGTAGAGACGTAGCGTCGGCGTTGGCGTATCCTGGATGTTACTGTGTCTGAAAGGCGAAAGAAATTTCTGTAAATTCATTTTAGTTTGAGAGTAGCGTGACATCGGCATCTGCGCGGCGTGGAGACGTAGCGTTGACGTCGCTGTATTCCGAAAGGCGGAAGTCATTTATGTAAATTTCCTTGATATGTCCGCTTTGAGAGCAGCGTGTCATCGACGTCGGGCCTGCGAAAAGTCGTAGCGTTGACGTCGATGTATCCGGGACGCGGCTTTACCTGGGATGTATAAAATAAGAAAGTCATTTCCGTTGGGTTTCACTGATGCGTTTGGTTTGACATAAAAAAAAATGGTTCTCTTCAGTATGTCTGGCCGTTGACGGGGACGTTGAACAACAATAAGACAAACAAAGTTATGGCGCCAACGACGCTGTTCCACTGCCAGCAGGAAAACTGCGTGCAATTGTTTTGAGAAATAATGTAATGTAGATATCAATATTTAAGTAATCAAGGTATTTTTTAATGTTCATCTAATTAAGATGAGCAAAATTTAAGGGAGAACCCCGACGGGCCTAACAAACTTTGCTCGTGACCCGATCCTGTTCATACTCCGATGACCGTTGACTAAATTACCTTCATTTCTTAAATAAATTTAATGATACGTTTGCTTTGAGCGCAGCGCGACGTCGGCGCTGCGTAAAAACGTAGTGTCTACATGTACGTCAATGAGATATTATCCTCAGAGTGTAATTGAACCTGAGTAGTATCAGAGGTGTGAGGCACACTTTCTATCACTATTTTTAATTATAAAGTTTTGCAGTATTTACATATGCATGATCTTAGTGTCTTATAAGTCGACGATAAACCTCAAATCAAAAAAGCAAATTACATCCTCAAGAACCGATGATGGTGAAACATAGATGTTAATACATGACAAAGATTATTTCGTGTTGGTGTTGATTTGCTATACAAAATTACTTCTTTCACTTTAATGAAAATCTGTCAAAGGGTTCCGGCCCCCACCCATTGGGGCTTATAGAAATAGATGGCCTGCATGAAAGGGTTCAGTTCATATGGAGCAGAAAAGAATTCAAGGCTCAAACTCATGACCTACAACAGTGACATTGACCTTGAGTCGGCATGGTTGAGTTATTGAATCTGCTCATCATCTCACTATAGTGCCAAGATCTGACCAAAATGTAATGACGTTAAGAAGATATGCAGCGGACAGAAACTTGTTATGAACGGACGGATGGACATGGACGGAGGAAGTTAATTCCAACAATCCTCTCTCCGCTTCGCGGTGGGGAGATTTGAGGGTCAACGTCCCCATCATTACAGTACAGGTCATTTTGGAGACGTTGCTTCCAATTGTGTGGGACTTTTACCCGACACTGAGATGAAATGACATCTCAAGCCTTGTCGCCCAATGAAACCAATAGGGTTTATAAGCATGGACGGACCGACTCGCACCGCTTTGCCTGGGCAGGCTTAGGTCCTCTGAGCGGTTTACCAGTTCTCGTGTGCAGCCCAATTATTTCTTCAAGGTCCGATGGGCGGGCTGGGGGACGACGGGGGATTAAAAGACAAGGGCGTAACCAGAACCAAAATAGTATTACGCACAACAAGAAAAATCTATGTAAAACAGCTTTTTCCGAGATGGGGGCTACTCTTAAAGGAAAGAATTTGCTCCCGAGGGGAGCAAATTCTTTCCAATTCTCCCGAGGGGAGCAAATTCTTTCCTTTAAGAACAGCCCATATATAATATGTAATGGAGAACACTTTTATTTAGGCGCTTCTCTTCACTGCAAATATTTTACATTACGCACATGCGTAATGGGCGTTACGCCTATGAAAGATCCCTTCCCAAACGAGTGATAGCATATTTGTGTTTGCCATTCTTGTAACGACCTTTTCGTATGCAACAGCCGCCCGTGCCTAAATGACGTAATTGTATCTCAGTGACCTCACGTGCTGTTGTGAAAAGCAGGAAGACTTCAATGAGGCATTGCATGCGAAAAAGTGCACATCACAAAATGGAAAGAACTGTTAGCGCTAAATAAGAGACCCATAGATTGGTAGATTTGTTTGTTTGATTTGAGGTTTAACGTCCCCGTCAACGCTGTATAGGTCATTTTGGAGACGTTGCTTCCAATTTTGTGGGACTTTTACCCGACACTGAGATGAAATGACATCTCAAGCCCTGTCGCCCAATGAAACCAATAGCGTTTACAAGCACGGACGGGCCGACTCGCACCGCTTTGCCTGGGCAGGCTTAGATCCTCTTCAGCGGTTTACCAGTACTCGTGTGTGGTCGGTTTTAGCTCTTGTTTTCTTTGTTTGATTTGAGGTTTAACGTCCCCGTCAACACTGTAAAGGTCATTTTGGAGACGTTGCTTCCAATTTTGTGGGACTTTTACCCGACATTGAGATGAAATGACATACCATGCCCTTTCGCCCAATGAAACCTAATAGGGTATATTAGCATGGACGGTCCGCCTCGCACCGCGGTTCCTGGACAGGCTTAGATCCTCTAAGCGGTTTACCAGTACAAGAGTGTGGGCTGGATTCAGCTCTGCGTGGAAGCATCATGCAACTCATATATTTCTTCTAGCCCCTAAAGGCAGGGGCCGTGGTTTTAGCTCTGCGTGGAAGCATCATGCAGCCCATCTATTTTTCCAAGCCCCGATGGGCGGGGGCCGCAAAGATTGGTAGAAGCATTGCGATGAGGTCATATCATACTGGTCAACTCAGTTACATGTAACTGGAGTAAACTCGGTATCAAGCTGTCCAAGCAGCAAATTGGAATGCTGACCAGACTGTGCGTATGCACAGGCTGCCATGTCTCTTAGTTGCTCGCAAACAGCCGAACGGGTTTTGCCATAACGTGGCTCATGCTTGTTGCATGCTGGGATCATATGGCTGAGAGTGCCTCGGTGAGTCGAGTCTATTCTGAAAGGAAAGAATTTGCTCCCAAGGAATAAATGCGTCTTTAAGGGTAGACAGGTTTTCTCATCATCACCGTAGTCAGCTGTTGAGCGACGGCGCCAAATCCTTTTTCTGGTGCACATTTCTTGGTCCCTTAGCTTATTAACCAATGACGCTTTATTCTCTGAAAAAAAAATGGGCACGTTCCCGTGCTCCGAAGAAAACCAGGGTAGACCCTTTTATAGTTCGAACACGAAACTGCCTCAAGAATGCTGAAAAAGTATAGGATATGGTGGCACGGTCATTGCCTGGTGGGTAAGAGCGCAGATTCTTAATCATTAGGTCTCTCATCACTGCGGTTCGAGCCTTGCTTGCGTCATATGTGAGACTATATTCTACAAAGGATGGTCGTGTTTTTTTTTTTCTGCTTTACCACGAACGGTGACATAGACGCTATAAATCATTTTGTAATGAGAGCAGCGAAACATCGGCGACGGCGCTGCGTGTAGACGTTGCGCCCTGGATGCTACTGAGTCTAAATTGTTTAACAGGCGGAAGTCATTTCTTTAAAATTTATTTTGGTTTGAGTGCAGCGTAACATCGGCGTCGGCGCTGCGTGGAGACGTAGCGTCGGCGTCGATGTACCCTGGATGTTACTGTGTCTAAAATGTTTAACAGGCGAAAGAAGTTTCTGTAACGTCCATTTTAGTTTAAGAGCAGCGTGACATCGGCATCGGCGCGGCGTGGAGACGTAACGTCGACGTCGATGTGTCTAGGATTCTATTGTTAAAAGGCGGATGTCATTTATGTAAATTACATTGATACGTTCGGTTTGAGAGCAGCGTGGCATCGACGTCGGGGCTGCGTAAAGACGTAGCTTTAAGTAATAAAGGTATTTTTTTTACGTTCATCAAATTAACTTACACCGGGTCACGAGCAAAATTTCAGTGAACTTTTTTTTTTTTTTTTTTTGCTCGTGACCCGATGTTGTTCATACTTCGATGAACGTTATATAAATTATCTTCATTTCTTAAATAATTTCAATGGTACGTCGCAGTGTCGGCGTTGCGTAAAGACGTAGTGTCTACGTCTATGAGACGTTATCCTCAGTGTGCAATTGAACCTGAGTAGTATCAGAGGTGTGAGGAGCACTTTCTAGTCTCCAATTTTTAACAGCATTATAATATTATAAGTTTCTTACATGATCTAAGTGTTTTCAAAGTCGACTTGGCTGGGTGTCGATATTATCTTGCGTTTTTTTTTATATACAGGATCTTACACGAGTGGTCATGTCATATGAAACTTATGAAAGGAGCCTTCGGCGAGTTTCATAAATTTCATATGAATTGACCACGAGTGTAAGATTCTGTTTATCATATGACCACTTTAAATTGGATTTCATCGCCTTTAGATTTGACAAATTTTCCACAAAAAAAATGCTTTGTTGACATGGACGTCGTCATGACATTACTTAATCCCGCCAAAGTGTTATTACACGTGTGGTCATACGATATTTTATTACACGACGTTATCCACTGCTTATCAACGACGTCATATGATAAAGTTTCAATATGCACATGTAGATACTGACACAATACACTTGAAGAAATTCCTTCCATCCTTACTGTCAGTGTAGGCCCGAACAGACTGCTTTCTACGGCGGCTGATCTGGGTCTACCTGTCAAGATCGATTCTACTGGTAACCCCTTTACACAACGCTGAACCATTAAGAATGTGCAGCTATAAGACACAAATCAGCCTGCACAATCATGCAGTATGAAAAGTATTCACCTACCACAGTATAATGCGCCTTTTGTAGCCACAGTGCTATTCATTGCCACTTGCCTCAGACAGTGGATGTTGATCCGATTCTTTGCAGGCCACTGTGTGCGACCAACAGAAGCTCAGCTCAGCCTCCTCATCCAAGTAGTTTGATCAGTCTTACCCGGCCACTGGGATATCGCAACATACATATACAAATACGAAACTCTGGTTGTGCATGTTGATCTGAGCAATCACTGAATGGCCAGACTGAGAGAAGGCGCAGCTCGACATGCGCATTCACGCAGTTTCATCAGTATTTACCGACTTTATGCAACTTCTCTAGCCTCAGACCAGCAGAGACGTAGCATAGCGTCACATCCGTGCAATATGATAAGTATGCAAAGTGCAAGCTCGGCCTGTGAATCCGAGTAGTCTGATCAGAGTCTCACATAGCCACCGCCGGTAAATTGCAAACTCCGGTTGTGAATTTTGATTTGACTCTACGCAGGTAGTTGAACGACAACTGAAGACGCATGTCGGCATGCGCATCCATGCATTCTGATCAGTATTCGCCAATCATCGGCCTCTTCTGCAGCCACGGTGATACTGATCTGATCCCTTGTATGTCAGACAGGTTTTATGATAAGTTTTGTCGTGCGCTAGCTCATATACTTTATGGTCAGTGAACAAGACATGTCTTGAGTTCCGGGTATATTGATGAGCCTTAGCTGACAAGATATGGATATTTTATGCAGTCTTGTATTTCTAGTCTAAATTTAGGTTTTGGATGCTCGTTAGAACCGCCTCATCGAGTACCCAAATATGTTTAGAACAAAGAAATCTCAATCCCACGTAGGGATACTCATTACACGGACTTGTTAACGTGATGAGATAGGATAATGTGGCATGGTGCACAGGACACCGGCGTTTTGCATTGCACATTGACCAAAACCAGGCAGTTAATTGTTTGTCTGTTGTGAAAAGATTCTTTTATCCACAACTTATACGTCGGCGCACGTGCTTAATATAGCGAACTTCTAGTACGAGAAACATCATTATAAATTGAGTCGGGGCACAGCATTTCCTGCAGTTTACATGTGCGCCTAGCGAAGACTCAGATCAGCCTGCACATCCGCGCAATCTGATCAGTCTTCGTATTTGCGCAGTCTGATAAGAGTCTTCGTTGTGCGCTTTGAGGATAATTAAGGGTCCAATGTTCCTTCCTGCAGCAAGAGAAGTCTCTGGTCGCACTACATGGATGCGGAGGCTGAGCTGATTCTTCGTAATTTGTTGGAACTGCTGTGACCCTGCACACTGTCGATATTTCAGGTTGAATTAAAGGGGCGCATCTGCTATCAAAGAGGCGTCCAAGCAGCGTGTTAGAAATACTTGTTGCGTAAGCGAAAAACAAAAGCTATTGAAGAAGAGTAAAAAGAATGGTTGTTGCGTCTAAGCTATTTTTGACATTCGCAAAGAGCGCAGGCCGAGATCAGCCTGTGCCGCGACATATGGTCAGGGCCTTCACTGTTTGTAAAAAATAGTTGTTGCGTCTAAGCTATTTTTGACACTCACAAAGCGCGCAAGGCCGAGATCAGGGCCTTCACTGTTTGCAAAAAAAAAAAATAATCAGGCTTTTTCTCATTGAATTTCTAAAGGTAACTAATTAGGGTACCCCTAAATTTGGAAAATAATAAGGACAAAAACGTTTTTTTATGTATATAATATTACTTATATGTTTATTTATTTAAGAAAATATAAATTCAAAGATATTGGGAAGACCCGGATTTTTATATATATATATATATATATATATATATAGTTTCAAATAATGTGAATATTCCACAATACGGGTTTTAAATACTTTGATAAATAAATGAAGTTCAGATGCACAAACAATATTTTATTTTTGGCTAACCGGTTTCATGACATTAGTCAATTTTCAAAGCCTTTATTTAAGTATAGCGATGTCCATATAATGGCGTCTTGTTACTATGGAAGTTGGCGTAACGTAACGTAACGTAACGTCATGAACTTCCGTCCGGTCTGTATGTATTATGTAACGAATTAATAATGGATAAACATGATCGGTAAATACACGTTGAAATGAAGTGATATCATAACTGGCGTCTCCACTATCTACAAAGGGTTATGTTGAATTGAGTTCTGGTTTATATTGTTGTATAAAATACTTTTCCTTTTCTTTTCTTTCAATTATGCTGTCTGTTTTCATTTTGTAGAATGGAAACATGTAATATTTCGGGTCTTGTTTCGAACAGGAAGCAATGTGTCCACTAAGGGGTATCATTCTCAAGTTTTCATTTCTTATGTGCTGATTATGTAGGGTCGTTCTTTTTCTCAAGTTGTTTGTTTCCCCAATGTAATATTTGTTACACCCCCTGCATTCAATTACATATATGACATTTCTGACGGTACACGACATGTCACAAGTCACAGTAAAGATTTTGTCATTAAAGCTGTATGTCGAACCTTCTTTTATATATTTGCACAAACCACATCTTGGTTCGTTGCATTTTGTTACTTTGGCTATGCTTGGTTGTTTGTTTGAAAACTTAGCTTTTGTTAATAGTTTCTTTAAATTTGGAGATTGGCGCTTGCTTTTTAAAAAGGTTTTACTTCGGAAAATAGATTTTAACCTGTCATCTCTCAGAAGGAGTGATTTATTTTTCTGTATTTCTGGGAAAATCTCTGGGTTGTGAGGATTGAAAGTAGATACGTATGGTATCAAATTATTATCTTTGCTTTTTTCGGTGGGGTGTAGAAGTGTCTCTCTGTTTAAAGCCTTAATTTTTGCAATGCTGTCTTGTATCAGTGAATGTGGATATTTCTGCTTTAAAAGGAATCCATGCAATTCTTCGAGACGTGTAAGAAGTGTGTTTTCTTCAGAAATGATCATCTTTAGTCTTCGAGTTAAATTGTATGGAATGCTATTTCGTGTGTGTTTTGGGTGGCATGATGTGTATAAGAGATATTGCTTTGAATCTGTTGGTTTATAATATATGTCTGTTTTAATTTTTCCGTTGTCGTTAATGACCATGGTATCTAAAAATGAGAGTTGTCTTCTGTTTTTATCGAGTGTAAATTTGATGCTTGGATGTAACATGTTTAGTAGACTATGAAGTTTCTTCAAATCTTCTTCTGATTGTTTAAATATAAGGAAACAGTCATCAAGGAATCTTTTGAAATTTGTTTCCAAATATGACCTGAACTCTAAACCAAAATCGTTTTCCGATTGTTCATACAATTTCTCTTCAAGGTATGCTAAAACTAGTGTGGCATAGACGGGGGCAAATTTGGTTCCCATCGCCGTGCCTTTGATTTGGATGAAATACTCGTCATTAAAATGAAAACTGTTATTTTCCAAGATAAGTTTTATTCCGTCTAGTACGAACTCTTTTGTTATTCTGCTTGGTAATTCATTTGGGTATTTATTAATCCAGAATGATATTGCGTTTAAACCCAGGTCATGCGGAATATTAGAATAGAGGCTTTCGACGTCGAAAGTTACTAGTGTGCTGTCTTTGTCTATTTGTGTGGGTAATTTTTGTAGAAAGTCCTTTGTATCCTTAATATAGCTCTTAACATAATTGGTATACGGTTGGAGTAAAATATCTATAACATTGCTTAGGCGATGTGTTTCGCAAACGGGACCAGCAACTATTGGCCTAAATGAAAGGGTTTCTGGTGCTTCCAGTTCAATATAATTTGAGGAAGAACTTGCGCAAGCTTCATTGATTTCTTTATTTTTATGGATTTTAGGGAGGCCATAAAAATTACTTGGTTTGCATTCAAAATTTATTAAATAATCATACTCTTTTTTTGTTAATTCTATTTCATGTTTCTGAAGGAGTGATCTGTACTTTTTCATTATTTCTTTGTGGGGGTCATGGTCTAACTTTTGGTAGTATTCATTGTTTGATAACATTTCTTCAATTTTGTTTTGGTAAAATACTCTGTTCATGATTACGGTAGCACCTCCTTTGTCGGCTTGTTTAATGATGATGTTTTCATCCTTTGCTAGTGTTGTAATGGCATGTCTTTGAGAAAAGTTAAGGTTTCGTCTGATATCTGAATTATTTACTGGGTCAAGTGGTATATTTGTTGTGGTTTGAACAAAGTTCTCTAGTAACATGTCTCTATGTTTAGGAGGAACAAAATTTGATCTATTTCTTACCATTGATTCGTCATCGTCTTCTTTTCCATCAAAGAATTCCATTAGGCGCACTTTACGTGTAAATTCTAGAATATCTTTAGCCAATTCTTGTGTGTTTGCATTGTTTGGTGTGGGGGTAAATTTTAAACCTTTTGCCAATAATTTTGTTTCTGTTTCGGTAAGTTTACGGTTGGACAGGTTTATGGTTTGAACGTCATGTGTTTGTTGTGTTACGGGCGTCTGTACATTGGGGGTCCTTGGTACAAAAAATCATTTCTGTTGGTAGCTGGATAGTTGTTCTGGTGCTGATATGGTCTGCTTTGTGTAGGTTGACGGTACATGGCATTATTTCCGAATGGGTTGACACCTTGCGTTTGCACCTGCTGTAAACCTGCTGTGTTATTGTATGGTACTGCTGGTCTATCTAAAAGGGGTGGTCTGTTGTTGTTGTTGTGTACCGTTTGTTTATTTAAAAACGGTTGTCTTTTGTCATATGTTTGTGGTAGTGTTTTATCTAAGAGGGGTGGTCTATTGTTGTTGCCTTGGAATTGTGGACGGCGATTATCATAGGTTGTGTTTGGTTTGTAAGTGGTCGGTTTCCTAAAATTTACCTGCTTGCCTATGAGAGTAGATCCCGGATTAGTGGACTGGGGCTTAATTCCCTTTTTAGCTGCTTGTGCATAAGTGGAGACACCAGTTATTATAACATCTTCATTAGTTGCTTGTTCCCTGTCAGTGTCTTCCACAATATCGTCTTGTTGCTGTTGGTTATCCTCTGTTTGGCTTCTCATTTTAGGGGGAAAGAACTGTTCATCCCAAATAAATGGGTTTTTTGTTTCGAAGAATTTTACAAACTCTGATTCGTATTTCTCCGACCACTTTATGTTACTGTTTTCCCATCGTTCTCGTGATCTAATTTCCTCTAAAACACACTCATCCCTCCAAAGCTTCTTCAACAGCTCCTGTCTCTGACCGCTCTGTTTCTTGCTGATGATTTCTTTCATTTCCTCGTCAAGTTTTTGGTATTTCTCCTGGTGGCTCTCGGCTCTCAGCTTCATCAATTCTATTTCTGTTTCGAAGTTTGACATGACCTGCTTTTCCCTAAGTTTTGTCTGTATAGATGGCTCATCTTTTATTGTCTTCATTTGGAATCTCCTAGGGATAATCGTAGGGGAGTTACCTTTCCATGTCTCATATATTTTCGTCTCTTACACGTCTCGAAGAATTGCATGGATTCCTTTTAAAGCAGAAATATCCACATTCACTGATACAAGACAGCATTGCAAAAATTAAGGCTTTAAACAGAGAGACACTTCTACACCCCACCGAAAAAAGCAAAGATAATAATTTGATACCATACGTATCTACTTTCAATCCTCACAACCCAGAGATTTTCCCAGAAATACAGAAAAATAAATCACTCCTTCTGAGAGATGACAGGTTAAAATCTATTTTCCGAAGTAAAACCTTTTTAAAAAGCAAGCGCCAATCTCCAAATTTAAAGAAACTATTAACAAAAGCTAAGTTTTCAAACAAACAACCAAGCATAGCCAAAGTAACAAAATGCAACGAACCAAGATGTGGTTTGTGCAAATATATAAAAGAAGGTTCGACATACAGCTTTAATGACAAAATCTTTACTGTGACTTGTGACATGTCGTGTACCGTCAGAAATGTCATATATGTAATTGAATGCAGGGGGTGTAACAAATATTACATTGGGGAAACAAACAACTTGAGAAAAAGAACGACCCTACATAATCAGCACATAAGAAATGAAAACTTGAGAATGATACCCCTTAGTGGACACATTGCTTCCTGTTCGAAACAAGACCCGAAATATTACATGTTTCCATTCTACAAAATGAAAACAGACAGCATAATTGAAAGAAAAGAAAAGGAAAAGTATTTTATACAACAATATAAACCAGAACTCAATTCAACATAACCCTTTGTAGATAGTGGAGACGCCAGTTATGATATCACTTCATTTCAACGTGTATTTACCGATCATGTTTATCCATTATTAATTCGTTACATAATACATACAGACCGGACGGAAGTTCATGACGTTACGTTACGTTACGTTACGCCAACTTCCATAGTAACAAGACGCCATTATATGGACATCGCTATACTTAAATAAAGGCTTTGAAAATTGACTAATGTCATGAAACCGGTTAGCCAAAAATAAAATATTGTTTGTGCATCTGAACTTCATTTATTTATCAAAGTATATATATATATATATATATATATATATATATATATATATATATATATATATATATATATATATATATATATATATATATATATATATATATATATATATATATATATATATTATATATAAGTTTTATCCAGGTAGATGGAGCTCGGGCGTAATGATTACATAAATGTCACGCTGTGTCTCGCTGGGTCGCGGTGTGTAACGCCGAGTCATCGGGACAATTTCACCTGTCTCGCCGCCTTGAATCTTGTCACCGCGACAGGATAACTGTTCAGCGAGACATGAGGCTTTGTCACCATGACGGATTGTCACCGGGAAACGACACAGATAGGAATGTATCGCTGACTGTACTGTATAGTGCTGAAGCTAAAAATGCCCCGGCACGGGGGCCCTTTGGTTTTACATGGGCTTATATAGGGAAAATCTTGAAAAATTTTCTTCTCCGAAACCGCTAGGCCCAGGTCTTTGATATTTGGTATGAAGCTTCATCAAGTGGACCCCTACCATGATTGTTCAAATTATAGTGCTGGGGACAAAAATGCCCCCGCACCAGGGCCCTTTTGTTTTAAATAGGCTTATATAGGGAAAATCTTTAAAAATCTTCTTCTCTGAAACTGCAAGGCCCAGGTCTTTGATATTTGGTATGAAGCTTCATCTAGTGGACCCCTACCAAGATTGTTCAAATTATAGTGCTGGAGCTAAAAATGCCCCCCGCACGGGGGCCCTTTGGTTTTACATGGGCTTATATAGGGAAAATCTTGAAAAATCTTCTTCTCTGAAACCTCAAGGCCCAGGTCTTTGATATTTGGTATGAAGCTTCATCTAGTAAACCCCTACCAAGATTGTTCAAATTATAGTGCTGGGGCCAAAAATGCCCCCGCACCAGGGCCCTTTTGTTTTACATAGGCTTAAATAGGGAAAATCTTTAAAAATCTTCTTCCCTGAAACTGCAAGGCCCAGGTCTTTGATATTTGGTATGAAGCTTCATCTTGTGGACCTCTACCAAGATTGTTCAAATTATAGCCCTGGGGCCAAAAATGCCCCCGCTCCGGGGCCCTTTGGTTTTACATAGACTTATACAGGGAAAATCTTGAAAAATCTTCTTCTCTGAAACCACAAGGCTTAGGTCTTCGATATTTGTTATGACGCTTCAGCTAGTGGACCTATATAAAGATTGTTCAAATTATAGCCCTGAGACCAAAAATGCCCCCGCCATGTGGCCCTTTGGTTTTACATAGACTTATATAGGGAAAATCTTTAAAAATCATCTTCTCTGAAACACAAGGCTTAGGTCTTTGATATTTGTTATGAAGCTTCAGCTAGTGGACCTCTACCAAGATTGTTCAAATTATAGCACTGGGGCCAAAAATGCCCCCGCTCCGGGGCCCTTTGGTTTAACATAGACTTATATAGGAAAAATCTTGTTTTACATAGACTTCTATATGCAGGATAAACCTTTAAAATCTTTTTCTCTGAAACCAGAAAGCCCAGGTCTTTCATATTCGATATGAAGCTTCATCTTGTGGACCTCTACCAAGATTGTTCAAATTTTAGCCCTGGGGCCAAAATTGACCCTGCCCGGGGCCCACTTGTTATGCTTTGGATCAGGTGAGCGAACCAGGGCCCTCTGGGCCCTCTTGTTTCAGCAGGTCAGGGCTTATAGAAAAGATAACAGGAAGTCACGAAAGTTGTCTCCCTTTGAAAAATGGTGGAAAAATCTGCCAGGTGTTCCCACTCCCTTAAATGAGGGGTAAAATGTGTTTTTCCTCACCATGCTGCATACACTGTTTTTAGCTCACCTGGATCGAAGGCTCCAGGGGAGCTTATACTGCCTTATAGTATAGTGGGTCCTCCTTAGTCCGTCCCTCCGTCGTCCATCCACACTTTTGAGCAGCTATATCTCTGCAGACTGATCTCAATCATTTCCCATCTGTAGCATGCCTCTGGTGGGGCATTGATGACATCAGCTTTTTTAGCTCACCTGAGCCGAAGGCTCATGTGAGGTATTAGTATACCACGAGCCGGTGTCCGTCGTCCGTCGTCGTCGTCGTCCGTCGTCCACACTTTCAAAGAAGTATATCTCCGGAACCAGTGGGCCAATCTTGATCAAATTTCATGTGAAGCATTATCAGGTAGGGGGAAAGGCTGCATACTGTTTTCGGGCAGATCGGATTGGAACTCTGGTTGCCATGGCAACAAATAGCTCCCATAGACTTAACATAGGAAAAAGTTTGTCATCACTCTAGCTCCGTCAATTTTTTTCTGATTGTCTTCATTCTTGCAGATAACGAGGACAGGCATGAAATCTCGATCAAGTTCGATTTTGGGCTGAATCGGATTATTCACTCAGGAGTTACGTGCCCTTGAGCATTAGGAAAAAGCTTGTCATCACTCTAGCTTCGTCAATTTTTTTCTGATCGACTTCATTCTTGCAGATAACGAGGACAGGCATGAAATCTCGATCAAGTTCGATTTTGGGCTGAATCGGATTATTCACTCAGGAGTTACGTGCCCTTGAGCGTTGAAAAAATTGCCTATTGACTTAACATGGGGAGAATGTTGTCATCACCGTAGCTGCTTCAATTATTTTCAGATTGGCTTTATTCTTGCAGATAACCAGCACAGCCATGGAATCTCGGTCAAGTTCGATAACTGGCAGAATCAGATCATTCACTTAGGAGTTACCTGCCCTTGTGTGTTTTTGCATTAGGGTTAATGGGAATTTCAAAAATGTATATCTAAAAGACTACTTGGCCAACTTTGATCAAATTTCATGTGTCGCATTATTGGGCAAGTGGAAAGGCTTCATTAGGTTTTCAGGCAGATCTGAGTGGAACTCTGGTTGCCATGGCAACATCTAGCTCCCATAGACTTCACATAGGAAAAAGCTTGTCATCACTCTAGCTCCGTCAAATTTTTTCTGATCGACTTCATTCTTGCAGATAACCAGTACAGGCATAAAATCTCGGTCAAGTTCGATTTTGGGCCGAATCAGATAATTCACTCAAGAGTTACGTCCCCTTGAGCGCCCGAAAAATTGCCTATCGACTTAACATGGGGAAAATGTTGTCATCACTGTAGCTAGTAACGAGGACAGGCATAAAATCTCGGTTAAGTTTGAATTTGGGCAGAATCAGAATATTGACCTTGGAGTTACGTGACCTTGAGCGACAAAAAAGTTGCCCATAGACTTAACATAGGGAAAATGTTGTGATTACGATAGCGACTTGAATTTTTTTCAGATCAGCTTCAAACTTGCAGGTAACGAGGACAGACATAAAATCACAGTTAAGTTCGATTTTGGGCCGAATCGGATTATTTGCCTTGGAGTTACCTGCCCTTGAGCATGAAAAAATACGTTGTGACCACGATAGCAACTTTATTTTTATTCAGATCAGCTTCAAACTTGCAGGTAACGAGGACAGGCATAAAATCCCGGTTAAGTTCGATTTTGGGCCGAATCGGAATATTGACCTCGGAGTTACGTGACCTTGAGCGACAAAAAATTTGCCCATAGACTTAACATAGGGAAAATGTTGTGACTACGATAGCGACTTGAATTTTTTTCAGATCAGCTTCAAACTTGCAGGTAACGAGGACAGACATAAAATCTCGGTTAAGTCAGATTTTGGGCCGAATCAGATTATTTGCCTTGGAGTTACCTGCCCTTGAGCATAAAAAAATACGTTGTGACCACGATAGCAACTTTATTTTTATTCAGATCAGCTTCAAACTTGCAGGTAACGTGGACAGGCATAAAATCTCAGTTAAGTTCGAATCGGAATATTGACCTCGGAGTTACATGACCTTGAGCGACAAAAAATTTGCCCATAGACTTTACATAGGGAAAATGTTGTGACTACGATAGCGACTTGAATTTTTTTCAGATCAGCTTCAAACTTGCAGGTTACGAGGACAGATATAAAATCTCGGTTAAGTTCGATTTTGGGCCGAATCGGATTATTTGCCTTGGAGTTACCTGTCCTTGAGCATAAAAAAATACGTTGTGACCACGATAGCAACTTTATTTTTATTCATATCAGCTTCAAACTTGCAGGTAACGAGGACAGGCATAAAATCTCGGTTAAGTTCAATTTTGGGCCGAATCGGAATATTGACCTCGGAGTTACGTGACCTTGAGCGACAAAAAATTTGCCCATAGACTTAATTAGGGAAAATGTTGCGACTACGATAGCGACTTGAATTTTTTTCAGATCAGCTTCAAACTTGCAGGTAACGAGGACAGACATAAAATCTCGGTTAAGTTCGATTTTGGGCCGAATCGGAATATTTGCCTTGGAGTTACCTGCCCTTGAGCATAAAAAAATACGTTGTGACCACGATAGCAACTTTATTTTTATTCATATCAGCTTCAAACTTGCAGGTAACGAGGACAGGCATAAAATCTCGGTTAAGTTCGATTTTGGGCCGAATCGGAATATTGACCTCGGAGTTACGTAACCTTGAGAGACAAAAAAATTTGCCCATAGACTTAACGTAGGGAAAATGTTGTGACAGAAATAGCGACTTGAATTTTTAGCTCACCTGAGCCAAAGGCTCCAGTGAGCCGATAGTATACCAAGGCTCCAGAGTCCGTCGTCTGTCGTCCGTCCATCCGTCGTCCACACTTTCAATGAAGCATATCTCAGAAGGCAGTCGACCAATCTTGTTTAAATTTTATGTGTAGCACCATTGGGCAAGGGGAAAGGCTGCATTAGGTTTTGGAGCTAGTCTGGTTCATTTGTTCCTTCATTCTTCTTTCTCTCCATATAGAGATAATAGACCAATGTTAAATTTTTAATCAAAGATTTCTCAGGAACTATAAAAGCTAGCAGCATCAAATTTGGTATTCAATAGAATAATGATGACTTATTTTGTGTAAGAGACATTGGGCTTTCTCAGCTTATTTGTTCATCTGTTCTTTCATTCTTCTTTCTCTCCATTTTGACCAATGTTAAATTTTCATCAAAGATTTCTCAGGAACTATAGGAGCTAGAAGTCTCAAACTTGGAATGCAATGCAATAATGATGACTTATATCCTGTAAGGGTCAATGGGCTGGATTCTATTAGCAGATTTAGTAGTCAAGTCTGTGAATTGTTAAAACTTAAGTTCCTCAGGTGAGCGGTTTAGGCTCATTGAGCCTCTTGTTTTTAAATCACATGAAAACTTTGGTTGCTATGGCAATCACAAGGTCCCATAGACTTACAATGGAAAAATGCTTGTCATCACCGTAGCCCCTTCAGTTTTGATCGGATCTTTCTGAAACTTATATATAAGGTGGTTGGGGATAAAACCTCGGATGAGTTTGAAAACAGGCCGAGTCGGTCCATTTATCAAAGAGTTACATCCCTTGGACTGCTGAAAATGCCAATTTTTGACCTTGTCATCACCGTAGCCCCTTCAGTTTTGATCGGATCTTTCTGAAACTTATACGTAAGATCGCTGGGGATAAAATCTCGAATGAGTTCGAAAACCGACCAAGTCCGCCCATTTATCATAGAGTAACGTCCCTTTGATTGCTGAAAATGCTGATTTTTAGCTCACCTGGGCCGAAGGCTCCAGGGGAGCTTATAGTATAGTGGGTCGTCCGTCCGTCGTCCGTCCACACTTTTGAGCAGTTATATCTCTGTATCCTGCAGGCTGATCTCAATCATTTCTCACCTGTAGCATGCCTCTGGTGGGGCATTGATGACATAAACTTTTTTTTTAAATCGCTCTAAAACTTTGGTTCCTATGGCAACCACAAGGTCCCATAGACTTACTATGGGAAAATGCTTGTCATCACCGTGGCGCCTTCAGTTTTGATTGGATCTTTCTGAAACTTATATGTAAGGTGATTGGGGATAAAAACTCGGATGAGATCGAAAACCGGCCAAGTCGGCCCATTTATCATAGAGTTACGTCCCTTTGATTGCTGAAAATGCCCATTTTCGACCTTGTCATCGCCGTAGCCCCTTCAGTTTTGATCGGATCTTTCTGAAACTTATATGTAATGTGGCTGGGGATAAAACCTCGGATGAGTTCGAAAACCGGCCAAGTCCGCCGATTTATCATAGAGTTACGTCCCTTTGATTGCTGAAAATGCCGTTTTTAGCTCACCTGTCACATAGTGACAAGGTGAGCTTTTGGGATCACTTTTTGTCCGTCGTCCGTCTTGCGTCCGCGCATGCGTCCGTGCGTCCATAAACTTTTCTTCAAACGACATCTCCTCCTAAACCACTGATCGGATTTTGACCAAACTTCACAGGAATGATCCTTAGGTGGTCCCCTTTCAAAGTTGTGCAAATGGTTCCGGTCCATTGCTTATATAGGTCACAGGAGCCAAAAATAGATTTTTTTCACCGAAAACTTAAAAAATCTTCTTCTCTGAAACCGCAAGGCCCAGGTCTTTGATATTTGGTATGAAGCTTCATCTAGTGGACCCCTACCAAGATTGTTCAAATTATAGTGCTGGGGCCAAAAATGCCCCCGCACGGGGGCCCTTTGGTTTTGCATGGGCTTATATGGGGAAAATCTTAAAAGTCTTCTTCTCTAAAACCGCAAGGCCCAGATCTTTGATATTTGGTATGAAGCTTCATCTAGTGGACCCCTACCAAGATTGTTCAAATTATAGTGCTGGAGCTAAAAATGCCCCCGCATGGGGGCCCTTTGGTTTTACATGGGCTTATATAGGGAAAATCTTGAAAAATCTTCTTCTCTGAAACAGCAAGGCCCAGGTCTTTGATATTTGGTATGAAGCTTCATCTAGTGGACCCCTACCAAGATTGTTCAAATTATAGTGCTGGGGCCAAAAATGCCCCCACACGGGGGCCCTTTGGTTTTACATGGGCTTATATAGGGAAAATCTTGAAAAATCTTCTCTGAAACTGCAAGGCCAAGGTCTTTGATATTTGGTATGAAGCTTCATCTAGTGGACCCCTACCAAGATGTTCAAATAATAGTGCTGGAGCTAAAAACGCCCCCGCACGGGGGCCCTTTGGTTTTACATGGGCTTATATAGGGAAAATCTTGAAAAATCTTCTTCTCTGAAACCGTAAGGCCCAGGTCTTTGATATTTGGTATGAAGCTTCATCTAGTGGACCCCTACCAAGATTGTTCAAATTATAGTGCTGGGGCCAAAAATGCCCCCACACGGGGGCCCTTTGGTTTTACATGGGCTTATATAGGGAAAATCTTTAAAAATCTTCTCTGAAACTGCAAGGCCAAGGTCTTTGATATTTGGTATGAAGCTTCATCTAGTGGACCCCTACCAAGATGTTCAAATAATAGTGCTGGAGCTAAAAACGCCCCCGCACGGGGGCCCTTTGGTTTTACATGGGCTTATATAGGGAAAATCTTGAAAAATCTTCTTCTCTGAAACCGTAAGGCCCAGGTCTTTGATATTTGGTACGAAGCTTCATCTAGTGGACCCCTACCAAGATTGTTCAAATTATAGTGCTGGGGCCAAAAATGCCCCCGCACGGGGGCCCTTTGGTTTTACATGGGCTTATATAGGGAAAATCTTTAAAAATCTTCTTCTCTGAAACCGCAAGGCCCACGTCTTTGATATTAGGTATGAAGCTTTATCTAGTGGACCCCTACCAAGATTGTTCAAATTATAGTGCTGAAGCTAAAAATGCCCCGGCACGGGGGCCCTTTGGTTTTACATGGGCTTATATAGGGAAAATCTTGAAAAATTTTCTTCTCCGAAACCGCTCGGCCCAGGTCTTTGATATTTGGTATGAAGCTTCATCAAGTGGACCCCTACCATGATTGTTCAAATTATAGTGCTGGGGACAAAAATGCCCCCGCACCAGGGCCCTTTTGTTTTTAATAGGCTTATATAGGGAAAATCTTTAAAAATCTTCTTCTCTGAAACTGCAAGGCCCAGGTCTTTGATATTTGGTATGAAGCTTCATCTAGTGGACCCCTACCAAGATTGTTCAAATTATAGTGCTGGAGCTAAAAATGCCCCCCGCACGGGGGCCCTTTGGTTTTACATGGGCTTATATAGGGAAAATCTTGAAAAATCTTCTTCTCTGAAACCTCAAGGCCCAGGTCTTTGATATTTGGTATGAAGCTTCATCTAGTAAACCCCTACCAAGATTGTTCAAATTATAGTGCTGGGGCCAAAAATGCCCCCGCACCAGGGCCCTTTTGTTTTACATAGGCTTAAATAGGGAAAATCTTTAAAAATCTTCTTCCCTGAAACTGCAAGGCCCAGGTCTTTGATATTTGGTATGAAGCTTCATCTTGTGGACCTCTACCAAGATTGTTCAAATTATAGCCCTGGGGCCAAAAATGCCCCCGCTCCGGGGCCCTTTGGTTTTACATAGACTTATACAGGGAAAATCTTGAAAAATCTTCTTCTCTGAAACCACAAGGCTTAGGTCTTCGATATTTGTTATGACGCTTCAGCTAGTGGACCTATATAAAGATTGTTCAAATTATAGCCCTGAGACCAAAAATGCCCCCGCCATGTGGCCCTTTGGTTTTACATAGACTTATATAGGGAAAATCTTTAAAAATCATCTTCTCTGAAACACAAGGCTTAGGTCTTTGATATTTGTTATGAAGCTTCAGCTAGTGGACCTCTGCCAAGATTGTTCAAATTATAGCACTGGGGCCAAAAATGCCCCCGCTCCGGGGCCCTTTGGTTTAACATAGACTTATATAGGAAAAATCTTGTTTTACATAGACTTCTATATGCAGGATAAACCTTTAAAATCTTTTTCTCTGAAACCAGAAAGCCCAGGTCTTTCATATTCGATATGAAGCTTCATCTTGTGGACCTCTACCAAGATTGTTCAAATTTTAGCCCTGGGGCCAAAATTGACCCTGCCCGGGGCCCACTTGTTATGCTTTGGATCAGGTGAGCGAACCAGGGCCCTCTGGGCCCTCTTGTTTCAGCAGGTCAGGGCTTATAGAAAAGATAACAGGAAGTCACGAAAGTTGTCTCCCTTTGAAAAATGGTGGAAAAATCTGCCAGGTGTTCCCACTCCCTTAAATGAGGGGTAAAATGTGTTTTTCCTCACCATGCTGCATACACTGTTTTTAGCTCACCTGGATCGAAGGCTCCAGGGGAGCTTATAGCAGGGCTCGAGAAAATGCCGGTTTTCCGGATCCGGACCGAATTTGCCAACCATAAACCGATTTTGACTTCAGAAGAAGATTAAGAAATCGGTCCATAATTCAATAAAATTTAAAAAAAATCGGTTCGAAAATTTTAGCTAAATCATTATTATGTTGTAAAAACAAGCTGACCTTTTGCCACTGATAATCCAAGCATGTATACAATACTGCCTACAGCACAAGGTGTTAGACCGGTTCATTATCTAACTAGGTGAAAATCGGACAAGTCCACGTCGGGTTCTTTGATCTTATTGCAGCGAAATTTGACCCGTGTGTCAAAATTATTAATCCGTGAACACTTGCCTCAGGCGTAACAGCAAGCTGGCAAGGTGAGAAAATTAGGTAAATCAATGCATCAATACCAATACGCTAGTTTGTTTACACAAGTCATTAATTAATGGCTTACTATAGAACTGGTATTTGAATTTTTTTTTTTTTTTCACAGGGCGCAATTTTCAATACACACCTGTCATGTCTGAACATTGCGTGTTATGCCTTCGAGGGAAAATGCCTAATTTCACCCATTCTAAACGATATTTTTATTTAAGAAATACGCTCCATTGAAACCAATAACATAAACCGAGTGTGTGTAACGCCCTTGAATGAATTAAAATGAAACCGCATGACGTGATTTTCCGATCACATGGCTTCAATATGTGTGGCAATTTGTAGACAAAGCGATTTGTTTCAGGCTTGTGTAATCGTAAAATATGTATTTATATTCTTTAAAACTCTGTTCGGCCATGTACGATTTTTAATGACTCTCGTTCGGCCATGTATTGGTTCGAGAGTAAAGAAATGTTTTTCTATTTTTTAACCCGTTCAAAACGATTTTTTAGCTCACCTGTCACATAGTGACGAGGTGAGCTTTTGTGATCACTTTTTGTCCGTCGTACATGCGTGTGTGCGTGCGTGTGTGTGTGCGTAAACTTTTTCTTCAAACAACATCTCCTAAACCACTGATCGGATTTTGACCAAACTTCACAGGAATGATCCTTAGGTGGTCCCCTTTCAAAGTTGTTCAAATGGTTCCGGTCTGTTGCACATCTAGGTCACAGGAGCTAAAAATAGATTTTTTAAATGAAAACTTTAAAAATCTTCTTCTCTGAAACCGCAAGGCCCAGGTCTTCGATATTTGGTATGAAGCTTCATCTAGTGGACCTCTACCAAGATTGTTCAAATTATAGTCCTGGGTCCAAAAACGCCCCCGCCCTGGGGTCCTTTGGTTTTACATGGGCTTATATAGGGAAAATCTTTAAAAATCTTCTTCTCTCAAACCGCAAGTCCCAGGTCTTTGATAATTGGTGTGAAGCTTCACCTAGTGGACCTCTACCAAGATTGTTCAAATTATAGCCCTGAGGCCGAAAATGCCCCCGCCCCGGGGGCCTTTGGTTTTACATAGGCTTAATATAGGGAAAATCTTTAAAAATCTTCTTCTCTGGAACCGCAAGGCCCAGATCTTGGATATTTGGTGTGAAGCTTCATCTAATGGACCTCTTTCAAGATTGTTCAAATTATGGCCCTGGGGCCAAAAATGCCCCCGCCCCGGGAGCCTTTGGTTTTACATAGGCTAATATAGGGAAAATCTTTAAAAATCTTTTTATATGGAACTGCAAGGCCCAGATCTTGGATATTTGGCATGAAGCTGCATCTAGTGGACCTCTTTCAAGATTGTTCAAATTATAACCCTGGGGCCAAAAACGCCCCCGCCCCGGTGGCCTTTGGTTTTACATAGGCATATATAGGGAAAATCTTTAAAAATCTTCTTCTCTGGATCCGCAAGGCCAAGATCTTGGATATTTGGCGTGAAGCTTCATCTAATGGACCTCTTTCAAGATTGTTCAAATTATAGCCCTGGGGCCAAAAATGCCCCTGCCCCGGGGGCCTTTGGTTTTACATAAACTTAGATAGGGAAAATCTTAATATATTCTTTTCTGAAACCGCAAGGCCCAGGTCTATGATATTTGGTGTGAAGCTTCACCTAGTGGACCTCTACCAAGATTATTCAAATTATAGCCCTGGGGCCAAAAATGCCCCCTCCCCTCTGGGGCCCTTTGTTTTTACATAGACTTATATAGGGAAAATCTTGAAAAATCTCTGAAACTGTAAGGCCCATGTCTTTGATATTTGGTATGGCGCTTCATCTAATGGACCTCTACAAAGATTGTTCAAATTATAGTCCTCGGGCCACAAATGCCCTCGGGCCACAAATGCCCTCGCCCCGGGGCCCTTTGGTTTTACATAGTCTTATATAGAGATAATCTTTGAAAATCTTTTTCTCTGAAACAGCAAGGCCCAGGTCTTTTATATTTGGTGTGAAGCTTCATCTAGTGGACCTCTATCAAGATTGTTTAAATTATAGCCCTGAGGCCAAAAAAACACCCAAGCCACGGGGCCATTTGGTTTTACATAGGCTTATATAGGGAATATCTTTAAAAAAAATCTTCTTCTCGGAAACCACAAGGTCCAGGTCTTTGATATTTGGTGTTTAGCTTCATCTAGTGGACCCTAATATTTGGTATGAAGCTTCACCAATTTAGACCTACCTCAACATTATGCACATTATAGCCCTGGGTCAATAATGGCCCTCCCCGGGGGCCCCTTTGTTACTCTATGGATCAGGTGAGCGATCCAGGGCCATCATGGCCCTCTTGTTTTAGAAATATGCTCTATTAAATTCAATGACATAAAAAGCTGTGTGTGTTACGTCCTTGACTGCATTAATGTGTATTGTGTAAACGGAAACCGTATGACGTCATTACCGACCACATTGCTGCCATATCGGTCGCCATTTGTAAACAAAGCAATTTGGGTAAAATAAAATGCGTTGAATAAGAGAAATATTTTAAAGGTTTAAAAAAGGAAAAAAAAATACAGTGACCATCGAACTGGTATTTGACTGCCCCACGTAGGTTGTTTCCCTTTAGCGGTCTTCAGGTTGTGAGTGACACGGATATTGGGAAAATGAAAGTAGATGAAATCTGGCGTAGAAAATGAAAGTAGATGAAATATGAACGATGTGAGCAATAATTGCTGTTTATAATCGAGATACTAGTGCTCATATCCGTTGACAAGTGTAAGAGCAACATCGGTATGTCATTCGTTACGCTAATAATACATTTTGAAATCGCAAATCGCCAATGGCGTTTACGGAAATTACCGAAACCGATCGGCAATTTCCGTATTTTTTGGCGAAATCTGGCTGGACCGATTTTGTTATCCCTCGCCGAAGGCGGAGGGATATAGTTTTGGCGTTGTCCGTCCGTCCGTCCGTCCGTCCTTCCGTCCATCCATCCTTCCGTCCGTCCGTCCGTCCATCCGTCCTTCCGTCCTTCCGTCCGTCCGTCACACTTTTTTGTCCGGAACCGTTTCTCAGCAACTATTGCATGGAATTAAATGAAACTTGAAATAAATATGTATTATTATGCTGTGGTGATGCACGCGCAATTTTTTTTCGGATTGACTTTTTACATCCAGAGTTATGGCCCCTTGAATGATTGAAATTCTGGATTTTTCGTCGTCTCACTTTGTCCGGAACCGTTTCTCAGCAACTATTGCATGGAATTAAATGAAAATTGAAATAAATATGTATTATTATGCTGCAGTGATGCACGCGCAATTTTTTTTCGGATTGACTTTTTACATCCAGAGTTATGGCCCCTTAAATGATCGAAATTCTGGATTTTTCGTCGTCTCACTTTGTCCGGAACCGTTTCTCAGCAACTATTGCATAGAATTAAATGAAACTTGAAATAAATATGTATTATTATGCTGTGGTGATGCACGCGCATTTTTTTTCCGGATTTACTTTTTACATCCAGAGTTATGGCCCCTTAAATGATTGTAATCCTGGATTTTTCGTCGTCTCACTTTTTTGTCGGGAACTGTTTCTCAGCAACTATTTCATGGAATTATATGAAACTTGAAATAAATATGTATTATTATGCTGTGGTGATGCACGCACAATTTTTTTTCGGATTGACTTTTTACACCCAGAGTTATGGCCCCTTAAATGATTAAAATTCTGGATTTTTCGTCGTCTCACTTTGTCTGGAACCGCTTCTCAGCAACTATTGCATGGAATAAAATGAAACTTGAAATAAATATGTATTATTATGCTGCCATGATGCACGCGCAATTTTTTTTTTTGGATTTACCTGGATTGACTTTTTTATCCAGAGTTATTTCCCCTTAAATGATTGAAATTGAGGAATTTTGTCTATTCGGTGATTATATCGGGTTTTTTTAATATTCGCAAATTTTATTTTGGTATCCTTGAAACCACATAACAGGTAAATAAACCTCAACTTTGACAGACAAGTTAACCTCTACTGATAATTAGGTCAGTAGGTCAGGGTACAGCCTCTCATCCAGGGAGTAAATGTTCAGCGGGGCCCTTCCTCATTGTCTCTAGTTTGCTTCTTAGAACCATCCTCAATTTTGGCCAGATATATTTTCTTGCCATTCTACACGAAAAACCCATTCGGCGGGGGATATCAATTCAACGAATTTGCTTGTTTCTTCAGTTTCTCGATCCCTCGCTTATAGTATAGTGGGTCCTCCTTAGTCCGTCCCTCCGTCGTCCATCCACACTTTTGAGCAGCTATATCTCTGCAGACTGATCTCAATCATTTCCCATCTGTAGCATGCCTCTGGTGGGGCATTGATGACATCAGCTTTTTTTTTAAATCACATGAAAACTTTGGTTGCTATGGCAATCACAAGGTCCCATAGACTTACAATGGAAAAATGCTTGTCATCACCGTAGCCCCTTCAGTTTTGATCGGATCTTTCTGAAACTTATATATAAGGTGGTTGGGGATAAAACCTCGGATGAGTTTGAAAACAGGCCGAGTCGGTCCATTTATCAAAGAGTTACATCCCTTGGACTGCTGAAAATGCCAATTTTTGACCTTGTCATCACCGTAGCCCCTTCAGTTTTGATCGGATCTTTCTGAAACTTATACGTAAGATCGCTGGGGATAAAATCTCGAATGAGTTCGAAAACCGACCAAGTCCGCCCATTTATCAAAGAGTAACGTCCCTTTGATTGCTGAAAATGCTGATTTTTAGCTCACCTGGGCCGAAGGCTCCAGGGGAGCTTATAGTATAGTGGGTCGTCCGTCCGTCGTCCGTCCACACTTTTGAGCAGTTATATCTCTGTATCCTGCAGGCTGATCTCAATCATTTCTCACCTGTAGCATGCCTCTGGTGGGGCATTGATGACATAAACTTTTTTTTTAAATCGCTCTAAAACTTTGGTTCCTATGGCAACCACAAGGTCCCATAGACTTACTATGGGAAAATGCTTGTCATCACCGTGGCGCCTTCAGTTTTGATCGGATCTTTCTGAAACTTATATGTAAGGTGATTGGGGATAAAAACTCGGATGAGTTCGAAAACCGGCCAAGTCGGCCCATTTATCATAGAGTTACGTCCCTTTGATTGCTGAAAATGCCCATTTTCGACCTTGTCATCGCCGTAGCCCCTTCAGTTTTGATCGGATCTTTCTGAAACTTATATGTAATGTGGCTGGGGATAAAACCTCGGATGAGTTCAAAAACCGGCCAAGTCCGCCGATTTATCATAGAGTTACGTCCCTTTGATTGCTGAAAATGCCGTTTTTAGCTCACCTGTCACATAGTGACAAGGTGAGCTTTTGGGATCACTTTTTGTCCGTCGTCCGTCTTGCGTCCGTGTGTGCGTCCGTGCGTCCGTAAACTTTTCTTCAAACGACATCTCCTCCTAAACCACTGATCGGATTTTGACCAAACTTCACAGGAATGATCCTTAGGTGGTCCCCTTTCAAAGTTGTGCAAATGGTTCCGGTCCATTGCTTATATAGGTCACAGGAGCCAAAAATAGATTTTTTTCACCGAAAACTTACAAAATCTTCTTCTCTGAAACCGCAAGGCCCAGGTCTTTGATATTTGGTATGAAGCTTCATCTAGTGGACCTCTACCAAGATTGTTCAAATTATAGTGCTGGGGCCAAAAATGCCCCCGCACGGGGGCCCTTTGGTTTTGCATGGGCTTATATGGGGAAAATCTTAAAAGTCTTCTTCTATAAAACCGCAAGGCCCAGATCTTTGATATTTGGTATGAAGCTTCATCTAGTGGACCCCTACCAAGATTGTTCAAATTATAGTGCTGGAGCTAAAAATGCCCCCGCATGGGGGCCCTTTGGTTTTACATGGGCTTATATAGGGAAAATCTTGAAAAATCTTCTTCTCTGAAACAGCAAGGCCCAGGTCTTTGATATTTGGTATGAAGCTTCATCTAGTGGACCCCTACCAAGATTGTTCAAATTATAGTGCTGGGGCCAAAAATGCCCCCGCACAGGGGGCCCTTTGGTTTTACATGGGCTTATATAGGGAAAATCTTTTAAAACCTTCTTCTCTGAAACTGCAAGGCCCAGATCTTTGATATTTGGTATGAAGCTTCATCTAGTGGACCCCTACCAAGATTGTTCAAATTATAGTGCTGGAGCTAAAAATGCCCCCGCATGGGGGCCCTTTGGTTTTACATGGGCTTATATAGGGAAAATCTTGAAAAATCTTCTTCTCTGAAACCGCAAGGCCCAGGTCTTTGATATTTGGTATGAAGCTTCATCTAGTGGACCCCTTCCATGATTGTTCAAATTATAGTGCTGGGGCCAAAAATGCCCCCGCACGGGGGCCCTTTGGTTTTACAAGGACTTATATAGGTAAAATCTTTAAAACTCTTCTTCTCTGAAACCGCAAGGCCCAGGTCTTTGATATTAGGTATGAAGCTTAATCTAGTGAACCCCTACCAAGATTGTTCAAATTATAGTGCTTAAGCTAAAAATGCCCCCGCACGGGGGCCCTTTGGTTTTACATGGGCTTATATAGGGAAAATCTTGAAAAATCTTCTTCTCTGAAACCGCAAGGCCCAGGTCTTTGATATTTGGTATGAAGCTTCATCTAGTGGACCCCTACCAAGATTGTTCAAATTATAGTGCTGGAGCTAAAAATACCCCCGCATGGGGGCCCTTTGGTTTTACATGGGCTTATATAGGGAAAATCTTTAAAAATCTTCTTCTCTGAAACCGCAAGGCCCAGGTCTTTGATATTTGGTATGAAGCTTTATCTAGTGGACCCCTACCAAGATTGTTCAAATTATAGTGCTGGAGCTAAAAATGCCCCAGCATGGGGGCCCTTTGTTTTTACATGGGCTTATATAGGGAAAATCTTGAAAAATCTTCTTCTCTGAAACCACAAGGCTCAGGTCTTTGATATTTGGTATGAAGCTTCATCTAGCGGACCCCTACCAAGATTGTTCAAATTATAGTGCAGGAGCTAAAAATGCCCCCTGCACGGGGGCCCTTTGGTTTTACATGGGCTTATATAGGGAAAATCTTGAAAAATCTTCTTTTCTGAAACCGCAATGCCCAGGTCTTTGATATTTGGTATGAAGCTTCATCTTGTAGACCCCTACCAAGATTGTTCAAATTATAGTGCTGGGGCCAAAAATGCCCCCGCACCAGGGCCCTTTTGTTTTACATGGGCTTATATAGGGAAAATCTTGAAAAATCTTCTTCTCTGAAACTGCAAGGCCCAGGTCTTTGATATTTGGTATGAAGCTTCATCTTGTGGACCTCTACCAAGATTGTTCAAATTATAGCCCTGGGTCCAAAAATGCCCCCGCTCCGGGGCCCTTTGGTTTTACATAGACTTATATAGGGAAAATCTTGAAAAATCTTCTTCTCTGAAACCACAGGGCTTAGGTCTTCGATATTTGTTATGACGCTTCAGCTAGTGGACCTCTATAAAGATTGTTCAAGTTATAGGCCTGAGACCAAAATTGCCCCCGCCATGTGGCCCTTTGGTTTTACATAGACTTATATAGGGAAAATCTTTAAAAATCATCTTCTCTGAAACACAAGGCTTAGGTCTTTGATATTTGTTATGAAGCTTCAGCTAGTGGACCTCTACCAAGATTGTTCAAATTATAGCCCTGGGGCCAAAACTGCCCCCGCTCCTGGGCCCTTTGGTTTTACATAGACTTATATAGGGAAAATCTTGTTTTACATAGACTTCTATATGCAGGGTAAACCTTTAAAATCTTCTTTTCTGAAACCAGAAAAGAACAGGTCTTTCATATTAGATATGAAGCTTCATCTTGTGGACCTCTACCAAGATTGTTCAAATTTTAGCCCTGGGGCCAAAATTGACCCTGCCCGGGGCCCACTTGTTATGCTTTGGATCAGGTGAGCGAACCAGGGCCCCTTCGGGCCCTCTTGTTTGACCTTGTCATCACCGTAGCCCCTTCAGTTTTGATCGGATCTTTCTGAAACTTATATGTAAGGTGGCTGGGGATAAAATCTCGAATGAGTTCGAAAAACCGACCAAGTCCGCCCATTTATCATAGAGTAACGTCCCTTTGATTGCTGAAAATGCTGATTTTTAGCTCACCTGGGCCGAAGGCTCCAGGGGAGCTTATAGTATAGTGGGTCGTCCGTCGTCCGTCCGTCGTCCGTCCACACTTTTGAGCAGCTATATCTCTGTATCCTGCAGGCTGATCTCAATAATTTCTCACCTGTAGCATGCCTCTGGTGGGGCATTGATGACATAATCTTTTTTTTCAAATCACTCTAAAACTTTGGTTCCTATGGCAACCACAAGGTCCCATAGACTTACTATGGGAAAATGCTTGTCATCACCGTGGCGCCTTCAGTTTTGATCGGATCTTTCTGAAACTTATATGTAAGGTGATTGGGGATAAAAACTCGGATGAGTTCGAAAACCGGCCGAGTCGGCCCATTTATCATAGAGTTACGTCCCTTTGATTGCTGAAAATGCCCATTTTCGACCTTGTCATCACCGTAGCCCCTTCAGTTTTGATCGGATCTTTCTGAAACTTATATGTAATGTGGCTGGGGATAAAACCTCGGATGAGTTCGAAAACCGGCCAAGTCCGCCGATTTATCATAGAGTTACGTCCCTTTGATTGCTGAAAATGCCATTTTAAGCTCACCTGTCACGTAGTGACAAGGTGAGCTTTTGGGATCACTTTTTGTCCTCCGTGCGTGCATGCGTCCGTAAACTTTTCTTCAAACGACATCTCCTCCTAAACCACTGATCGGATTTTGACCAAACTTCACAGGAATGATCCTTAGGTGGTCCCCTTTCAAAGTTGTTCAAATGGTTCCGGTCCATTGCTAATATAGGTCACAGGAGCCAAAAATAGATTTTTTTCACCGAAAACTTAAAAAATCTTCTTCTCTGAAACCGCAAGGCCCAGGTCTTTGATATTTGGTATGAAGCTTCATCTAGTGGACCCCTACCAAGATTGTTCAAATTATAGTGCTGGGGCAAAAAATGCCCCCGCACGGGGGCCCTTTGGTTTTGCATGGGCTTATATGGGGAAAATCTTAAAAAATCTTCTTCTCTAAAACCGCAAGGCCCAGATCTTTGATATTTGGTATGAAGCTTCATCTAGAGGACCCCTACCAAGATTGTTCAAATTATAGTGCTGGGGCCAAAAATGCCCCCGCACGGGGGCCCTTTGGTTTTACATGGGCTTATATAGGGAAAATCTTTAAAAATCTTCTTCTCTGAAACCGCAAGGCCCAGGTCTTTGATATTTGGTATGAAGCTTTATCTAGTGGACCCCTACCAAGATTGTTCAAATTATAGTGCTGGAGCTAAAAATGCCCCCGCTCGGGGCCCTTTGGTTTTACATGGGCTTATATAGGGAAAATCTTGAAAAATCTTCTTCTCTGAAACCGCAAGGCCCAGGTCTTTGATATTTGGTATGAAGCTTCATCTAGTGGACCCATACCAAGATTGTTCAAATTATAGTGCTGGGGCCAAAAATGCCCCCGCACCAGGGCCCTTTTGTTTTACATAGGCTTATATAGGGAAAATCTTTAAAAATCTTCTCTCTGAAACCGAAAGGCCCAGGTCTTTGATATTTGGTATGAAGCTTCATCTAGTGGACCCCAAGCAAGATTGTTCAAATTATAGTGCTGGAGCTAAAAATGCCCCCCGCACGGGGGCCCTTTGGTTTTACATGGGCTTATATAGGGAAAATCTTGAAAAATCTTCTTCTCTGAAACCGCAAGGCCCAGGTCTTTGATATTTGGTATGAAGCTTCATCTAGTGGACCCCTACCAAGATTGTTCAAATTATAGTGCTGGGGCCAAAAATGCCCCCGCACCAGGGCCCTTTTGTTTTACATAGGCTTATATAGGGAAAATCTTGAAATATCTTCTTCTCTGAAACTGCAAGGCCCAGGTCTTTGATATTTGGTGTGAAGCTTCATCTTGTGGACCTCTACCAAGATTGTTCAAATTATAGCCCTGGGGCCAAAAATGCGCCCGCTCCGGGGCCCTTTGGTTTTAGATAAACTTATATAGGGAAAATCTTGTTTTACATAGTCTATAGGCAGGCTAAACCTTTAAAATCTTCTTCTCTGAAACCAGAAAGCCCAGGTCTTTCATATTCGATATGAAGCTTCATCTTGTGGACCTCCACCAAGATTGTTCAAATTATAGCCCTGGGGCCAAAATTGACCCTGCCCGGGTCCCACTTGTTATACATTGGATCAGGTGAGCGAACCAGGGCCCTCTGGGCCCTCTTGTTATTATTATTATTTAGTTATATTTTTGGTTGTTTTATGTAGACTTGGCATGGCTAAAGTGACATTGCCTGACACTGTCAATATGTGCCTATTGATTAATAAATTGGTACTACTCGTAGAGCGATCGCATGAGTATCTCGTATATTTTCGCATACTTTATGCGAGGAGGCCAGTCTGCAGACTGAAGAAATTATTTGTCCAAATCGCGACGGAAGTAAGGGCGAGGATTTTGACTTTAAGCCCCATCCCCCCAGTGGAATTCGTTCCACTGACCGTTCAAGGCGGTTCTTCTGTCGCGGTTTATTTTTGTTATGACTTGTCTTTAAGTGTGTGTGCCGCTTATATTATTTTGTTTTGGATAGCCAATTGGCCATTTTGCGGGAAAGTAACTGTCCTTTTGGCTTTTCGTTATTGATGTTTCCATTAGGGTCTAGTTGTTTCTTGTTTTTGTTTCTTTCTCTTTGGTGTCTCTGATGGAAGTTGTGGGTTAATTGTATCGATTCCTGACCATTGCCGTCACTTCTATTGAGGAAATACAAATATATACGCAAACCTGGTCTGGAAGTATTGTTTTGAATATGGGCTTAAACCACAGATACGTACTGCGAAAGGCAAATGCCTTAGTGAGATAAAGAAGAGACAGGCCAGGCAGAAAAAGCCGTGGGAATTAAGGCCCTTCACAGGCTAAAACAACAACAATCTAAAGTCTTTCTCTAAACGCGCTCGTTACCCATAAACAAAACAACCGGGATGCTAACTTTGACGGGTTTACTTCATATTGAAGGCAGTGAGAATTTTCATGAACATCCAGGATGATAAACAAAATCGTTTGCTGCAGACGTGTATATACTGTCATCAGTTTTTTTTTACAGCTTTCAGAGCGTTGCAGGCACACGTCGCTAGGGTAACGTAAAATCAACGTCGGTGCAACGATGCACCGACGTAGATGTGACGTTGCATAAATGTCATGAGGTTGCACCGACGTTGATGTGGCGTCACAATAACGTCATGTACCTGGTGGGATATCGCTGCATCATTAATTAGCCGGCCTCGGTGGCTCAGTCGAGTGCGCGTCTGACTGGTGATCAGGAGACGCGGGTTCGATTCCCGCCGGGGTCGGCAACATTCTTTCGTGGTGATTGATCATGAAATCTTTTCTACGGTTATTCTCTCCCTTCCGCTGATTCAAAAAGGACAGTTGTCAGTTTCTGGCGAAAGAATGTGCACTGTACTGGTTAACCGCCGTAAAAAATGAAAATGGTGATTTTTTTTTTTTATTTCTGCTCAAAATATAGATTATGGGTACACGTTAGAACTGTCTCATCGAAGCGGTTCTAACGAGTAGCCACAATCTATATTTTAGAGTATAGATAAATAAAATAAGGTTTACCCCTTATATAAAAATGGGGTTCAAGGAGCGTGGATGGGGCGGGGGGGGGGGGGGTCAAAATCTTTATAGACACGTTTGCGTGATGAAGTTGGTTGTGAAATTCTCTTTTGCAACAAGGCTTATCGGAACCTGGATTTTATGGTGACTTTGGTTTCTAAAATCGTAGGGAAAATAAAAAAAAATATCACGCGATACAAACGAATAGACTATAATGTTGATGTGTGATGCGACAGTCTGCGTGTTTAGTGGTTAACCCAATCACAGTTAAAAACTTTGGTGGGTTGGGTATCATAAACCCAACATAAAGCTAAACATTTGGTTTGGGGCTTGTCTGTTTCTTGGTCAATCGGTGTACAACTGGTTGTCTTTTTTGCCCAGTGTCCAGTTGTGTTGCTAACGCCCCTGGGATCTCCAGTTAGTCCTCATCATTGCTTCTTCAAAACCTTTTCGCTGATTTGAATGTTGCTCGTGGTAACACATCAGTTTATACTACAGTAGAACTTCGATGGCTCGAACACCGATGGCTCGTTTACCATGGCTGAGTCGAACCCATGTTTGAGCCCCTAGAAAAAAATTTGTATATAAGAAATATTGGGATAATTTAAGAGATTTTCGCCTTTTTTACTTGCAAATTTATGCTGTGTGTACTCATTAGAATCGCCTCGCTGAGGCGATTCTAATGAGTACACACAGCATACATTTTCATTATATAACACCGAAAAGATGTCCAAAAGTATATCGTATACCTGCTGGCAGTATCCCTCAGTGGCTCGAACTACCCCTGTCTCGAACAGACTTTCGAGGTCCCAAAGGTGTTCGAGCCATTGAAGTTCGACTGTATTTTATTTTTGTTCGATTGCGACGAAAGCTCCAAGCTTATTGAATAGCTCTCGGTGTTATCACGCGCGCGAGAGATAGGCAGTGATTTTTGCACCACTGCAACCCATTTACATCTGGGTTGAGTGGGGCGTTGTCATAACGTGTCTTGTCCAGGACACTCTTCGCCTCAGGTGTCCGGATTCGAACCCACAACCTTTCGATCATAAGTCGAACGCGCTCACCACTGAGCTATCGAGGCTGACATCGATGCTGATAACATATTGATTAGCTAGGAGACATCCATGCAAGCCGAACAGCCAACTAAATTGTCAGGGCGTCAAGTTACCTATATTTACCTATATTTTCCTATATTTCAGGCCATTACCTATAATAACCTATAAAATCCTATATTTTACCAAAATACCTATAAATACCTATAATTTGGAATTTTGTGTAAGCAAGGAACACGAAGTTTCTAAAGAATCTTTGACAGTAGATGTTTTCTATAATATTTGAGCTTAGTAAGCTTTTTCCTTTTAGGAATTTGTATTCTTTTTGGTGTAGCAACCCAGTCCAGCCCAGCTTTTGGAAAGCTTTAGCTAGTGGAAGTTCTGCTATTTTTCAAATTTGAAATGTTCCATTTTGTTTTTACTATTGTTTCTTTATGAATATTAAACAAGTTTTTGCCATTTTTTTAGCAGGCGAGCTATTGTGACCAGTCACCATCCACCGTCTTCCCCCATCCGTGCGTCCATCTGTCCCTCCACAATTCCTTCAAATGACATCTCCTAAGCCCCTGAATTGATTTTGACCAAACTTGACAGAAACCATCTCTGGGTGGTCCTCTCTCAAAGTTGTTCAACGAACTTCAGTCCAAGCTGAAATCTCACAGGCTAGTGTAGTTTATATTTTCTTGTCCTTTTGGATCATTGATTCCATTGTGCAATTTTGAAAATATTTGTGGGTCACTGGTGAGGCCTAATTGGCCGAAACTAGCTAGTCTGGCCCAGAAAACATGTACACTCCATATTTTCCAGTTCTGTTGTGTATTCCTTGCTTCCAAAGGAAAACCCTTCTAGAGCATATTTGACGTCACTACAGCTGTTGTCTGGGAATGTGTGGCAGCTGTAAAAAGTCTCCCTGCTCTACATCATGATGTAGTTTATATTTTCTTGTCCTTTGGGCTCTTTGATTCTATTGTGGAATTCTAAAAATATTTGAGGGTCACTGATGAGGCCTAAATGGCGGAAACTAGCTAGTCTGGCCCAGAAAACATGTACACTCCATATTTTCCAGTTCTGTCATGTATTCCTTGCTTGAAATGGAAAACCCTTTTATAGAACATATTTGTATGAAATTTTGTTGCTGTATTTCTGCAGAAATATTGTGACAGGATTCTGACATGAAACCTGTATGAAAAATTTTCAAATAGAATTTCCACATAGAATTTTCACTTAAATTTTGTATTTGAGTCGGGATTCAGGTGGGAATCAGTGTGGAAAAGCTTGTGAAATATTTAAATTAGCAGGAAAATTGATCCAGGAAGCCTGTAGAAAAAAACAGACAGGATTCCTGTATAAATTACCGACAGGATTCCTTCATGGTTCCTGCGTGAATTATTGGCAGGATTCCTAAATGAATTATTGACAGGATTTCTGCCTAAGCTAGTGACAGTATTACTGTCTTTATATTCCTGCAGGATTCCTGCTAATTTAAATATTTGGTCCAGTTTCATTAACATAACACAATCATCTTAACATACACTGTAAACATTTGGAGTTTTTATCTATACACAATAAGGAAGGAATATACTTGTGCTGGAAAAGAACATACAAAAACCTTGCATTCTACTTATATGTAAACTTTCATGTAACTCTTGAATTTGAATCCTTGGCTTAAATGGCTTTCCAAAGATTCATTGTGATCTAATAACTTCAGTCTGCAAACACATACATAAATATGTGGGTGGGGTGCAATCTTTGCAGTTTGCAAACATAAAACTTTTGAAACCCCACTAGTTAAGCATTTAATCAATTTAAAACACTGTTAATCTAAAATACTAAAAGTAACTCACAGTGCCATCCAAAATATAGCTGGAAATTCTTAGAACAGCTTTATACTTGTAAAGTTGTAAAGCAACACTCAAAGCTAGCCATCATCCCTGATGCCTTTGAATGTGTTGTAGGGAGTGCTCCTGCCAAAATATTGTTTCAGGAAGTGATTATGCTCTGATTTCATGCCAGACTTTTAAACAGAGATTTTATGCAGAATTTCTGTTACAATCTGGCCATTTTCCTTGTGGAATCTGTAACCAAATTCCATGTACTGCTAGAGTCAGACAGGAAAAAAAGAGTTCCACCATGGTTTCTGTAACTGTCCACAAAGACTCTGTCACTCCATGTGGAATCATATCTGAATTTTTTCAGGTGGTTGCCACAGCACACAAAAATAGGGGAAAATAAGAAAAAAGCCTTTAAAAATCTTCTCGTCTGAAACCAGAAGGCCCAGGTCTTAGATATTTGGTATGAAGCGTCATCTAGTGGGTCTCTACCAAGATTGTTCAAATTATAGCCCTAGGGCCAAAACTGGCTCTGCCCCAGGGCCCACTGGTTTTACATAGGCTTATATAGGGATAACCTTAAAAAATCTTCTTGTCTGAAACCAGAAGGCTCAGGCTTTGATATTTGGTATGGTGCTTTGTATAGTGGACCTTGACAAAGATTGTGCAAATTATAGACCTGGGACCAAAAATGGACCCTCCCCGCGGCCTACTTGTTTCACTATGGATCACATGAGCAATCTAGGGCCATCAAGGCCCTCTTGTTTAAAGGGAAGAATGTCCCATGTTTTGTGTCTGCCTAAATTATCAGATAGACACAACTCTTGATCCAAGAAATAGATAAGAGGTGGTTATCCGAGGATATTTAAGTAGATCACTCAGTTCTGTATAAAACATACATTGAGGGCATTCATTAGAATCACCTACTGAGGACTAATTTTTATGGAGATTAATTAAAGATTTTTTCCTTAATTATAACCAGCTGACCACCTTATCTATTTCTATATGTTGTATTGTTAATAAAGAGAGAGCTGGTAGGTGGTGGTGGTGGTGGAAAAGTACAAATCTGGCTTGTTTTCTTCCGTGTAGGCAACCTATAATATCCTATATTTCTGGCCGCTAGATACCTATATTTCTGGACCTAACCTATATTTTTGACTCCTAATATCACTTGACACCCTGAATTGTGTAAACCGCGCCGGAAGATGTCGGGGGGGGGGGGGGGGGGGGGGGGGGGGGTTGGGACCCCCGAAATCGGTTCAACCCCAACCCCGGCAGTAATTACTGGCCGTTCCAGGGCGATACTTTCGTCGCGATTTTACTTGTTACATGTTCGGCACTGTTCAATTTTTATTATCAGCTCACCTGAGCCAAAGACTCCGGAGGAGCTATTGTGATCACTCACCGTCCGTCGTCGTCGTCGTCCGTCCGTCCATACTTCCTATAAACGACATTTCATAAATCACTGAACACATTTTGACCAAACTTGGCAGACATGATCTTTGGGTGGTCCTCTCTCAAAGTTGTTCAAAGAATTCCATTCCATGCAGAACTCTGGTTGCCATGGCAACGAAAAGGAGAGAATAAGAAAAGAATCTTTAAAAATCTTCTTGTCTGAAACCAGAAGGCCCAGGTCTTTGATATTTGGTATGAAGTTTCATCTAGTAGATCTCTACCAAGATTGTTCAAATTACAACCCTGGGGCCAAAAATGCCCCCCGCGCCGGTCCCCACTGGTTTTGCATAAGCTTATATAGGGAAAACATTTAAAACTCTTTTTCAGGATGAAACCAGAAGGCCCAGGTCTTTGATATTTGGTATGAAGCTTCATCAAGTGGACCTCTACTAAGATTGTTCAAATAATAGCCCTGGGGCCAAAAATGCCCCCGCGCTGGGGCCCACGGTTTTTATATAGGCTTATATAGGGAAAACGTTTAAAAATCTTCTTGTCTGAAACCGGAAGGCCCAGGTCTTTGATATTTGGTATGAAGCTTCATCTAGTGTGATATGAAGCTTCATCTGGTGAACCTCCACCAAGATTGTTCAAATTATAGCCCTGGGGCCAAAATGCCCCACTAGTTTTGCATAGCCTTATAAAGGGAAAACCTTTGAGAATCTTTCTGTCTGAAACCAGAATGCCCAGACTTTGATATTTGGTATGAAGCTTCATCTAATGGACCTCTACCAAGATTGTTCAACTTATAGACCTAGGCCAAAAATGGTCCCGCTCCGGGGCCCGTTGGTTTTACATTGACATATACATGGGTGGTAATCAGGGGAACTAGCTCGAAAATGAGTCAATGAAAATTTGTTCCCTCGACACATCCGGGAGCTTTCGAGCTAGCTTCATCACCAGGAAACTTGTTAACAAAGGTAGGTCTCGAAGTGTTTTATCACCATTTTTCCCTTTGTAAGCTATTTATAAAAAAAAAAAAATCCGGCAATGCAGTGCCACATAGAAATGATTTTACTTTTTACCCCGCTAGAATTTGCTATGGAAATTTGCAGCGCTGGAGTATGAATGAAAGGAAACTTTTTATGACGGACCTGAAAAATTGTCAATTTATGTCAACACTGAGATTTTGGCCGACGATTTTTCATTTTCCGTCAAAAGTACTCCCTTCACACCCAGAACAACATCCCTAGTGAAATGAAACAGTGAACGTTTGAAATAAGCAAAATATTTTGGCCGTGATTACGTAACTTGCGACTTATGACGAAATTACTGCCCGAGCTAGTCTTCTCGACAAGGAGTGAGTTCACTCGACATGGAGATATTGCCCTCAAAAATGAAGACGAAACATTCATCAGATGACTGGGGCCTGATTCGATGTCTTTCTATGGTCCAACCCAGTTTATCCCACGTGTTTCTTTGCCTCTGGCTAGTGGGGTAACAAGATACTATGCCCACAAGACGTCCCCCTCAGTCGTTTCTCCCTGGTCGTTTCGCCCCCATTTTGCACCCATAGCTGTTTCGCCCACAAAGCCTGGTCTTTTCGC
>OY757019.1:9910377-10249810 GCA_963580285.1 Lucinisca nassula | reverse complement strand
GGGGGGGCATTCCGTTGGACAATAGCCAAAGGGAATAAATGAATATCTATAATAATACCGAGTTGCATACACCTGTCTAAAAGTCCATTACGAAAACACGCCTATACAAATACACTGTAAATTTACTGCCGTAAAAATGAAAAAATTAAAATGAAAAAAAAAAAAAGTGATATTTTTCTTATTTCTGCTCAAAATATAGATTGTGGGTTCATGTTAGAACCGCCTAACATTCGAGTTTGACTGGCAGTCCCAAGTCCAGCTTGCAACCCAGCGCTGTGACATCTCAATTAGATTGATTTTGTCCTTTGTATAGGGATCCCACACCGCTGAAGAATATTCCATCTGTGGTCTGCAAAGGGTATTATTTTCCCGAAAAGCCCAAGTTTTCCCTATATAAAGCGTTGTTTTGAGGGGTTTCATAACACGGACTTGTTAACGTGATGGAACCTGGGCTACAGTACATTTATTTTCTGCACTTCTTTCTTTCTTTTCTTTCCTCCGATTTCGCCTTAACCCCAGGAGGGGACACAGACGGTGTACATTACATACACTCCAGTTTTGCAGGATGAAAGCCTACACTGTAATCATGTAATTACGGCAGGGTTCTTTAACCTGCACAGGGGATGGTTCTCCCTGCACTATTTAGACAAAAATGGCGACTTCCATGAAAAATGTGAATCTCTAGGTAAATGTATTCTTTCACGCTTCATTGCGCACAGCACAACCAATGTATATATGATCAGAAGACAATAACGATAATAAATGTTGTTTTTCTTCAAATAAATAGTGGAATCTGAGCTCAGGTTAAGTTGCAAACTTGGTAAATGCTGGTTTTCATTTCTTGTTTTTCTTTATTTCCTCATATTTGGGATGGGTGGGGTATGAATGAGTGTAATCAAGAAATAAGATATTTTACTCTTAGTTGTTATCGTTATATTTTATAACTGAAGGAAAATCTATCTATCTAGTTGAACTGCAACACCCCCTCGCGAGGATTACAGTCGAGTCCGGTAACATTGCGGGGCCGTTTACTTTGCGCAACATGCATTCATATTTTCAATAACTATAACCCTCACAATTTCTACCACCACTACCTGTGCATCTTTATTAAGTTTTAACTTAACCTTGAAAACATGGGGTTGCAAGTGCAGATGTGACACTTTCGCGGAATTTTTCAAATTTGCAAAAATACGAAAAGATCGAAATTTTTCAAACCCAAGACTGAGCTTAAAAATAGGCAAAGGGACAAATATGTTTTGTGTCTAAATTTACTGCATATAACAACATTGCATAATATCGACGTTTGTGTTCAACCAGCACAAAACACTTATTGTGCGCAATGTTGGGCGACAAAATTGGTAATCAAATTTCAAGGGGTATCCCTTTTCATAGAACTATATCTCCTACCAGTTAAAAATTCAGACGCCAATTTCTATTGCAGCAAGTAGATAAGGAAGTGCTGCAATCATTCTGATTGTGATTGTTTGAAAGGTGGCTTTAACAAAGTCACACGAAGGTAACAAAACCTTATGTGCGCAATGTTACCGGACTGCATAGTATGTGCAGGATGATTTCGCGTCGATGAAGGCCAAAATGAAACCCTACAATTCTGTTTTGACGTGGCTGGCTGTTCATGTGGTTTATTTGTTTGAATTGAGTTTTCATGTCCCTGTCAACACTATTTAGGTCATTTTGCAGATGTTGCTTCCTATTTTGGGGGACTTTTACCCGACATGAAGATGAAATGACATTTCAAGCCTTGCTGCCCAATGTAACCGATAAGGTTTGTAATGTGAACGGTCTGACTTGCACCACTGTCTGGGCTGCCGTCTGAGGCATACATGGACCTTCTAAGTGGTTTACCTGGGGGGATGTGTGGTCAGTTTCAGCTGTGCATGGAAACATCATGCAACCCAACCTATAGGAGGTTTTAGGAATTCCGTCTATGACGTCATTCTTGCGCATGTGCAAAGTACTGGCCGTCAATTGAAACGGCCATCGCTATTCAAATGTATTGGCGGAACTTAAAATGCTAAAAATATTTGGACATTTTGAGAGAAAATATACCCGTTTTCATTGAAATAATGCCTCGAGAAGGAAAGAATGATATTTTACTTTCATTACCGATATTCATTTATCCTAAATCCGTTTTTAATTGATGAAAATCTTTTCGTGAATGACCCATGTCAATGGCTTGAGATACTGTTATTCACAAAATAAGTTTTTACGTACTTTTCGTTTTATTCGCTATCTGTCTGTCTGTCCAACGATCTGTCTATATGTGCAATTTAAATGTCCCTACTGATAGTCGAAATAAACAAATGAGTGGACTGACGGAGGGGCTTTGAGTCAATGTTGGTCCGACGCCATGCCGTCGTCACCCACTCCAACTCACTTCACTCTCACATGACCGTTGGCATGAGAGAGAGAGAGAGAGAGGTTGACTGACAAACTGGCAGTAGACAGACAGACGACACGCTGAATGACTGACTAACAGACGAATGGACGGACTGTTAGACAGACAAATAAACATACTGACAGTCAAAAAAAAAACAACAACCAACGAGTGGACTTACAGACGGGCGTTGAATCAACGTTGGCTCGACGTTATGCCGTCGACAACCACTCCCAACTCACTTCAATGGCACGTGACCGTTGAGATGGTTTAACTGAGAAGCCCATAACCCTTTTTGTACCAAAATGAAATCTTCCTCCTTATATATAGCAGGAGTCCTTTTCAAAATTTAGGGGTGTCAGGTTGTGTCCTCTTCAAAATTTATTTGGAAAATGGCCGAACTTTTTGCAAACAGTGTAGGCCCTGATCAGACGTCGCGTTCTGCGGCGTCTGATCTGGGCCTGCACTGTTTGTCACTTACCCCTTTTGTGGTTTCCGGTACCAAATGGGTTAATGTAGACCTAAGAGCTGGGCAGGTTTAACCAATCTACAAATCTACCAGATTTTACTGTAAAATCTTGCACTTGCGAAGGAGTGTATAACATTCTTATGCTCTGAAAGGGTGTTCTACGTTTGTTTTGAATTTAATGTTCCTATCCCACTGAGTCTTGATAGGTCCGAGCATTTGGCAAATGATATTTTATTAAACAACGTCGTATTATCACCAACGAAACGTTGTGACGTTTAATCGACGTTGCAATGTCAAATTCAATGCATCGCTTTGAAGTTGGTTTGATGTAGACACGACGTTGCTGACACGCTACATGTCGGTTGATGTAGCGTCATTTAACAACAAACTGTAATTTACACTGAGAGAGAGAGGGATCGTATGTACAATATATCATTTTCGTAATGCGAAATTTCACATCTGGCAGCATATCGGTGTTTCTCCCATTATCTTACATTAGAATTCCCCAAAAGTTTAAAAGAATTCCACTGTTTTATGCCGTAATTAACACTTTATCTGTCCCACTGCCTTTGAAGCAATACAATAGATGACGGCCAGGGCTTTTCCCATTCTATTTTTAGAACCGGAAGTACGTCACAAAAAAAGCTGCTATTTCTAGAAGCCCCTGACGGGCAGGGGCCTTGTGTAGTTTGGTACCTCTGTGGTACATGTATCCAGAATACTAGAGGAAGAGGACCCGACCTGTGTTCAATCCGCGGCAAGCAAGCAGGAACTAATTTTCAGTGTCCTAGCATGCTCCATTCGAGCACTCTTTGCATGGATGATGCAGAAAGTGTACCATCCTTCAGACTGGGGTGTTAACTAAAGGGCCTTCTACTAGTGCACTTGCCTCTGATGCTAAAGGTTTCCGGTTCAATTCCCAGCAGCGGGGATAAATGTTGATGTCCGAACATGCTCCATTGGCATCATTTCTGTCTGTCTATCTACATGTATCTATCCTTCTATCTAGCTAGCTAGCTATTTTTGAATTGAATTGAGGTTTAACATCCCCATCAACACTATTTAGGTCATTTTAGAGATGCTGCCTCCAATTTTGTGACACCTTTTACTGAAATTGAGATTAAATGACATCTCAAGCCCTGCTGCCCAGTGAAACAAAAAAGCTTATATGCATTAGGTGGTCTGACTCCACGACTTTACCTGGACAGGCTTGGTCCTTCTAAGCAGTACTTGTGTGGTCAGTGGAAGCAACATGCAGCCCTATCTATTGGGCGTGGGCGAGACTATCTGTCTATATATCAATCTATCTATTGAGCATGTTCGGACACTGAAGTAAGAAAGAAGGAAAGGCCCCGGGGTACAGACAGAGTCTTTCCTGATGCAGGATATAATTGCTTGAGCTTGAACATGAAGATGTGTCAATTTCTGGGAATTTCAAGAAAAATCCAAAGATTTCTGAATGCAAGCTTGAGTTTAAAGATTTTGAGTTAACAAAGTTTTTAGCTCACCTGAGCACAAAGTGCTGAAGGTGAGCTTTTGTGATCACTTTTTGTCCGTTGTCCGTCTGTCTGTCCATCAGCAATTTCTTCAAATGACATCTCCTCCAAAACGACAGTGCCAATTATTAAAATAATTTCACAGGAATATTCCTTGGGTGCCCCTCTACCAAAATTGCTAAAATGGTTCCGCTCTGCTGAACAAAATGGCCACTAAAGCTAAAAATAGAAAAACCTTTAAATGACATCTCCTCCTAGGCTAATGGTTCAATTTCAAAATAATTTCACAGGAATGTTTCTTGGATGACCCTCTACAAAAATTGCTAAAATAGTTCTGCTCCGCTGAACAAAATGTCTACCAGAGCTAAAAATAGAAAAACCTTTAAACGACATCTCCTCATAGACTAACAGTCCGATTTCAAAATAATTTCACAGGAATATTTACATGTATTAGTTGGCCCTCTACCAAATTGCTAAAATGGTTCTGCTCCACTGAACAAAACAGCCGCCAGAGCTAAAAATGGAAAAATAAATCTTTAAACGACATCTCCTGGGAAAATAGTCCGATTTCAAAATAATTTTGTAGGAATGTTCCTTGGATGACCCTCTACCAAAATTGCCAAAATAGTTCCGCTCCGCTGAACAAAATAGCCACCAGAGCTAAAAATTGAAAAACCTTTAATCGACATCTCCTCCTATACTAATGGTCCAATTTCAAAATAATTTCATGATAATATTTATTAAGTGACCCTCTACCAAAATTGCTAAAATGGTTCTGCTCTGCTGAACAAAATGGCCACCAGAGCTAAAATAGAAAAAAAAATTTAACTTTAAACAACATCTCCTGCTAGGCTAATGGTCCAATTTCTAAATAATGTCACAGGAATGTTCCTTGGATGATCCTCTACCAGATATGATAAAATGGTTCTGCTCCACTGAACAAGATGGTGACAAGAGCTAAAAATAGAAAAGCCTTTAATCGACATCTCCTCCTAGGCTAATGGTCCTATTTCAAAATAATTTAACAGGAATAAATTGCTAAATTAAATGGTTCCGCTCCACCGAACAAAATGGTCACCAGAGCTAAAAATAGAAAAGCCTTTAATCAACATCTCCTAGGCTAATGGTCCGATTTCAAAATAATTCGCAGGAATGCTTCTTGGGTAACCCTCTACCAAAACTGCTAAAATGGTTCTGTTCCACTGAACAAATTAACCAGCAGAGCCAAAAATAGAGTCAATGACGCAATTTCAAAGTAGAAGTAAAACAAAGATCAGGAATTGATACAATTAACTTACTCCATCCATAAAAGACACCAAAGGGAAAGAAATACAAACATTAAGCGACCAGACCATAATGGAAACCTAAACAAAGGAAGGAAGTCAAACCCAATTCACAGAAATGCTTCTCTTTTATTCTTGTACCCAAAAAATTTATTAAACGGTATGGCTCATCTTAGGTCTGTTCCATTGAAACATCCCATCTCAAAGTAGTATTATTGTACTGATGATTGAGGGGTGGTTGGGTGAGGCAACTGCTGTTGGCTTACAGTAGGACAAGGCCTGCTGTCCTTGCAGCAGGTAAGGGTAGAGGGAGAGTGTTGTTTCTTCTGTTTTAACACTTTTCATTAATTTTTGTCTTTCTTCACTATCACTCACTTTCTCTGGGAGACAACACAAAATGACCCACAAGGGTTGACATGTCATTATACTCAAAACAATCAGTCATGTACTGATGACTGCTGAAATGGGTTTGCTCTACTGAACAAAATGTCAATATGACTGCAGAGGTAAAGACAGAAAAATCATTTAAGAACATCTACAATGTCTCAGTTTTAAAATAACTTTGACAGAAAAGTTCCTTGAGTGACCCCTCTACCAAAAGTGCTTAAGTGGTTCTGCTCCTCTGTACAAATTGGCTGTCAGAGCTAAATATAGAAAAACCTGTATACAACAATGTTAGTACATCATAACTCAGGTGAGCGAATTAGGTCCATCATGGACCTCTTTTTTGTTAATATTGTTTGTAACCATGTCCTCTCACTCACTACTCCACACGTTGTAACACACAGGAAGAGGGCTCATCAAGAAAAGACGGCTCATCAAGAAAACATTTCTATATAATTTTGACCCCCTTAAATCCCGTTTTTATAAAGTAATTCTTGGGTTTACAGGGGTATACATTATTTTTGCTCAAAAAAACTTAAATTGTGAGAAGGAGCAGTCTGATCAGAGCAGTGTTATTGATAAGCTTTTGCCCGAGGAGTACTGTTACTCATTTAACCAAAGGCATAGGCGTATCCTGTGATTCTTTGAGAGTATCGGTACTCCTAAATTCAAAACTAGGGTCGTATCTTCATCTGTCATCACAGGATGGCTGCTAAGTGCACTTATAATAATGTCAGACGTAGCAATGGCCATATGTAAAAGATGTTTAACACACATTCTATCATCGTAACATACCGATATACATTTTCATGTTAATAAGCTGGCGGACAGCAAAATGAAAAATTACTTTTTCTTCTAAAGAATGTAGATCCAGCCAATGTGGTCATCTACTTCGCATGTGTTTTTTTATAATTTCCAAGACGCCATTGAAGGCTCGTTTTGGTCAGACTGTACAGGCTGGTCGGAGTCTTCAGCCGTCACACAGATCATATTGTCATCAAAACCTTTTCAAACCCATGTTTTGTGTCTGCAGCGGCCTTATGTGCTACGCGTTCAAAGGCGGGAAATCTCCACGAATTGTAGCAACTGCATGCGATTGGTAAAGGCGAGAAATTCAGCGCTCAGCAAAAATACAATAAAATGTGCGACCAGTGAAGACTCAGATCAGCAAGCGCATCTGTGAAAGCTAATCAGTCTGTCCCGGCTGCTGTGTTTGCGTTCTTTTATGATGCGCTGCAAGTCATTCTGCTTAATGTTCAAAGACGCCGGCGAGAATGTGTGGCGGCCGTAAAAAGTCTCCCTGCCCTACATCATAGTGTAGTTTATATTTTCTTGTCCTTTGGGATCATTGATTCCATTGTGGAATTTTGAAAATACTTGAGGGTCACTGATGAGGCCTAATTGGCCGAAACTAGCTAGTCTGGCCCAGAAAACATGTACACTTCATATTTTCCAGATCTGTGGTGTATTCCTTGCTCCCAAAGGATAACCCTTTTGTAGAACATATTTAACGTCACTACAGCTGGTGTCTGGGAATGTGTGGCGGCCGTAAAAAGTCTCCCTGCCCTACATCATAGTGTAGTTTATATTTTCTTGTCCTTTGGGATCATTGATTCCATTGTGGAAGTTTGAAAATACTTGAGGGTCACTGATGAGGCCTAATTGGCCGAAACTAGCTAGTCTGGCCCAGAAAACATGTACACTTCATATTTTCCAGTTCTGTGGTGTATTCCTTGCTCCCAAAGGATGACCCTTTTTTAGAACATCTTAGGGTGTTAATTTAATCGGCTACTTGATAGATAGCGGTAAATAAGCATGCACTGCATGCTGACCACGTGTGATTCACAATTAGATATATGCGTACCCAAGCATCACAGGTTAATCCTGCCATTATAATTTTGGTCAAATGTATACGGAACACGGCGGAAAATGAGATCAGTCTGTGCAGCGGTGGTTCTATCTCAGACGTGCATTGACGACAATGTTGTGAGAAAAAATACGTCGGGATGATAAGAATATGAACAATAAAAGTGGAGTCAAAAGTAAATAACCACCATGATGCAATAATCAAAGGCGCCGATATACACGTGTCGGAAAACGGCAAAAAACAAGGTTTTTAAGCCTCCGGTTAATAGTTTTCGCCAATGGCCAAAGGACGTGAAAAAAAATGAGTCATGGACGCGAATTTTCTTGCATCTGCGGCCTGCGGACGCTAAGCATAAAGAGCTAGCGCTAATGCTGCCTGATCGGATATATATTCGCTGTTACATTAATTATAACTTTCCTAGCCTAGTTGTTGTTGCTTCTGTTTTGTTTTTCCACAAAATACAGAGTAATCCATTTCAACGTGAATTTCTGCGATTTTGGAGAAATAGCCGCCAGAAATTTCTCCTGCATTTGATTTTTTCTTGCGTTTGTCAGGTACTCCACAAAAAGAAAAAGTAGTCTTAACTTTTTATCATCTGCGCGTCTGTTTTGATATTTAATGCCTAACTACATGACAATGTGAATCTGTAGATCTGTCGAACCCAATTTTTTTTTTCTCGAAGATGACACTCCGTAGAAGTCAATGTGGTTGCCTAACAATATTCAGGATCGTATCTTTATGCACGCTTGTCATAAAGTTACTGTGCATGCTTCACAAGTTCAGGCGTTGTTAATAAAGTTAATAATGCGGGCGGCTTTCCCTTAGAAAATAAATACCGTTATGTAATCACGCATCAATAATCGGTTTCCTAATCATGTTGATAGTTGTCATAAATATAAGCAGATCGGTATTCAATATATGATCGTCAAAAGGTAAGGTTGAAGTGTTTCAGCGTCAATAAAACAAATGCCATCATTCATGAATGGATGAATTCGAATCGTTCTTGAAGATTGGAACAGTTTTTGTTGAAGACTATGATGCGGCGAAAATTACTGCGATTTCGATTGCTTTTTTCAGGCGTCACGTTTTTTTTTTCCATTGCTTTTTCCATTGCCGATACGACTGCAATGGAACGACCGTTGCGTATCGCCAATTTGCAGTCGTATTTGGTACGACTCGTTCTTCATTTCTAGGCGTATTTGCTCGATTTTAGAGTCGTATTTACGATGATACGACCCTTATCAATTACTCTGTCAGAGTCTGCAATGTTTGCCTGTATGCAAAAATGTGTTTGAAAAGTTTGCAAGGACCGCAGAAGACAACATAACCACACAACATTTTTGTGACATCTTAAGGGTTAAGGTGATGTCACGCAAACTTGTATAAGTTGTATTCTTGCACACCAGACAAGGAAATCCGCGATTTTACCCTAGGATAGAAATTTATGTTCTGACCCTGGTGTTCCGACCACATATCGAATATAATCGTGTGTTTGATAAATGCACTGGTTGATTGCGACCTCGTATGTGCCGTCGTTAGGGTTGACGTCACAGCAACGTCACTAAACATTCCTGCAGTGTCAACACAATATGGCGGACGTTGGTAGCCGAAATGACTGCAGCATTAAAAATCCGCTTTAAGAAATGGAAGGTATGCAAGAAAAAGAATCCAATATGGGTGTGAGGGGTGGATAGAAAAATCTGTCCCTCGGGATCACCGTCCAGCATCACTCAGCAAGCCTCGTGATGCCGGACAGTGTCCCTCGGGACGGATTTTTCCATCCACCCCTCACACCCATATAAGATTCTTATAAGATACAACAGGTTCACTTGTTGAAATCGTTGTGCAGAATTTTTACCAGTTGCTTATTCTTGCACTTTGTGGGAAAAACAAGTCAAAATATAACTTTCCATGAACTGCCTCTGGGTGATATGTCATGCAAAGAATTTGTTGGCCAGGCATCATACGAGTGGTCTTTAGTATGAAATTTATGAAACAAGTGTATGGAAGTTTAATAATGGCAGATGTGGGATCTTTTTATCTGACATTTGACCATTTTTTCTGTTTATTTTGCTGTATTGAAATATTTTATAGCTCCTAGCCACTTGACACATTTAGTCATTATTTCATTATGGACTTGTGATAACATTTCTCAAGGTTCTGGTTGCCACATAACGTTGCACATTTTAATATAAGTTGCCAACATAAGAATATAGCCTGCCCTGAAAAAATGAGGTAAGATAAAGTGACCAGCTTGACATGAAATATATAGTGTTGATCAGGTCATTTAACCCCAAACATAACACAAGAGATATATAGTGAAATTATGACACTGCTTGGGATTTGTACATGTATAAAGTGATCAATTTGATTGAGGGTGTCTGTTGATTAAGAATATTATTGTTTCCATCGCCCTGGAGAGTCAGGCAGTAGGTATTCACGCTAGAACTGGCATGCAAAAGGCAGCAGCCCTACCTTTCACTTCTACAACTTTGCCAAAGCAATGCTAAAACTGCATTTGGTATCATTAAAATTATTTGCGACTGGGATGATTGAGGTATTTTTTCTTCTGATCTTGGTAAGTAATGTACATTAAAATTCCTAGATTAAGACCTCTTTTGAGGCTGTACAAAAGTGGTCTTCAAGATGACTTTTGTACAGTCCCAAAGGTGGTCTCTTGAAGAAAACACTCTGCCATTCAATCTGCATTTTGGAACTCCTTGCTGGATCCTGAAACAAATTTGTTAAAATTCAAGAGAATTACAGCAAGTCCTCAAGGTGTCCAAATTTTTCAGATTTTTAAGTTAACATAGTTTCTGCTTTGGACCCCTACAATAGTGTAATAAGAGGTTGTAGTATATACAGTAAAACTCCTCTATTAAGACCACCTTTGGCACTATTCAAAAGTGGTCTTTAAGACCACTTTTGAACAGTCCCAAAGGTGGATCCTGACCAGAAGACACTGTTTTCAGAAAACACAAAGAAAGAATAACTGCACTCTTCTAAATAAGCGTTTTAAAGCAGAAATAGTCCTAATTTTAGGTGGTGTCAATAGCGGTATTTCACTGTATATGTTATAATGTATGTATTGTTTTGTCTTTTTAGAGACTTCCAGTGACAAGATGTCAAGGAAAAGGGCACATTTTGAGCTTGACCCAGACTATGAAGATGTCTCTGACAGACAGAATAAACGACAGAGAGTCCTGGAGGAAGGAGGTATAGTTTATTTTATTAGTTAACACTTATCCTGCTAACCACAAAAACCCTTCCTTTGCAAACAGTGTAGCTCTAAATCTGAAGAAGCCATCTGATCAGGATCTACACTGTTTGTCATGCAGTTAGTGAATTGGATGAATATATCGTATCAAGTAATTTGTTTGGTGGATATTCAGAAATGGGTGTGGCTTAATCTATTCAGCAGGATAAGAATTAAGTATATCTCCAGATTAAGGCGTTCTGCTGATTATACTTGTCCAATTTCTCCATAAAAAATATGGATAATGACTGTGGTTACTGATTACTGACTTGAAGATAAATGAAAAGTTTGTCATATTTCCCCATAAAAACATGCATTGTAGCTACTCATTAAAATCACCAAATCAGATATGAGTCATATCATGATGTATTTGTTTGATTTGAGGTTTAACATCCCTGTCAACACTATTTAGGTCATTTTGGAGACGTTGCTTCCAATTTTGTTTGACTTTTACCCGACATTGAGATGAAATGACATCTCAGTCTCTGCAGCCTAATGAAACGAATAGGGTTTATAAGCATGGAATTTTCCTGGGCAGGCTTAGAAGTTCTAAGCAGATTACCAGTACTCATGTGCGGTCGGTTACGGTATCAGCTCTGCGTGGAAGCATCGTGCAGCCCAATCTATTTCTCCAAGCCCCGATGGCAGAGGCGGAAGTCATATCATGAAATTACCTGTTACATGCATTTGCAAACTGTATTGTTTGTATTGAGGTTTAACGTCCCCGTCAACACTATTTAGGTCATTTGGAGATATTTTGGAGATATGCGGGACTTTTACACGGCATTGAGATGAAATGACATCTGAAGCCCTTCCGCCCAATGAAACCCAAAGTCCTTATGTGCAATGGACAGTCTGGCAGCTTTGCCTGGACAGGCTGAGTCCTTCAAAGCAGTTTAACAGTACTCATGTGTGGCCAGTTTCAGCTCTGTTGGAAGCATCAAGCAGCCCAATCTATTTCTTGAAGCCTCAATGGGCAGGGGTGTGTTGATCATCACATTGGTCTTCACTGCTTGGATCGTACAGTACCTCTACTTTATATACAGTGGAACTTCAATGGCTGAAATACCTTTGTAACTGAAAATTTGTTTGAGGTAGCGGTAGTTCGAACCACTTACATGTAGTAGTGTGTGTGTGTGTGTGAATTCGGGTTTAATGTCGTTTTCAACAATTTTTCAGTCATATCACGACAGTGTCTGGTTGCGACAGGGAGCTCAATGCTCACTTTTATAGTCCTGCCTCACTGAAGTATCATGTCCCAGACACATTACATGATACTACACCCAGTCACATTATCCTGACACTGGGTCGACCAGTCCTAGCTCTACCCCGTAAATCTGAGTGCCAAGCGAGGAGTAGCTAGTACCATTCTTAACGACTTTGGTATGTCGGGGCCCGGGATCGAACCCATGGCCTCCCGTTCCCCTGAAGTGGACACTCTACCAACTAAGCTATCGGGGCCGGTACATGTAGTAGTTCAAACACCAGTTGGGGCCAGTTGTTCAAAGCATCGTTAGCTTAAAGTGTTCGTTAGTGGTCATATTGTTATCTGTTCAAGCAAGTTCAGTATCTAAAATTTTGGTATTTTTCCTGAACAAGCTTCTCACATTTTTTCAGCAAAAATATTAGCATATTTGTCATATTAAATGATCAAAGTTTTAATGATACGTTAACATACAACATCATTACTTTTGAACAACTGGCCCAAGGTGACGTCAGGAGGCATTATAGTGATATCTTTTTTTAAAAAAAATTTCAACTAAAGGTATGTAGTGTGTACTCATTAGAATTGCCTGATTAAGGAGATTCTTATTGGTATATACAATATACATTTTCTTGATAAAAGAAGAAAATCCTCCCTAAATTATCCCAAATACAGTAAAATTCCACTATTAAGGGGAATATGGGAACACCTGGCAGATTTTTCCACCATTTTTCAAAGGGAGACAACTTTCAGGCCTGGCTCAGTTCCACAGAAAAAAGGAGTCTACTCTTAAAGGAAAGAATTTGCTCTTCAGGAGCAAATTATTTCCTTTAAGAGTTGACCCTAATGACATTGGAAACAAAAACACTTTTGCAGGAGTTGCCTTTCCTGAAGGTGTACCCGTTCCCCCACCAGACCTCCAAAAATTGAGACTAATTCTGCTTTAAAAGCTTATTTAGAAAGTTTCAGTTATTCTTTCTTTGTGTTTTCTGCATACCATGTCCTCTGGTCAGAGACCACCTTTGGGATTGTTCAGAAGTGGTCTTTAGCCTGTTTTGTACCAAATGGAATCTTTCTCCTTATGTATATCAGGATTCCATTTCAAAATGTAGGGGTGTCAGGTTGTTTTTTCTTTGGAAAATGGCTTAACTTTTTCCCAAACACTGTAGGCCATGATCAGACACCGCATTCATCGGCATCTGATTTGGGCCTGCGCTGTTTTCGGGGTTTCTGGTACCAAATGGGTTAAGACCACTATTGAACAGTCCCAAACTTGGTCTTAATATAGGAATTTTACTGAATATAGATATGGCAATTTTTCCAAGGGACTGAAAACAGCTGTGGTAAACGAGCCAGTTGGTTTTCAAGCCATTGACAGTTCACTGTAGTGTAAACTTTAAAGACACTTAGCTTGTAGGACTACAACGATACAGTTACCTCATGATACGATACAAATCGCGATATTTGTGTCACAATATGATAGTATCGCGATACACTTTCTGGCATGAAAAAAAAATCTTAGAAAAATTCCTTAAAATCAGCTGTAAGCAATACTCAAATATAGTTTTTTGGTAGAAATTAATTATAATATACGAGAACAATGGAAATAAAAGTGAACATAGTAACATATTTGTAATGCATTGTCACAAATTTATGCAAAACCAGCAAAAGTTTACATCTGTGGCATTTGTGTTGTATTGACACATTTCCAGTTTTTTTTTTTCATTATAAAAGTGCCATTATTTTTCTTATTTCTGCACAGAAATACATGTTGTGGGTATTCATTACAAGCGCCTAAATTTTTCCTCTGTCCTTCCTAAACATGACATGATTTTGACATGACATGATCTTCACAGCAAGGCAGCTGCAAGAGAAATGCCAGGAACAGAACATGGAACTATACATGACCTTTGTTGACCTCAAGCAGTCGTGAGGGCCTTTGGAAGATCATGGTGAAGTATGGATGTCCAACCAAGTTCAATGATGAGATTGTTCCATGGAGGTATGCTTGCACGGGTCCAAAATGATGGTGAGTTTTCAGATCCATTCCCTGTGACAAACGGAGTCAAGCAAGGCTGTGTGTTAGCCCCAACACTGTTTAGCATGATGTTTTCTGCCATGCTCACCTATTAGGTATTGCTTTAATAGGAAGCTTTTCAATCTCAGAAGGTTGCAAGCCAAATCCTTTGCTGATGACATGGCAAAAGGTGCTCCAACAGAAGAGAAGATGCAAAATGTATAGATCAAGTATCCAACTCCTGTGATAGCTATGATCTCACAATTAGCATCAAAAAGACTGAAGTAGTCTATCAGCCAACACCTGTCAAGCCTTACAAAGAGCCCACCATCACAGTGAAAGGTTAGATTGCAAGTGATAGACAAGTTCACATAGCTTGGGAGCACACTGCCAAGAGCCATGCACATTGCTGATGCAGTCAATGCCAAGATTGCCAAAGCTAGTGCATCATTTGGTCAACTATTTGGTAGTGTCTGGGATCGAAGTGGAATCCGACTTGACACAAAACTGAAAGTCCACAGAGCTTTGGTGCTGCCAACACTATTGTATGCATGTGAAACATGGACATTTTACCAACGGCACGCCAAAAGACTGAATCACTTCCATACTAGCTGCCATAGAAAACTCTTAAAAATTAAGTGGAAAGACAGGATTCCCGACACGGAAGTCCTGAACAGGGCAGGGATGCAAAGTGTACATACTCTTCTGAAATTAGCACAGTTAAGATGGACAGGCCATGTTACCAGAATACCTGAGGAACGTTTGCCAAAGGAAATTCTCTACACTCCCAAGGCGGTCAGAAGAAGCGCTACAAGGACACCCTCAAAGCCTCCCTCAGGGACTTAAACATTCCAACAAAGTTGTGGGAACAAATAGCACAGGACAGAGCAAAGTGGCGAGGTCTCATCAAAAGGGGTGCCAATGAATATGAGGCAAAAGAATCAGTGAAGCTGAGCAGAAACACACACAGCACAAAGCCAGAGCTAAGGCATGAACAACAGAGCTGTCTTCCCTCTTATTGCAACAGACAGTTCAGAGCTAGAATCGGTCTCATCAGCCATCTTAGAACACACAAATAGTAACATAGATGTCAGTAATGACAGATGAACTATTAGAAGCGCCTCACCAAGGCACTTCTGATAAGTACTGACAACATTTGTTTTGATGCAGAAATAAGAAAAATAATATCTGGGATACCCCTCTATTATCTGGGGCTATGTCTTAAAAGACAGCCTGATAAAAGATAAAATTACCTCGAAAGGGCCATAAAACTAAATTGAAAAAAAAAAGATATGCTGGGCATTGTTTAATCTGAGGTTTGGTGATCTTGTTTCATATTGTTTAACCCATTTTTTACCAGAAATCCCAAAATGGGTAACCTGGCAAACAGTGCAAGCCCAGATCAGACGCCGCATTCTCGGCGTCTGATCTGGGCCTCCACTGTTTGCTCAAAGTTCAGTCATTTTCCAAATAGATTTTGAAGAAAACACAACCTGTCACCCCTAAATTTTGAAATGGACTCCTGCTATATATAAGGAGGAAGATTCCATTTGGTATAAAAAGCGTTAAATTTTGTAATGCTCTCCCTATATTTATTGTTTTTTCACAGCCAAGGAAGCAACAAAGAGTAAGATTGAGACAATAATAAGGAAACAGTTTGGACAGGAGATTGAGAATAAAGAGGCGGAAATTGTAAACATAAGTGAGGTAAGTTCTACTCGGGGGGCCAAGAGAAGCTACTTGAGCATGCAAGTTTTTTCTCCCTGATAGGGTTTGTTTTATGAATGATTTTGTCAATGTTGACATAATTGTAGCTCTCTTTTTGAATTACATACATCACGTGAACACGTCCATGAAATAAAGAACCCCTATACCACACTTTATATAGAGAAAACTGGGGTTTATGGGGGTATACATTATTTTTCTTATTTTTACTCCAAGACATAGGTTGTGGGTACTCGTTCGAACCGCCTCAGGTTCTAACGAGCACCCACAACCTATGTTTGCAGTATTTGTAAGAAAAATATCATTGATTTTCATCCAAAAAGTAGCCATTTTGGAGATGTGAAAAAATGCACTATGTCACATGGGTGTGTTATCGTAATGTACATAGATACGAAGTACCTGTACAAGGGCTACAATATTGAAGTTATCCATTGTCATTTTTTTTGAAGTTCTCACCAATCACATGTCATAAAGCATGTAATGTGTAAGATGCAATGGGCATTAACCGCTCACTTGTTTATCTGTTATTTCATTCTTCTCTTTCTCCATATAGGCCAAGGTTAAATTTTTTCAGCAAATATTTCTTAGGAACTACAAAAGCTAGAAGCTTCAAACTTGGTATAGTATGCAATGATGATGACTTGTATTGTGTGAGAGACAATGGGCTTTCTCGGCTTATTTGTTCATCTGCTCTTCATTCTTTTTTCTCTCCATATAGGCCAATGTTAAATTTTTTGTCAAAGGTTTCTCCGGAAACTGTAAAAGCTAGACGCCTCAAACTTAGTATGCAATGCAATAATGATGACTTATATTATGTAAGAGACAATGGACTTTCTTGGCTTATTTGTTCTTTCATTCTTCTTTCTCACCATAATATATAGTGTTAAATTTATCGTCAAAGATTTTTCAGGAACTTTAAAAGCTAGAGCATAGAATCCTCAAACTTGGTATGCAATACCTTTATGATGACTTATGTTGTGTAAGAGACAATGGGCTCTCTTAGCTTATTCTTTCATTCTTCTTTCTCTCCATATAGGCCAATGTTATTTTTTTTGTCATAGATTTCTCAGGAAATGCAAAAGCTAGAAGTCTCAGACTTGATGTTATAGTGATAGCTTATATTGTGTAACAGCCTATAGGCTTTCTTGGCTTATTTGTTCACTTGTTCTTTCATTTTTCATTTGTGTCCATAGTGGCCAATGTTAAGTTTTTCGTCAAAGATTTGAGCTGAAATGCTTAGACTTTGTATCCAATGCAATAATGATGGCTTATATGGTATAAGAGACAACAGGCTTTCTTTACTTATTTGTTTTTTCTTTCTTCTTTCTCTCCATATAGGCTAATGTTAAATTTTTATCAAAGATTTCTCAGGAAACACGAAAGCTTGAATCCTCTAACTTCAAATAATGATGACTTATATTGTGGTAGAGACGATGAACTTTCTCTTTGTTTTTGTTAATCTGTTCTGGAAGCCATCAACTTAGTATGAAATGTAGTAATGATTACTAATATCATGCAAGAGACAATTGGCTTTTTGACTGGTGATTATGAGGTTGTGCATTTCGGTAAAAATGGGCTGAAGTGGGGGTATAGTCAGATCCTCTGACAGTTCTATTTTTGTCAAGGATGGTGTGAAAGACAAAGACTTGCAGTGGAAGCTGTATAATATATATTGAAATTTTCAAGGAAGTGTGCCAAATCCGACATATAGAGCTGCCCTCCCTAAAGTAAACAAGAGCACCGCATGTGGCTGCCAACGCTCGGCTGCAGTTTCTTTTAGAAAACAATAATTCTGTGTCGAAAAAGGGGCATAACTGTGCCAAAAATATTTTGAGGGTTACCTCACCTATTGGTATGAGTTCCCCTTTTCATAATGAACAACTAGTCCGAGTTTCAAGTAAATATGTCCAGTAATGACAGAGATATTACAAAATGTCCAAGTTTTTGCACGACAACGCAGACGGCGCCAGAGCTATGACAATACCTCGTCGTTTTCTTGGAAAACAGCCAAGCTAAAAATAAAATATGTTTAGAAATCTTATATGTTGATGTTAACCCATATAGTGGTGTTTGTGATTCTCATTCTTATTTCAGGCACTGGAGCGATCCAGAACAGTTCTTGATAGGCTGAGAGCTTGCATTGTGGCAAGTTACTATGGTAATGCAAGTCAACAGAAATGTTCACAGGTAATACATGTTGTTGTTAACCTTTTTTGTACTGGAAACCCCAAAATGTGTAGTTGGCAAACAGTGTAGGCCCAGATCAGCTGCCGCAGAATGCGGCATCTGATCAGGGCCTACTCTGTTTGCAAAATTGTCAGCCAATTTCCAAATAGTTTTTGAAGAAAACACAACCTGATACCCCTAAATTTCGAAATGGACTCCTGCTTTATATAAGGTGGAAGATTCCATTTGGTGCAAAACGGGTTAATGCTCCCCACCACCCGCCCCACCCAACATGAAGTGGGAGAGTACATGTCTGTATAAAGAAACATAATGTTTGACCATCACTCACAATGGTACTGATTGTGACTCACAATTTCTACAGTTTCCAAGATCATAGTATAAAACGTGCACAATAGCTAGTACACCACAACCTCTTTGAAACATTATTGATGGGGTCCTGCCTGTCCAGGAACCGCGGTGCGAGGCGGACCGTCCCTGCTAATATACCCTATTGGTTTCATTGGGCGACAGGGCTTGAGATGTCATTTCATCTCAATGTCGGGTAAAAGTCCCACAAAATTGGAAGCAACGTCTCCAAAATGACCTTTACAGTGTTGTCGGGGACGTTAAACCTCAAATCAAACAAACAAATTGATGGGGTCCAAAGCAGAAACCGTGTTAGTTTAACAACCGTGTTATATATCCAAACAAAAATGTATAGATTATATAAATTTGAACAAGTACTATTTTCCACCCTGTGGTGTGTCTAAGAATGAGTGGCAAACAGTGTAGAACCTGATGAGATGCCCCATTTTGTGGCATCTCATCTGGGTCTGCACTGTTTGCTCAGGCCCGTCTGTCCAAATACTTACGATAAATACAGTATTTCTTATATTTCAGACTAAAGCTAGCCAACAGGTGCCAATGATTCACCCAACTGTAAAGAAATACCTGGGTAAAGCTCCTAAAGGCTTACCACTTGATGAAAACTGTCTGTCACAGCAAAGTTCTGCCAGTCTGAAGATGACGGGTCAGTCAGCCAAGGTCAAGGTCACTTGCAAACTGGAAACAGAGAAGATTGGTTCCATGTCTGTTGACACATCTTCTATAATGGTAGGTTTTCCTTCTTTCAGTTATATCATTTTGTGTTGGTTTCAGTTTTTAAAGCCGTTAGCCATTGTCCTGAAATTGAATTTAGAAAAGCAATAATAATTGATGGCATTGTTTTCTGACAGTTGTTGTATATGGGCTGTTCCAAGCAAAAAAATGTCTTATGGCCAGACAGATCTAAGTTTCATGAATTTGTCCAGCAATCCAAAAAAACTGGAGGAGCACTTGCACTGCCCCCTGATTTTGGTTTCAGTGTCCACAACAGTTTTATATTAATATTAATATATTTAAGATTTCATTTTCACACCACATTAAAGTTCAAGATTGAATGATAATAGTGGTGTTGTGGTTAAGCTACTGGGCTTATGAACCAGGGTCATGGGTTTGATTCCCAGATTCTCCAGACTTTCAAATGAGTCTTTAAACTGAAGAAATCCCATCTCTATTTGGGCCCCGTCAAGCGATTTTGGTACTTATCGCCTATGCGAGTAGCGAAGGTGCAGGCGAGCCTGCGCATCCGCGCAGTCTCGCCAGAACCTTCGCTGCTCGCTCATACATGTACAAGCAGTGAATCAAGAGGAACCTTCAGACAGAAAGCCATATCCCTGGCCCCTCTGAATGGCTGGGCATGCGCAGTTAAAATGTGTCATGACGGAATGCTTGAAGACACAAATTCGCTTGGCGGGGCTCATTTGACCTCTGCTATTGGATGCACGTACAATTCAAACAAAACTTAAAAAACTTACTGGCAGCTTTACCCTTTAAATGCCAAGAATAAAAGAATGTGATATGGGGTTCTGTTGTAGATGAGCGTTTCCAACCTGAGGGATGACCGTGCTGAGCGGAACCGATGAGCGTTTCCAACGTGAGGGATGACCGTGCTGTGCGGAACCTCGGTTCCGCTCAGCACGGTCATCCTTCGGGTTGGAAACGCTCATCTACAACAGAACCCCATATTGGATTCTTTTTTCTTGCGCAACACATCGTGTTAGTTTTGACAGCTCGCACATTTATATTGTTTACAAAATAAAAGTAGTGCGGAAGTAGTTCTGGCAGTTGAATAGAAATGAAGCGCATTTATGTTAGTTGCCTGGGTCGGAACACTAGGGTCAGAACATAAATTCCTATCCCAGGGTAAAATCACGGATTTCCTTGTCTAGTGTGCAAGAAAAACTGCATCTGAAGATGTTGCCTGTTTGTGTCGTCTGCTACATATTCTACAAACTTTTTAATTCTTTTTTTGCTTACAGACACACAGTGTTGACCCTGTTCAGACTGCTCATACAGGAGCAGTTCAGACTGCTCCTAGTTTGATCTGTTTTCTTTTTGCAAAAATCACTTTGATGATGATGATGATGATTTCGTGTTTATTGACGCCTCAATCCTCTTTATGGGTCATAAGCATCAATCGGTTAATGATCAAAAGGTATGTAAAAAATCATTTTGAAAATAACAATGCAGATGACAATTGTTGTGATTGGCATCTTAAGAGTTAAATGTTAAAACTAATGTCATTGTACCAGGTATATGTGTCCTTGTATTTCTAGACTGTTCCAAGTGTACCAGTTTCTAACAACCAGTCTGTTGCCATGCCAACAAAAGTAGACACAGATCAATCTGACACTAGGGCAGGCAGATTTAAAGTCAAGAAGAGGATAATTGTAGGAAATATTTCCAAGTAAGTTTTTGCATCCCCAAAACACCAGGTAAGAAATAAACACCAGATAAGAGGGGGTATCCACATATTATTTTTCTTATTTCTGCACGAGAACATATGTTGTGGGTACTCATTAGAAGCACCTCGCTGAGGCGCTTTTAATGAGTATACACAACATATGTTTTTGTGCAGAAATAAGAAAAATTTCAGTACTTTTCAAATGAAAAAATCACCTTATCAGGAGCTATATCTCCCCAAACCCCCTACTCACAGACACAACACACACACAGCAACAATACTGCTCATAAAAATATGATTTGGAGTATATTGTATAACTCTGTTTACAGTTAACTCCAAAAATGGACCTCTGTGTTCTATTGCAGGGCCTGACAAATCAAAGTTTCAACCACTTGCTTGGCAGTCCACAGCATCTTGAAAGGCTCAGAATAAGAATATTCGTTATATACTCTTATACATTTTTCTTGGCAAGTGAAATAAAAAATCACTTGCCCAGCCAAAATTTGGACTTGTCCCGGGCAGCAGGGCAATGGATTTGTCAGGCCCTGCCTATTGGGTAAGAGGTCGGACTCTTTATCATTAGATCCCTCACCGTGAAGGGTTTGAGCCTCACTTGGGTCATACTGGCCCCGATAGCTCAGTTGGTAGAGTGTCCGCGCCGGGGAACAGGAGGTTATGGGTTCGATCCCGGGCCGCAACATACCAAAGTCGTTAAAAATGGTACTAGCTGCTCCTCGCTTGGCACTCAGATTTACGGGGTAGAGCTAGGACTGTTCGACCCAGTGTCAGGATAATGTGACTGGGTGTGGTATCATGTAGTGTGTCTGGGACATGATACTCCAGTGAGGCAGCACTATAAAAGTGAGCATTGAGCTCCCTGTTGCAACCAGACAAATGCAAATGCAAAAGCTGCTCACATTTTTTCAGCAAAAATTTTAGCATATTTGCCATATTTAATGATCAAAGTTTTAATGATACGTTAACTAATGGCGTAGTTAGTTTTGAACAACTGGCCCCTAGTAAGTGGTCAAATTGTTAAATATTCTAGTAAGTACAATATCTAATACTCTGGTATTTTTGCTGAAAATTTGATGCTCACATTTTTTCAGCAAAAATATTAGCATATTTGCCATATTAAATGATCAAAGTTTTAACAATATATTAACTAACAGTGTTGTTAGTTTTGAACAACTGGCCCTGATGGTTTTTCTGTAGGTACTCCAGTTTTCACCCGCCTCATATTGGCTTGATAGAAGTGAAGAAATCTTGAAAAGGCCATTAAACCAAAATCGAAATGAAAAAATTAATTCAAGTTGACTCCAGAAAAAGTAATAGCCACAGAAAGCTATTTTATTTTATTTTTTCCATCTGTTTGTATGTTCATCCAGCTGTCTTTGTTTGTTTGTTTGATTTGAGGTTTAACGTTCCCGTCAACACTGTTAATGTCAATTTGGAGTCATTTTGTGGGACTTTTAGCCAACATTGAGATGAAATGACATCTCAAGCCCTGTTGCCCAATGAAACAAAAAGGGTTTATAAGCATGGACAGTCCGACTCGCACCGCTTTGCATGTGTAGGCTTAGATCCTCTAAACGGTTTATCAGTACTTGTGTGCGGGTCGGTTTCAGCTATGCGTGGAAGCATCATGCAGCCCATCTATTTCTTCAAGCCCCGAGGGGCAGGAGCTGTCATCCAGCTGTCAGCATTCGTTACAGCACAAGAAATTACGCTAATGTTCAAGTCGGGTTTGGCCTTCACAGGAGAGTTATGGCCTTTGACAGAATTCTTGGCCCAGTTGGCCAAAACTAATGATTCTTCAGTTGACATATCGTAAAACTTTGATTATTTAAAATGGCAAATTTAAAACAGTAAAAATCCTTAAAATTCGGACACCGTGAGGACATGCTATATTTCTCCTAAAATTTAAAAAAAAATTGTTTCATGATCCAGTAAGGAGTCCAAAAAGTTCAGATGGAATGGCAAACTGTAGATCCTAATCAGACTGCAGTCTGATCTGGGTCTGCACTATTTGATAAGGCCTATCTGCACTAATGCTTAGGATCATAACAGTAGTACAGTAAAATTGCACTATTAAGACCAACTAAAATTAAGACGAATGCTGCTGCACAAAGCTAATTTAGTAGGTTGCAGTTATTCTTTCTTTGCTTTTCCTGAATACAGTGTTCTCTGCTCAGAGACCACCTAAGGTGGTCTTAATATAGGAATTTTAATGTACTTTTGCAGCAAAAATGTTAGTAGCTTTGCTACTCACAATTTTCCTGCGAAAAAAAGCAAAACAAACCAAACAAATATTTGATATTGGTAAAAATGTTTACCCCAAATTAGCTCATTAAGCTAAGAATGCTTTGAACACATGGCCCTGGGCTATGATCTGTACTCTCCTGTTTTTCTACAACATAGTTATTTAAATACATTGTGGGTGTTTGGGTGAGGCAAAAGTGATGTGTATCTTGCGACACTGGGGCATCCAACTGATATTGGCTTCCAGATGGACAAGACTGGCTGTCCTTGCAACAGGTAAGGGTGGAGGGGCAACGTTGTTTCTAAACTTCCATTCATTTTGCTCCTCCTCTTTCCCTCACTTTCATCTCCTCCTTTATCTCTTCTTTCTCATTTCTCCCTTTCTCTGGGAGATGACACCTGTTGTTAAACCCAATACAATCCATCAATCATCTTTGGATCCCTTACAGTCGCGATATATATCATTGCCTGTACCATTCGCCAATGACCTGTTTGGGGTTTTCCATATAAAATAAAAAAGGTCAAAAGCACTTTTCCTTGCTATATCTTCCAGAACAATTCCAGCTGACAGGCGGGATGAGAATGACCAGGCTACGCATAAGTGGATGGTGTATGTACGAGGACCGAAGGACAGTTCGAGAATTGACCATTTTGTCAAGAAAGTGTGGTTTTTCCTCCATCCCAGTTACAGACCTAACGACTTGGTAGAAGTCAGGTGAGAGTACAATCTCTTTTAGTAGCTTGTATTTTGCGACTATTCTTTGTTGGAGAGATCTAAACTTACTTTTGTCGCTTTTAATGATTTTATCAATTGATGACAATTGAGGAATCACAGTCTGTTATTGGTTGTTATTTCCATGTTTACACACACTATGGGAGCTTATTTGGATGATACTTTTAGAATTGTTCATTATTTTTGTTCAAGGTAATTGCCATGTTCTCTGGGAAATGGCTGCACCTTTAAGGGAGGCAACTCCTGAAAAGGTATTTTCGCCTCCCATATCAATAAGGGTCTACTCTAAAAGGAAAGAATTTGCTCTTTAGGAGAAATTCTTTCTCTTAAAGGTGCATTATTGAGCTATCTGGAAAAAATGCTTACAAAAATAAAATACATATAGCCGGTATTTTTCTTTAAAACAATACAAATGAATGCATTTTATGCAAAAATGCGAACAATTATGATGACAGGTAAACGAGTTTGAGAGGGATTCCCTAACTAGGTTTAGAACACTAGTTAGATCCATTTTTAGTTCTTGACAAAAATAGAATCCCCATATATGACGTTATGCAACGTTCATTTTTGGCCTTGTTTGCTTAGGCCATGCCTGAATGGGAAAAAATATGACACTGAATACCATGCCATAAGTAACAACACTCTGAGACGATTCTGTCGCCATGTATGTGTAAAGTGACAGATTTATTTTTAGAACAGAAATTCCGAAAACATGTTTAGAGCGAAGGGTAAACACGAATGAAAACGACCATTTTCACTGAATACCATGCCATAAGTAACAACACTCCGAGACGATTCTGTCGCCATGTATGTGTAAAGTGACAGATTTATTTTTAGAACAGAAATTCCGAAAACATGTTAAGAGCGAAGGGTAAACACGAATGAAAACGACCATTTTCACAAAGTTCTGAAGCTGTATTTGGCTCCAAAAGTGTACACATGACAAAGGAGTATGCATTGAAGATAAAAACCAGAAAAAAAAATTTTGAGACCCGGTAGCTCAATAATGCACCTTTATGGGGAATGGGAACACCTCGCAGGTTTTTCTGCCATTTTTCAAAGGGAGACAACTTTTGGGACTTCTGTTCGCTGTTCTATAAGCTCTGTCCCACTGAAAAAGGGGTCTGCATCCTTTAACCGTTGACCCCTATTGACATGGGAGACAAAATACTTTTGCAGGAGTTGCCTCCCCTGAAGTTGTTCCCATTCCCCTTAAGAGTAGACCTTTTTCAGAAGAACTGAGCTTACAGAAAAGTTGTCTAAGTTGTCTCTACCTTTAAAAAAGGGTGGAAAGTATGTTGGAGCTTTCATAACTTTCTGTTTTTCACATTTCAAGTTATTCATTCTTTAATTGGTTGATATTAATCCTTTTTGTACCAAATGGAATCTTCCACCTTATATAATAGCAGGAGTCCATTTCAAAATTTAGGGATGTCAGGTTGCATTTTCTTCAAAAACTTTGGAAATTGGCTGAAAATTTTGCAAAAAGTGTAGGCCCTGATCAGACGCAGCATTCTTCGGCTTCTGATCTGGGCCTGCACTGCACTGTTTGCTAACTACCCGTTTTGGGGCTTCCAGTACAAAATGAGTTAACATGTATTGGGAAGGACTTTTAGTTGTGTTCAGAAAATTGATCGCTTTTACATCATTCAGGGTCCGAAATTAAGCTCGCATTTACGCTAAATGCGATGAGAATTTCAAAATGCGAGGCCAAAATATTTGTACAAGAAAATTTTCGCGAATGTCCGTTCGTCTGTAAAAAAACAAATAGATAATACAGACGACAATAATTACTCGCCATTTCTGCAACTGCTGCTGGAATTCCGACGTTCTAAATTTAGATTATAAACTTTCCAGCGGTCAGGAGGCGAAGCACATAGGGCCGGTGCACTGGTAAACCATGGTATTTTCTTCCAGCGGTATGTACTGCGGTACTTTTTGGCCATACCGGTGTCCCAGTTTATCTTGACCCCTGGGTAGCTTTACCCCCGGGGGTAAAGCTACTCAGGGGTAGCTTTACCCCCGGGGGTAAGGATATCCCGGGATATCTTTACCCCCACCCTGGATATCTTCACCCCCGGGGGTAAAGCTAAACTGGCCAGGATATCTTTACCCCCGGGGGTAAAGCTAAACTGGCCAGGATATCTTTACCCCCACCCCAACTTTTGGGTATAAACTATTTTCTTAATACCCAATTTCTTCTTATATGTAAGAGAAGCAAGATAGTGGACTCGATGTTTCACTTTAACATTTTTCGTTTCAATCATGACTCAGACTAATAGAACTACCCTAAGTAAGAAATATGACCATATTATAGAGGCATATGACCGTTTAATAACTTCATTTTGTTTATTTTCTTAGTCAACACTTTGCTTATGACAATCTTTCTTAATCTTGCATTAACCTTGTCAGTTGTGAGTGGTGGTGGTTGTGGTGGTGTGTGGCAAGGCGGGGGTGAAGATATCCCGGCCGGGATATCTTTACCCCCACCCATGAGCAATGGTAGAGATGTGAAATCCTGTTTCATGCAAGCTAGCTTGTGGTGATGTTATGTCAACCATAGACCATTGGACATCAGTAGACCTTCCATTGTTGAGAAGTGTGCTTGTCTGGGTTTTCCAAAGTCTTGATTTTTTTTGGGGTGGTGGGGGTCACCCTATCCCAGCCATGAAATCTTCACCTCCACCCATTAGCAATGGTATAAGATGTGAAAAAAATATTCTTGCAAGCTGTATGGTTTAATTATGCTTGTTTTGGTTTTTTTGCTTCACTTACATATAAGAGGAAATTGGGCATTAAGAAATAGTTTTATACCCAAAAGTTGGGGTGGGGGTAAAGATATCCTGGCCAGTTTAGCTTTACCCCCGGGGGTAAAGATATCCCAGCCAGGATATCTTTACCCCCGCCTTTCCACTCACCACCACCCATTTCACAACTGACAGGGATAATGCAAGATTATGAAAGATTGTCATAAGGGGCATTTTGATTAAGAAACTATACAATTTCTTAAAGTGATTTTTAATTCATAGACTATTTGTTATTTTCCCTGCGGAAAAATAATTTAGAAGAATATACAAAAAGAAGTTATTAAATAATCAACGGTCGTATTTCTTACCAAGGGTAGTTCTATTAGTCCGAGTCATGATTGAAATGAAAAATGTTAAAGTGAAACATCTAGTCCACTATCTTGCTTCTCTTACAGATAAGAAGAAATTGGGCATTTAGAAAATAGTTTATACCCAAAAGTTGGGGTGGGGGTAAAGATATCCTGGCCAGTTTAGCTTTACCCCCGGGGGTAAAGATATCCCAGCCAGGATATCTTTACCCCCGCCTTTCCAATCACCACCACCACCCATTTCACGACTGACAGGGATAATGCTAGATTATGAAAGATTGTCATAAGCAATATTTTGAATAAAAAAATATACAAAAAAAAGTTCTTAAATAATCATTTGCCTCTATAATATGGTCATATTTCTTACTAAGGGTAGTTCTATTAGTCTGAGTCATGATTGAAACGAAAAATGTTAAAGTGAAACATCGAGTCCACTATCTTGCTTCTCTTACATATAAGAAGAAATTTGGCATTTAGAAAATAGTTTATACCCAAAAGTTGGGGTGGGGGTAAAGGTATCCTGGCCAGTTTAGCTTTACCTCCGGGGGTAAAGATATCCCAGCCGGGATATCTTTACCCCCGCCTTTGCACTCACCACCACAACCCATTTCACAACTGACAGGGATAATGCAAGTTTATGAAAGATTGTCATAAGGGACATTTTGAATAAGAAAATATACAAAAAGAAGTTATTAAATAATCATTTGCCTCTATAATATGGTCGTATTTCTTACCGAGGGTAGTTCTATTAGTCCGAGTCATGATTGTAAAGAAAAATGTTCAAGTGAAACATCGAGTCCACTATCTTGCTTCTCTTACATGTAAGAAGAAATTGGGCATTTAGAAAATAGTTTATACCCGAAAGTTGGGGTGGGGGTAAAGATATCCTGGCCAGTTTAGCTTTACCCCCGGGGGTAAAGATATCCCAGCCAGGATATCTTTACCCCCGCCTTTCCACTCACCACCACCACCCATTTTACGACTGACAGGGATAATGCAAGATTATGAAAGGTTGTCATAAGCAACATTTTGAATAAGAAAGTATGCAAAAAAGAAGTTATTAAATAATCATTTGCCTCTATAATATGGTCATATTTCTTACTAAGGGTAGTTCTTTTAGTCTGAGTCATGATTGAAACGAAAAAATGTTAAAGGGATACATCGAGTCCACTATCTTGCTCCACTTACATATAAGAAGGAATTGGGCATTAAGAAAATAGTTTATACCCAAAAGTTGGGGTGGGGGTAAAGATATCCTGGTCAGTATAGCTTTACCCCCGGGGGTAAAGATATCGCAGCCGGGATATCTTTACCCCCGGGGGTGAAGATATCCAGGGTGGGGGTAAAGATATCCCGGGATATCTTTACCCCCGGGGGTAAAGCTACCCAGGGGGTAAAGATAAACTGTTACACCGGTACTTTCGGCAAGTTCCGGATTTTATCGGAAATTTAATATAATTTAATTCAATGTTTTGGTATTAACATAGATAAATAGGTAATAGATTTATAACCAAAGCGTTATGTGCGCAACCAGTTTAATCCTGCTAATTGGGGCTCAAAGTAATCTTGCGTGAAAACTTTGTAACATGTATATGCACTGCTTTTCGGAACACGACTGACAAAGATGACACATTGATCAGTCTGTGCAGCAATGGAGAGTAAGAAACGGTTCCGTTTACAAAAATGTGTTTGCGAAACGATTTCACTATGGTTGGCCGCGAAAAAATACTCGCAGGGACGCAAAGTATCTTTTATAAAGCGCCGCTAGTCATGCTGAGCACTGTTAAGTTCAAAGACTCCGACACCACCAATAAGGGCGCGAAAATTATCGGATACTTGAGATGAATAGCAGTAATAACTAATAGAGCATGCTACTCATGCCGGCCACTTCGGATTAACATAGATAAATAGGTAATAAATTTCTATTAAACCAAAGCCTAACAGTTTAATCCTGCTAATTGGGGCTCAAAGTAATCTTGCGTGAAAACTTCGTAACATATGTATGCACTGCTTGTCGGAACACGACTGACAAAGATGACATTGCAAGACAGCATGTTGTGTGTTGATCATGCAGCGCTGTGTCGAACTGTGAATAAATAATATTATCACAAATTGCCCAGAGACAGTTCAAATGGATAATGCAGGGAGATAGCATGTGGCAACTTCTGAAGAACCCAACGTCTTTAATCCTGTTAATGTTGTCAATAATTATAAAATATGATCAATACTTAGCCACCTAAAGCCATTCACGCAATATCAAAAGAACCGCTATATCGGCGGGTTGAACATCAGGCGTGGTCGTGTCCTGAACCAGCAGGTATCGATATTAAGTGACACATGAAAAGAATGACTTGCAATCTTGGCTTACTTTATGCTCATTATCACATGGCAATTTGAAAAAAAAAAACATTGTGTCTTATTTGTTAATAAGATTGACTAATTTATTGGCATAAGATTAGTGATAGGCCATGAACAGATTAATATCAATCAGTAAAGATTGCATCCAGATAAACTGCAAAGACAAAATTATTGCCAATGTCACATTTTTCACGACCATAAACACCTAGAAAACGCGTAATGATTCTCTGTTTATTTGTCTGTTTTATTTTACGAAGTACAAACACCTGGTGTTTGAAAACTGTGGTATACCACGGTACATACCACGGTACATGGGTGTATAGCACGGTACAATTTCCAAAGGCGGTACCCAGCCCTAGACTAATACGTCATCATTTTTTTATTTGCATTAATACTACGCATACAAGTTAATCATTACTGTTGTGCTTGAAAAATTTCTGCTCTTATTAAATGGTTTTTGAAAAAATCGAGTTGATTTTCATTTTAGCTAGTAGATCTTTTTTGTAACAAGCTAAATTTTGCTTGTGGCAAAAATACTTAAGTTCGGACCCTGTATTTTCTTTTCAAAATATATGTGATTTTGTTTGTTGTTTGATTTGAGGTTTAACGTCCCCGTCAACACTGTAAAGGTCATTTTGGAGTCGTTGCCTCCAATTTTGTGGGACTTTTACCCAACATTGAGATGGAATGACATCTCGGGCCCTGTCGCCCAATGAAACCAGTAGGGTTTATAAGCATGCTTTGCCTGGGCAGTAGGGTTTATAAGCATGCTTTGCCTGGGCAGGCTTAGATCCTCTAAGTGGTTTACCAGGACTCGTGTGCAGGTCGGTTTCAGCTCTGTGTGGAAGCATCATGCAGCCCATATATTTCTTGAAGCCCCTATGGGTGGGGGCCAGGAAAATATATGTGATAATACTACTACTGCTTGATGTTCCTATGCAAAGTAAACATCTTTGTTAAACTTTGTTTTATTGCAGTGAACATCCATTTCACCTGACACGTCGTGGGTGGGGTGAGTTCCCAGTCAGAGTTCAGCTACATTTCAGAGATTCCAGGAATAAGAGACTTGATATCATTCATAATTTAAAGGTAATATCCCACTATAAAGACCACATAGAGGTTGTTTTCTCCAGTCCCAATGCACATTTTTTTTTTTATAAAAAAGTTTTTTTTGTCAAAATCATTAACAGGGCTTTTGACACTGTAAATCCTGATGAGATGGCACATTAAGATCTCACTATTAAGACCACCCAGATGAAAGCCTTCTCTAAAGAGTTGTTTTCTCTAGTCCCAGTAAAATGCACTCAAATCCAGCTATGAGGCCACCCAGATGACACCATTCTCTTATAGGCCCAGTAAATTACAGTAAAATCCAGCTATTATGACCAGCCAGAAGTAATATCTAGCTACTCTTTAAAGGAGTTTGAACTTTGAAGATCTATAAAAGTAACAGCAAAAGAAATTGACTAGACATCCCTGAAATTGTGGACGATCCTCAAACTATCTGCTGAAAGCATCTATGTGTCTGATATTGGTGTAGAAAATAAGGACTGGAGCACCTTTAGCTTAACAAGCTTGTTAGTGATAAAAATGTTCGAGCAAGTACAATATCTAATACAATGGTATTTTTGCGGAAAAAATGTGAGTAGCTTTTGCAAATGAAAAGCTACTCTCATTTTTTCAACCCCCCCCCCCCCCCCCCCAAAAAAAAGCATATTTGCCTTATCCAATGACCAAAGTTTTAATGATATTTTAACCCTTCTCTTGTTGAATATTCAGTTTTGCCACACCCATTTGTGACTTTGACCCAATCAGATTACTTGATGTAATTTATTCCTACAAATTCATAAGTTGAATGTCAAACAGTGTAGATCTTGATCAGATGGCTTCTTCAGAAGCCATCTGATCTGGATCTACACTGTTTCCAAAGATAGGGGTTGTAGTGAACAGCATGATAAGAGCTAACAAACAACATTGTTAGTTTTGAACAACTACAGAGGACCCGCGTTATAACGACAGTATTTGTTCCTTATTATTGTGCCGTTATAATGATTTTGCCGTTATAAAGAATCCAAGTTAGGATTATAAAAGGTCTTTTCCACATAATAACTCCAAGAAACATATGTTATAGACATTTGTTAGAATCGCCTCATCGAGGCGATTCTAACAAATGTCTATAACATTTGTTTCTTGGAGTATTAAATTAGAAGAATCCTTCATGTCCATGGATTCGATTTGGGCATATCCAACCGAAGAAAGCCCTAACCGCTCGGAATCGAGACTAAACCTTGAGCTAAGAATTCATTCCATTGAAATTGTCGTTATAACGAGTTTTGCCGTTATAATGAATGTCGTTATAACGCGGGTCCTCTGTATATCTAATATGGGTTTAGACAATGAAGACTGTAGCTTGCTTGAGACAGCTTCATTTATACTTATTTGCCAACATAGGAATACAAAAAAATAGCTTTTCAATACAGGTTACTGCTGAATAAATCAAAACTGCATGACAAACTGTTAACAGTGTAGATCCCAATTATATGGCTTCTGTAGAAGCCATCTGGTCTGGATCTGGTAAGATTTGTTGTGTTAGCAGGATAAGGGTTAATAGAGGTTCTCTTTAAGAATTTATTTAATGTTTCAGCTGGATAGAACCTACACTAGTCTACAGACACTTGGAGCAGAAACGGTGAGTCTTTTTAGCCATTTGAAGGGAAATAAATACATGTATATATACTTCAAATATATTTTCTGCTATTTTGCGACTTGGGACTTCTCTTTTGCTTTTCAAAATTTTGTAAACTGACTGCCTCTGTAAATGAGATCTACTCTTGAAGCAAATGATTTGCTCTTAAGGAGTTAAAAAGTTCGTCCGAGAGGAGACTTATTCTTGGAGGGGTTCATCTGAGAGGAAAGAGGTGGGAGAACTGTAAATGATGTGGGTAGAACTTTACACCAGGGGCCAGTTGTTCAAAACTAACGATGTCGTTAGTCAACATATCGTTAAAACTTTGATCATTAAATATGGCAAATATGAAATTTTTGCTGAAAAAATGTGAGCAGCTTTTGGCTTCTGGCTTGTCCGTTCGTTCGTTCTTTGTTTGTACGTTCGTCACGCTTTCTTCTGCATAGCATAACTTAAGAACCATGTACGCTAGTGTTTTGAAATTTCATATATCGTTTCCTCATGAAAAAATAGTTGACCCGTATTTTTTTTCTTATCCGAATTATCTCCCCTTTTTGCATTATTTCCCTTTGAATTAAATAACATAGAAATCTCGTTAGCAAGATATCTCAAAAAGTATTTGACCTAGAGCCTTGATATTTGGTATACTGCTTGGGACTGAGGAGGCGATCACCTGATTAAATTTTCAACAAATTTAATGAAATTTTGTTAGAGTTATGGCCCTTTGCAATTTCTGGCCATTTAATTGTGTTGCTTTCTAGTGCATAGCATCACTTTATAACCATGTATGCTAGTGTTTTGAAATTTCATATATGGATTTCTCATGAAAAAATAGTTGACCCATATTTTTTTTCTTTTCCGAATTATCTCCCCTTTTTGAGTTATTGCCCCTTTAATTAAATAACATAGAAATCTCGTTAGCAAGATATCTCAAAAAGTATTTGAGCTAGAGCCTTGATATTTGGTATGCTGCTTGGGACCGAGGAGGAGATCACCTGATTAAATTTTCAACAAATTAATGAAATTTTGTTAGAGTTATGGCCCTTTGCAATTTCTGGCCATTTAATTGTGTTGCTTTCTAGTGCATAGCATAACTTTATAACCATGTTTGTTTGTTTGATTTGAGGTTTAACGTCCCCGTCAACACTGTAAAGGTCATTTTGGAGACTTTGCTTCCAATTTTGTGGGGCTTTTACCCTACACTGAGATATGCTAGTGTTTTGAAATTCATATATGGATTTCTCATGAAAAAATAGTTGACCCATATATTTTTTCTTTTCCGAATTATCTCCCTTTTTTGAGTTATTGTCCCTTTAATTAAATAACATAGAAATCTCGTTAGCAAGATATCTCAGAAAGTATTTTAGCTAGAGCCTTGATATTTGGTATACTGATTTGGACTAAGGCGGAGATTGCCTGATTAAATTTTCAACAAATTTAATTAAATTTTGTTAAAAGTTATGGCCCTTTGCAATTTCTGGCCATTTATTTGTGTTGCTTTCTGGTGCGTAACATAACTTTATAACCATGTATGCTGGTGTTTTGAAATTTCATATATGGTTTCCTCACGAAAAAATAGTTGATCTCTGTTTTTTTTCTTATCTGAATTATCTCCCATTTTCACGTTATTTCCCTTTTAATTAAATAACATAGAAAGCTTGTTTGCAAGATATCTCAAAAAGAATTTGAGCTAGAGCCTTGATATTTGGTATACTGATTAAGACTGAGGAGGAGATCACCTGATTAAATTTTCAACAAATTTAATGAAATTTTGTTAGAGTTATGGCCCTTTACAATTTCTGGCCATTTTATTGTGTTGATTTCCTGTGCATAGTATTACTTAAGAACTATGTATGCTAGTGAATTGAAATTTCATATATGGTTTCCTCATGAAAAAATAGTTGACCCGTATTTTTTCTTATCTGACTTAACTCCCCTTTTCGCTTTATTTCATTTTTAATTAAATAACATAGAAATCTCGTTAGCAAGATACTTCAGAAAGTATTTGACCTAGAGCCTTGATATTTGGTATACTGATTGGGACTGAGTAGGAGATCACCTGATTAAATTTTCAACAAATTTAATGAAATTTTGTTAGAGTTATGGCCCTTTGCAATTTCTGGCCATTTAATTGTGTTGCTTTCTAGTGCATAGCATCACTTTATAGCCATGTATGCTAGTGTTTTGAAATTTCATATATGGATTTCTCATGAAAAAATAGTTGACCCATATTTTTTTTCTTTTCCGAATTATCTCCCCTTTTTGAGTTATTGCCCCTTTAATTAAATAACATAGAAATCTCGTTAGCAAGATATCTCAAAAAGTATTTGAGCTAGAGCCTTGATATTTGGTATGCTGCTTGGGACCGAGGAGGAGATCACCTGATTAAATTTTCAACAAATTAATGAAATTTTGTTAGAGTTATGGCCCTTTGCAATTTCTGGCCATTTAATTGTGTTGCTTTCTAGTGCATAGCATAACTTTATAACCATGTTTGTTTGTTTGATTTGAGGTTTAACATCCCCGTCAACACTGTAAAGGTCATTTTGGAGACTTTGCTTCCAATTTTGTGGGGCTTTTACCCTACACTGAGATATGCTAGTGTTTTGAAATTCATATATGGATTTCTCATGAAAAAATAGTTGACCCATATATTTTTTCTTTTCCGAATTATCTCCCTTTTTTGAGTTATTGTCCCTTTAATTAAATAACATAGAAATCTCGTTAGCAAGATATTTCAGAAAGTATTTTAGCTAGAGCCTTGATATTTGGTATACTGATTTGGACTAAGGCGGAGATTGCCTGATTAAATTTTCAACAAATTTAATTAAATTTTGTTAAAAGTTATGGCCCTTTGCAATTTCTGGCCATTTATTTGTGTTGCTTTCTGGTGCGTAACATAACTTTATAACCATGTATGCTGGTGTTTTGAAATTTCATATATGGTTTCCTCACGAAAAAATAGTTGATCTCTGTTTTTTTTCTTATCTGAATTATCTCCCATTTTCACGTTATTTCCCTTTTAATTAAATAACATAGAAAGCTTGTTTGCAAGATATCTCAAAAAGAATTTGAGCTAGAGCCTTGATATTTGGTATACTGATTAAGACTGAGGAGGAGATCACCTGATTAAATTTTCAACAAATTTAATGAAATTTTGTTAGAGTTATGGCCCTTTACAATTTCTGGCCATTTTATTGTGTTGATTTCCTGTGCATAGTATTACTTAAGAACTATGTATGCTAGTGAATTGAAATTTCATATATGGTTTCCTCATGAAAAAATAGTTGACCCATATTTTTTCTTATCTGACTTAACTCCCCTTTTCGCTTTATTTCATTTTTAATTAAATAACATAGAAATCTCGTTAGCAAGATATTTCAGAAAGTATTTGACCTAGAGCCTTGATATTTGGTATACTGATTGGGACTGAGTAGGAGATCACCTGATTAAATTTTCAACCAATTTAATGAAATTTTGTAGAGTTATGGCCCTTTACAATTTCTGGCCATTTAATTGTGTTGATTTCCTGTGCATAGTATTACTTAAGAACTACTGTCCATCAAGGAATAGTTGACAGTGACGTCACGACTTGTTTTTGTTCTGAACAATGCAAAGCTTATGGGGCTAACGGTAAAATAGCTCAAATAGTCAGCTACGTCACTGCCATCTATTTGTTGGCGAACTATATGTATGCTAGTGTTTTGAAATTTCATTAATGGTTTCTTCATGAAAAATGAAATTTTGTTGGAGTGATTGCCCTTTGCATTTTCAGGTCATTTAACTGTGTTTCTTTCTCGTAGCAAGATATTTTAAAAAAAAACTATTTAAATTGTTGCCTAAAAACTTGACATGCTGATTTGAAATGACTAGTACATCACCTGATTAACCTTTGAAATTGTTTTTTTTTTTTTTTTTGTGACAATGGCCTTTTGAAAATTTGGGCATATGGTTGGGGGCGTAGTGTTTTACAAACACCATTTCTAGTTGATTTGAGGTTTAATGTCCCTGTCAACACTGTATAAGTCATTGTGGAGAAGTTGCTTCCAATTTTTTTCTTTGACCCGACATTGAGATGAAATGACATCTCAAGCCCTGTTGCCCAGTGAAACCAATAGGGTTTTTAAGCATGGCCAGTCTGACTCCCACCCCTTTACCTGGGCAGGCTTAGATCCCCTAAGCGGTTTACCAGTACTCAGGTGGGGTCAGTTTCAGCTCTGCATGGAAGCATCGTGCAGCATATCTATTTCTTCAAGCCCTGATGGGCGGGGGCCCCATTGCAGCAGGTACGGGTAGAAGGGGAATGTTGTTATTAAGTCTCCCCCGAAATTTTTTTTTTCGGAGAGACATATTGTGTTTCCCCCTGGGCGTCTGTCTGTCCGTCTGTCACATTCGTGGCTGCTCTATACCTTGAAAACCATTCAAGCTATCTTCATGAACTTCATATAAATATTAAGCAGCATTAGACAACGTGCAGTGCGCAAGAACTATAACTCTCGCATTTATACTTTTTGAATTATCAACCTAGGAAGTTTGTCGGTATGTATATATGTATGGGCAAATCATGTCTGGTCAATAACTTTCTTATTTTCAGATGTATTTTAAAATTACTTAGCAGAAATATTAACAACCATGAGATGATGTGTGGTGCGCATGAGGCAGGTCGGTACCTCAAAGGTCAAGGTCATACTTAGAGGTCAAAAGTCAAAAAAGGGGCCTTTTTTGTGTTTGGTTAATAACTTTCTTATTTTGAGATGGATTTTAAAATTACCTGGCAGAAATATTAACAACCATGAGACGATGTGTGGTGCGCATGAGGCAGGTCGGTACCTCAAAGGTCAATGTCATACTTAGAGGTCAAAGGTCAAAATGGGGCCCTTTTTTCGCGTTTGGTCAATAACTTTCTTATTTTGAGATGGATTTTGAAATCACTTGACAGAAATGTTAACCAATATAAGACGATGTGTTGCGTGCATGACCCAGGTTGTACCTCAAAGGTCTTTTTTTCGGGTTTTGTCAATAACTTGCTTATTTTTAAATAGAATTTGAAGTTACTTGGCAAAAATGTTAACTTTTATGAGACGATGTGTTGCATGCATGATTCAGTTTGGTACCTCAAATGTCAAGGTCATACATAGTGGTCAAAGGTCAAAAAGGTCGTGTTTGGTCAATAACTTTCTTATTTTTAGATGGATTTTGAAATTGCGTGGCAGAAATGTTAACCACCATGAGATGATGTGTTGCACGCATGACCCAGTTTGGTACCTGAAAGGTCAAGGTCATACATAGAGGTTAAAGGTAAAAAAGGGGCCTTTTTTGTGTTCTGTCAATAACTTTCTTATTTTTAGATGGATTTTGAAATTACTTGGCAGAAATGTTAACCACCATGAGACGATGTGTTGCGTGCATGAAATCACTTGGCAGAAATGTTAACCTTCATGAGACGATGTGGTGCACGCTAGACCCAGGTCGGTATCTTTCTCCCTTTCTCTTGGAGATGACACAAAATGACCCACTAGGTTTGATGTGTCATTAGCCCTTTTAGTACTGGAAACCCCCAAAACGGGTAGTTGGCTAACAGTGCAGGCCCAGATGAGACGCCGCAGAATGGGGCGTCTGCGTCTCATTTGGGCCTACACTATTTGCAGAACATTCAGCCATTTTCCAAATCAAATTTGAAGAAAACACAACCCGACACCCCTAAGTTTTGAAATTGACCCATGCTATATATAGGGAGGAAGATTCCATTTGGTACAAAAAGGGTTAAACCACAACACAGTCAAATTCTTTGGGCTCAAGAGCGAGTTTGCTGTAGCCATAGTAGACAAGTTATTGAAGTGTTCTGGTATCCGCTGACTGTCTGCCACAGGTAAAGTGAAGCAGACTCTGGGTGTAGAGGTGCACCCTGAGTCTGTAGCTATAGAATGGAGAGAATTTGCATGAGATGTCAAATCCTGTTTTCTGGGAAATACAAGAAAAATATCAACAATTCATCGTCTGCTAAATTAACCATGGGAGTGGTAAAGATTAACATTTGACAATTCTGTTACGATTCAGTTGATTGGAAAATATTTGCCCATGCAGTTACATTCTGTCAACAGGCTTCCATTGCCTAGTGATTAATCCATTTCAGACTGGAAACCCCTAAACGTGTACCATGGTAAACAGTGCAGGCCCAGATCAGATGCTGCAAAATGTGGTGTCTGATCAGGGCCTACACTGTTTGCAAAAAGTTCAGCCTTTTTCCAAACAAATTTTGAAGAAACAACAACCAGACACCCCTGAATTTTGAAATGGACTCCTGCTATATATAGGGAGGAAGATTCCGTTTGGTACAAAAAGGGTTAAAAGTGCTGCAATTTAAACATTAGGTATCACACAGCTCTGGGTTTGAGCTTCACTCAGGGCACATGCAAGATGTCAGTTTCTGCAACAGAAGGTCAGAAGGTTTTTCTCTTGGTATTCTGGTGTTTGCCCACCTGATTATCTATCACCTGAATGGCTGACACATCTGATAGGTTTGTGCCTAAAGTGCTGCAGAAAATTTTATAGCATTAATTTTAGCTGAAAAATAAGCAAAAAATAAATATAGTCCAATCTGTATTAAGCAAGCACCTCTGGGATATTCATAAAGTGCTTGCTTAAGGCAGGTGAATTTTAATGTATTTTCCTTTTTTGGGAACTGAATTCCTGCTTGCTTAAGACCGGTTGCTTGCTTAATAGAGGTGGCCACTAAGACAGGTTTGACTGTACTTGGAAAAATAGAAGTGAAGGCAATGATCAGGAATCAATACAATTAACCCACAGCTCCCAGCAGAGACACCAAAGGGAAAGAAACATTGCCATCTGCTTTACCCTTATCCTGCTGTTCATGACAACCCCTACTTTTGCAAACAGTGTAGATCCAGATCAGATGGCTTCTGAAGAAGCCATCTGATCAGGATCTACACTGTTTGTCATGCACTTTGTGGATGGAATGAATATAATATATCAAGTAATATGATTGGCTGGTAGCTGGTTATGGGTGTGACTTAATTAATTTAGTCAGTAGGATAAGGGTTAAGGTATTTAATGTTTGTAGAATTAATTGTATTTACAGGTTGTGGATATTGAGTTGGAGAGGGATGCATCTGAAGTCAAGAAGAAAACAACTAAACATACCATAGCAACAGGTGAAACAAATATAACAAACTCTACTGTTGCTGTTAAACAAGAGCCACAAGACTATGATTCGAATCTCAACTGTAATAGCAATATAGCTCAAAGTCGGGTTCAGGTGGAGTTTGACCCTGGAGGGCATGCATACATTAATAGATCTACGACGAGTAAACAAATTCCAGACATAAAGTTAGAGCCAATGGATCATGACTATGGAGTTAGTGCTCACACAAAACCTATAGCAACAAATCATTATATAAAACAGGAGAGCATAGGTGCTCCAAACTTTGTGGTTCCCAGTGCAAATAACAACCTTCGCTTAGTGTTTAGTGGGATAGGATCTCAAGGCGTTCCAAACGTCATCTCATCTCAGGTTAATCAGAATTCTGGTGCGGGAAAATTTTCTCCAGTTAAAACTGGTTTTATTCAACAGACATCTCCCAAATCTCAGAAAAAAGGACAGGCTGTTTTACAAGTTGGTAACACTTTGACACTTCAGGGTGTTGGTTCTTTATCAAACTCTGGAATTTTAGTACCAAATCAGGCGGGTAAACAGAATATGGTTCCAGTCTTGCTAGGAAACAGTCCTACAAAAGTTTTGGGAAACCAGCCTGTATTGCAGCCTGGTTCCATTCTGTTGTCACCAGCATTGCCTGTAAATACAGCAGGATCTGGCAACCAGACCAATATCCAGTCTGGTTCTGCTATTTCTCCTACTTTACCTTTGAATCAGCCTGGGCCTTTAAACCTGACGAACAATCCTGGGCTGATTTTCCTTAAGTGTACTGATAATCAAGGCAAAACCTACCTTATTCCTCAACAGGTGTGTCCTAGTGTTCAAACTTCAAAAGAAACTGTAAAAGGAATCAGTCCTCCATCAAGTAAAACAGCCACTTTTAATAGTAATACTCAATCAGGCACCAGTAATAAATTACCAGTGAGTGTGAACAGTAGTTCTCAGGTTAAAGTTTCTGTGTCCTCGCCAGTTGTCAATCTGAGCCAGTTAACAGCAGTTGGATTGCAACCTAAACAAGCTCCAGTACAACTTGCTGGGCCACTGATATTCATTAAACCAGAAGATGTGCCAAAAGTAGGATCTCATTCTAAATCATCACCGCCAAATGCAATAGTGAATACAAAACCTCTTCAGAGTGGTCAGACTGTCAGACTTGCCTCTCCTCCAAAATCTCAGACTGGTATCAAAGTAAATTCATCTGACAGTAAAATATCAGTGAATCAGTCCAGCATTAGAGGTCAGCTGAAGGTCACATCTCAGGGACTTATAACGGTGCAAAATAATGACAAAGCTTCAAATAAGAATTTTGTTATTAAAACAGAACCAACTGATGACAGTTCAGTTCCGATGGTCAAAGGTTCAAAGGCAAGTGCTACCACTTCTGTTGCTAAGCAACCAATTATAATCCTTCCTAATAACAACAAAGTTCCAGTATCTTTACAGTGTAAATCTACATCATTACATTCATCTGCATTGAAGGGGCCTCCTTCTAGTTCTCTTAGCAATTTTATCATTGTGAATGCATCTAAAGATTCAACTGTGCAAAAACTAGAGTCAAACTGTTTAACAAACACTACAGCTCATGAGATTAAAAGTAGTTCTGTAGTAGAGAGTGCCAGTAGTCTGAAATCAGGGCCACCTAAGGCAAACATGCTTCTCCTTCAGACTAAAACAACAGGATCTGATAAACCAAATCATTTAGTCATTGTGCCAGTTTCATGTGGTAGTAGTACAGTCACTAGACCTACCATTTCTATAGCAACCATGTCTAGTTCGGGTAAAAGTTTGGTTGTTAGCAAATCTCTCACAACAGTGTGCTCAACCACAGCTACAAGTCATGCGACTTCAGTTTCTATTTCTGCAAATGATCACTCCTCGGTGGATAAAAATAAAACTATGTATATTGTGGTCGAAGGAAATGCAAATAAGGATAAACCATCTGAGGTCAATGAAGGTCAAAAGTCAATGACAAGTTTGTTAAATAATGTGTCACTTCCTGTTAGTTCAGGTTCAGTGTTAACTGGAATTAACAATGGAAAACCATCAAATGTGAAAACAATTCCCGCACAGTCACTTCTTACATCCTCGGTATCATCATTACTGTCATTATCATCAATGTCATCATCATCATCATCATTATTGTCATCATTGTCATCATCATTGTCATCATCAGCATCCTCATTATTATCAACAACATTGTTATCATCATCAGTCCCATCATTACCTTCATTATATTCATTGTCCAACACAATACCTGTGACTATATCAACCTCTGGCCAGAAAGAAACCAAAGTTCTCGTCGTCAATAGCAACAACCATGTGACAGAGAAAGAGAAACTGAGGAAATCTGATGAGAAAAAGATTATCTCCCTTGGGCCTAAGAAAAAGAAAGTTTGGAAGGAACCCGAAAAGACAGTAAAAGAATTAGGGTAAGTTCATATTGTATGGATTGATGATGAAATCTTTTCTACTGTCATCCCCTCCCTTCTACTCATTCATAAAATGTAATTCATCATGGAAACGCATCTATTCAAATATATTGGTAAAATTTTACCACCAAAAAGCACTTGGGTTTAGATTTTTTTAGCAGTCCTCTAGTCTCAAAGTCAGTTCTGAAACTTAGGGTGGTCTGGTTGAGTACTTTTTAGAAATCCATTCACAAAATGGCAAGACTTTTTGCAAATAATGAAGGCCCGTATCTGACTCCAGGGAATGCAGCTTCTTATCAGGGCTTGGAGAACTTGTAAATGCTCCAGTGTTTCCCACCTAAAAATGTATAGAAATAGATGTCAAGGAAAAGCCACAATAAAAGATTACAGCCTACCAATGGCACAAAGAGACGGAGTAAATAACAATGAGGAAAACAAAAAAGGAAGAAAGAAAAAATGGGCCCCGTCAAGCGATTTTGGTACTTATCGCCTATGCGAGCAGCGAAGGTTCAGGCGAGCCTGCGCATCCGCGCAGTCTCGCCAGAACCTTCGCTGCTCGCTCATACAAGCAGTGAATCAAGAGGAACCTTCAGACAGAAAGCCATATCCCTGGCCCCTCTGAATGGCAGGGCATGCGCAGTTAAAATTTGTCATGACGGAATGCTCGAAGACACAAATTCGCTTGGGGGGGGGGGGGGGGGGCTCAAATAGAATTACAAACAGGACAGCAACCAGCTCCCTCTTCCCTACTAGAGGTGATCAGGATGCAACAGGCACAATTAGTAAAAAGTAAACAAATAATAATACACAAACATAAGCACATACAACATGAACAGCCCCGACCAAAAATCTGGAGCCAGTTGTTCAAAACTAACGACGTTGTTAGTTAACGTATCGTTAAAACTTTTATCATTAAATATGGCAAATATGTTGAAATTTTTGCTGAAAAATGTGAGCAGCTTTTGCGGACACAAAAGCTGCTCACATTTTTAGCTCACCTGAGCCGAAGGCTCATGTGAGGTATTAGTATACCACGAGCCGGCGTCCGTTGTCGTCCGTCGTCGTCGTCCGTCGTCCACACTTTCAAAGAAGTATATCTCCGGAACCAGTGGGCCAATCTTGATCAAATTTCATGTGAAGCATTATCAGGTAGGGGGAAAGGCTGCATACTGTTTTCGGGCAGATCGGATTGGAACTCTGGTTGCCATGGCAACAAATAGCTCCCATAGACTTAACATAGGAAAAAGTTTGTCATCACTCTAGCTCCGTCAATTTTTTTCTGATCGTCTTCATTCTTGCAGATAACGAGGACAGGCATGAAATCTCGATCAAGTTCGATTTTGGGCTGAATCGGATTATTCACTCAGGAGTTACGTGCCCTTGAGCGTTGAAAAAACATAGGAAAAAGCTTGTCATCACTCTAGCTCCGTCAATTTTTTTCTGATCGACTTCATTCTTGCAGATAACGAGGACAGGCATGAGATCTCGATCAAGTTCGATTTTGGGCTGAATCGGATTATTCACTCAGGAGTTACGTGCCCTTGAGCGTTGAAAAAACATAGGAAAAAGCTTGTCATCACTCTAGCTCCGTCAATTTTTTTCTGATCGACTTCATTCTTGCAGATAACGAGGACAGGCATGAAATCTCGATCAAATTCGATTTTGGGCTGAATCGGATTATTCACTCAGGAGTTATGTGCCCTTGAGCGTTGAAAAAATTGCCTATTGACTTAACATGGGGAGAATGTTGTCATCACCGTAGCTGCTTCAATTATTTTCAGATTGGCTTTATTCTTGCAGATAACCAGCACAGCCATGAAATCTCGGTCAAGTTCGATAACTGGCAGAATCGGATCATTCACTTAGGAGTTACCTGCCCATGTGTGTTTTTGCATTAGGGTTAATGGGAATTTCAAAAATGTATATCTTAAAGACTACTTGGCCAACTTTGATCAAATTTCATGTGTCGCATTATTGGGCAAGTGGAAAGGCTTCATTAGGTTTTCAGGCAGATCTGAGTGGAACTCTGGTTGCCATGGCAACATCTAGCTCCCATAGACTTCACATAGGAAAAAGCTTGTTATCACTCTAGCTCCGTCAATTTTTTTCTGATCGACTTCATTCTTGCAGATAACCAGTACAGGCATAAAATCTCGGTCAAGTTCGATTTTGGGCCAAATCAGATAATTCACTCAAGAGTTACGTCCCCTTGAGCGCCCGAAAAATTGCCTATCAACTTAACATGGGGAAAATGTTGTCATCACTGTAGCTGCTTCAATTTTGTTCGGATTGGCTTCATTCTTACAGATAACCAGCACAGCCATGAAATCTCGGTCAAGTTCGATAATTGGCAGAATCGGATCATACACTTAGGAGTTACCTGCCCTTGTGCATTTTTGCATAAGGATTAATGTGAATTTCAAAAATGTATATCTTGAAGACTACTTGGCCGACTTTGATCAAATTTCATGTGTAACATTATTGGGCAAGTGGAAAGACTGCATAAGGTTTTCATGCAGATCTGAGTGGAACTCTAGTTACCATGGCAACATATAGCTCCCATAGACTTAACATAGGAAAAAGCTTGTCATCACTCTAGCTCCATCAATTTTTTTCTGATCGCCTTCATTCTTGCAGATAATAAGGACAGGCATAAAATCTCGGTTAAGTTCGATTTTGGACAGAATCGGAATATTGACCTCGGAGTTACGTGACCTTGAGCGACAAAAAATTTGCCCATAGACTTAACATAGGGAAAATGTTGTGACTACGATAGCGACTTGAATTTTTTTCAGATCAGCTTCAAACTTGCAGGTAACGAGGACAGACATAAAATCACGGTTAAGTTCGATTTTGGGCCGAATCGGATTATTTGCCTTGGAGTTACCTGCCCTTGAGCATAAAAAAATACGTTGTGACCACGATAGCAACTTTATTTTTATTCAGATCAGCTTCAAACTTACAGGTAACGTGGACAGGCATAAAATCTCAGTTAAGTTTGAATCGGAATATTGACCTCGGAGTTACATGACCTTGAGCGACAAAAAATTTGCCCATAGACTTTACATAGGGAAAATTTTGTGACTACGATAGCGACTTGAATTTTTTTCAGATCAGCTTCAAACTTGCAGGTAACGAGTACAGACATAAAATCTCGGTTATGTTCGATTTTGGGCCGAATCGGATTATTTGCCTTGGAGTTACCTGCCCTTGAGCATAAAAAAATAAGTTGTGACCACGATAGCAACTTTATTTTTATTCATATCAGCTTCAAACTTGCAGGTAACGAGGACAGGCATAAAATCTCGGTTAAGTTCGATTTTGGGCCAAATCGGAATATTGACCTCGGAGTTACGTGACCTTGAGCGACAAAAAATTTGCCCATAGACTTAATTAGGGAAAATGTTGCGACTAAGATAGCGACTTGAATTTTTTTCAGATCAGCTTCAAACTTGCAGGTAACGAGGACAGACATAAAATCTTGGTTAAGTTCGATTTTGGGCCGAATCGGAATATTTGCCTTGGAGTTACCTGCCCTTGAGCATAAAAAAATACCTTGTGACCACGATAGCAACTTTATTTTTATTCATATCAGCTTCAAACTTGCAGGTAACGAGGACAGGCATAAAATCTCGGTTAAGTTCGATTTTGGGCCGAATCGGAATATTGACCTCGGAGTTACGTGACCTTGAGAGACAAAAAAATTTGCCCATAGACTTAACGTAGGGAAAATGTTGTGACAGAAATAGCGACTTGAATTTTTAGCTCACCTGACCCAAAGGCTCCAGTGAGCCGATAGTATACCAAGGCTCCGGAGTCCGTCGTCTGTCGTCCATCCATCTGTCGTCCACACTTTCAATGAAGCATATCTCAGAAGGCAGTCGACCAATCTTGTTTAAATTTTATGTGTAGCACCATTGGGCAAGGGGAAAGGCTGCATTAGGTTTTGGAGCAAGTCTGGTTCATTTGTTCCTTCATTCTTCTTTCTCTCCATATAGAGATAATAGACCAATGTTAAATTTTTAATCAAAGATTTCTCAGGAACTATAAAAGCTAGAAGCATCAAATTTGGTATTCAATAGAATAATGATGACTTATTTTGTGTAAGAGACATTGGGCTTTCTCAGCTTATTTGTTCATCTGTTCTTTCATTCTTCTTTCTCTCCATTTTGACCAATGTTAAATTTTCGTCAAAGATTTCTCAGGAACTATAGAAGCTAGAAGTCTCAAACTTGGAATACAATGCAATAATCATGACTTATATCCTGTAAGGGTCAATGGGCTGGATTCTATTAACAGATTTAGTAGTCAAGTCTGTGAATTGTTAAAACTTAAGTTCCTCAGGTGAGCGGTTTAGGCTCATTGAGCCTCTTGTTTCAGTAAAAATACCAAAAACGATATTGTACTTGATAGAAGAGTTAACAATATGACCACTAACGAGCTCGTTAAGCTAACGATGCTTTGAACAACTGGCCCCTGACATTTAAAATAAACAACATCAGAACCACCAGCTTAGGACGGTCAGTTGTGAGAACCACTGCGGAGTATTCGTACATGTACTTCTGCCTCTGCACAGAAAAGGAGCAAAATTCTTTCCTTTAAGATTAGACCCTTTTGTGATGCCAGCATTAAGCATGGAATGATATAGTTGTCTGGTTTTCTGTCCATTTGTCAACATTGGAATCATCCCTATCTCCAGTGTATATGTTCAAGTCCATTTCTCAAGAGCTACATTCACAGGCATAAGGCTGGTATGATTAATCAGATATTCAATTAATAATAATTAATCGATAAATTTCACAAAAATGAATATAGCATGTACTGATATGATTGTAATCAATTATTTGATAAGTACAATTTACTACCCAAAGCTGCCCCTGAAATAGCTGGATGAGTGCAAACAGTACAGACCTTGATGAGATGCAGCATCTTATCTTGGTCTGCACAGTTTGCTCAGGCCTGTCTGTTTAAATACATATGGTAAAGTACAACATATGGTAGGTGTCATGCTCAGACATATGATCCCTATGATCCATTATGCTGCCTGACTTTGCACTATGATAAACCCTCAGTAACTACAACTACCCCTGTCTCCAACATTTTTTCATGTTTTGATTGTTTTTCTTAGGGTTTGTTTTTCTTAGGGTTTGTTTTTCTTAGGGTTTGACATTCCTTTTAACTCTTATCCTGAGGGTTCGACATTCCTTTTAACTCTTATCCTGCTGTTCACGACAACCCCTATCTTTGCAAACAGTGCAGATCCAGATCAGATGGCCATCTGATCAGGATCTACACTGTTTGACATTCAGTTTATGAATTTTTAGGAATAAATTACACCAAGTAATATGATTGGTTCAAAATCAGAAATGGGTGTGGCTAAATTTAATATTCAGCAGGATAAGGGTTAACCCTTGTCCTGCTAATCCCGGATATGCCTTATCTTTGAAACAATGTAGATCCAGATCAGATGGCTTCTGACGAAGCCATTTGATCAGGATCTACATTGTTTGCCATTCAGATTGTAAATTTGTTGCAATAATTTGCATCAAGTAATCTGATTGGTTGATAATCGGTAGTGGGTGTGGCATATATGAATATTCAGCAGGACAAGGGTTAACACTATTTAGGCTGAATTTTCAAGGTCCCAGAGGTGTTCGTTCCATTGAAGTTAGACTGTCTGTAGACTGTGGTATATATTTTCAGTCCAGCTGATGAATATCCTGACCTTCTGTCTCTGATCAGAGCTGCTGTAATTAGACATCCGGTTGTAAGAGAAAATACAGGTAGGTTTGTATCTATACTTGAGGAGTGGGAGTGGGGTGAGGAAGGGTTACATTGAGGAGAAATAAGAATAACTTTGGGATAGCTCTTTTTTCATCCGAAAAGTACTGATATTTTTCTTATTTCTGCATGAAACCACTTGTTGTGGGTATTCATTAGAAGCACCTCTCCGAGGCATTTCTAATGAATACTCGCGGCACATGTTTTCATGAAAAAATAAGAAAAATAACATTTAGATACTCACTCTTGTCTGGGGCAATGATTGTGGGATAGTTTTTCTTATTTCACCATTAAAACATACATTGTGGGCACTTGTGGAAATCACATAATCAAGGCAATTCTAACAATGGGCCTCAGTGGCCTAGTGGGCTCTTAATTAGGTCTCACTGCTTTGGTTAGAGCCTCGCTTGCAGCGGTTAAGCCAGAGCTCTCGGAAACGCAGGATTCTGCGTATTTTACGCCAACTTTTTGCCGTTGTACGCGTAAAATTCACTATCGCCGATTCTTATGTACGCATGTTTTTATTGCGACACGTGTCCAAAATTACAGAAGCGGTAAAATCAGAAGCTAATTTAGGCCCCTTATGCAATACCAAAGATCAAATGCGACGCCGATTTTTGTGTTGAAAGCACACGTGCCACATATTGACAGGTATTTTTGCAAGTGGTCGGTTTGCGGCAAGTGTTAAAAATGATTGAACCTTTTTAATCTCGCCGTGCTAATCCCTGTGTTATTATGGATTACAATTAATTAGCTTACTGATTGACGTAAGCATGAACCATCAACAGATTAACATTAGTCGGTAAAATATAAACCAGCGTTACGGCGAAGACGATATAATTGACGAATTACCAATGTCATGTATTTTCGCGACTACACGATCATACGTTTTATCGCTCGGTCAAAGAGTGTTTCGATGTTTACTGGTGACTGCAATCATTTTAACAATAACAGGCAGTTAGACTTAGTTAGGATGCTTCCCCAACGTATTTGTTCACAAAATTATGAGCTAGTGTCACGTACATGTACGTCCGAATTTGAAAGCAAAAACATGGCTGTATAGAATGCTTCTTTTCTGATCTGGGTTTACATTATATCTGCTGTTATCCTAACACAACATGATTTTTATGATGTGGCATTATTTGGCTAGAAGTGTGAGAATAAATCGGAGCAACTGCATGTTTTTTTTGGGGGGGTGGGGTGGGGGGGGGGTAGGGTGGGGGGGGGTGCTGGGGAAGAGTGGGTTTACTGGGGTATACATTAGTTTCCTAATATTTCTACAAAACATCAGATTGTGGCTGCTTCTTAGACACTTCAGTGAAATAGTTCTAACCAGTACCCATAATCTACACGTCAGTTATTCATATGGATGTGTAGCCTGATAATAAGACATTTTTGTCTATGTTCTATGCGCAATCAAGATCAGAACTCCAACTTTTTATGTGGGAATCCAACTTTTTACATGTGAATCCAACTTTTCAAAAGGAAGGATTCCTGGAATCCTATTTTCAAAATCCTAGTGAGAGCTCAGTAAGCTAGTCGCCTTATAAACCTGCGATTGTAGGTTCAATTCTGGGCTTCTCCAGACCTAAGTGCTTTGAAGATTAGCATTTTGGAAGCTATTTGTCATTTTACAGTTAGAAATAACTAATTCTGGTATTATGAAATTTCTGATCATGAAACCCCTTTGAGAGTAGACTCACTTTTTTCAGAGGCGTAGGTATACAGGAGAGCAAATAAGTAAGGAGTCCAAAGTTATCTCACTTGTAAAATTATTGCAACATATCCATTCACCTTAAGGGGAATGGGAACACCTTCAGGGGAGGCAACACCTACAAAAGCATTTTTGTCTTCCATGTCAATAGGGGTCAACTCTTAAAGGAGCAAATTCTTTCCTTTAAGAGTTGACCCTTTTTCAGAATGTCAGGGCTTATAGAAAAGCGAACAGGAAGTCCCGAAAGTTGTCTCCCTTTGAAAAATGGTGAAAAAATCTGCCAGGTGTTCCCATTCACCTTAAATGAGGGGTAACGTGTTTTCCCTCACCATGCTGCATACACTGTTTTTCAATATACTACACTCCTCCCCGATTTACACCAATTTGTGTTGCATGATTTCAATTTTTTGCCATGGATTCAGACGCAAAAAGGAAAACAGTATAGATCCTGATAACTGGCTTCTCAGAAGCCAGCTGATCAGGATCTATATTGTTTTTAGAAAGGATGTATGGTTGTTCAGCCTGTTGGGGTTACAGCTATACATTTACATTATATCTTCCAGCAAAACATCTACACCCATACTGTGCTGCATCCAATGAGACCTGGTTAGACTGGAATATTGGAAAACGGCGATCATCTGAGGTAGGAGAATCCAATATACATGAAGTACTCATAGACTTCTTTATAACGCTGTTCATTCATTACAGCAGAGGTATGGATGTAACACAGTTTCTAGTTCCAAAAAATGTTGGAGAATAATGAGAAGATTTTAAATACACCTGAATCTCTTTATAACACTGGTCATTCATTTTAACACAGTTTTGGATTTTTGTCGCACCTGCTTCAGTAGGAAGACATAGGCGTGCAAGTTTCCATCCATACCTCCGTCCGTCGGTCCCTCCAGTTGTCCGTCCATCTTTCCGTCAACATTTTACACTGGGTGTCTTGTTATCGCAACTCCTCCTGTAGTTTTATACCAATCATTTTGAAACTTTGCATTTGTTTTCCCCATGGTATGAGGATGTGCATGTGGTTTGGACATAATTCTTGGATAAATTTTTGTCACCTTTTTCACATCGTGAACTTAGTTATTTTTAACCTTCAATTGATATACAGTAGGTACCTCTTGTCATCGCAACTATACCAATCATTTTGAAACTTAGTATGTGTATTTTCCATGGAATGAGGAAGTGCATATTGTTTGGATATAAATATTGGATGAATTTTTGTCACCTTTCCTGCATTGTGAACTTGGTCATTTTTAACAATCAGTTGATATACAGTAGGTTCCTCTTGTCATTGCAACTTTTTTCACATTGTGAACTTAGTCATTTTTAACCTTCAAGTGATAGGCAGTAGGCACCTCTTGTCATCGCAACTCCTTGTACAGTTTTATACCAATCATTTTGAAACTTTGCATGTGTTTTCTCCATGGTATGAGGATGTGCATGTGGTTTGGATATAATTCTTGGATGAATTTTAACTACCTTTTGCATATGTGAACTTAGTTTCTTACCTCAGATATATAGACTATGGATACCTCTTAAAGTCCTATATTAATTTCTTCTGCCTTAGAAAAAAAAACAACATTTATATTTTGGGTGGGCAGGTAGGGGGCAGGTGCAACATCAACTTCACCGAAGTTGAATCAATATTTGAATACAATATAACAAGATCAGTCTGCATAATGTTTAGATCAAATAGAAAAATGACCATAAATGGTCATTTTTCTATACAATCTGTACATATTTGTTTGGCTATAGATCTAACACAGTTACAGTAAAATTCCTATATTAAGACCACGTTTGGGACTGTTCAAAAATGGTCTTTAAGACCACTTTTGAACAGTCCCAAAAGTGGTCTTTGACGAGAGGAACTGTATGCAGCAAATACAAAGGAAGAATAACTGCAGCCTGGTAAATAAGCTTTTTAAAGCAGAATTAGTCTTAAATTTAGGTGGTCTTAATAGCAGAATTGCCCCGTATTTAATTAATAGAGTTTTCTGTTTTTGTATTATCAAGATGTTGTGGTATAATTGAAATTTTAGCCTTTGTGCAGGTGAAGGAACAAATTAGCATGGACAATCAGCAAAGATTCAGATCAGCCAAGGTCCTGGCACATTTGGAGAGCGATAAATGAAGATACTTTGTTCGTTCGGTGTTTAATGGCCCATTCTGCACTATTCATGACATTTCGAACTCGTCAGTTCATGTGCATCTGACAGAGCTATTGGGTCCGGCAGTGAAGACACCGATAAGACTATATTTGTGTTCATTCTGTACCTGAGGTTATAAAACTTCTTCATGCTCAACTCAATATAGCATGAAATGTATAATGCTGATAAGTAAAATATATATACGAACAAATGGGATAATTTTCATTCTCAAATTAGGAAAGAATGTTCTTTGTCCTGCCCATCAACTTTAAAAGTGCTGCAGACAGTGCAGACTGATCTTAGCCCTTACTGCGCTGAACCCCTACCTTCCGAAAAAGTGTAGATTCAGATCAAATGGCTTCTGAAGAAGCCATTTGATCAGGATCTACACTGTTTGTCATGCAGTTTGTGGATTGAAGAATTGAGTGGATACATTATACCCAGAAATTTGATTGGTGGACTCAGGAATGGGTGTGGCTAAATTAATTTATTCAGTAGGATAAAGGTTAGCTTTTCTTTGCCGCTCTTGATATGTCACTTAATGCTTTTTTATCTTTTTTTCAGTGGCAGCGTGCATCATCTGTGCGAAAGTTTATTCTATCATACCTTGACGGCAAGGAGAACTTCAAAGGGGAGCCACTCTGGTCAGTTAAACAGATACTCACGTGGTGCAGACTTCATGCGTACAGTCCACATTACTTGGGTAATTTATATTTATAATGTGGCATGAAAAGTTATTTGTGAATATATTATTTCACAAGGTATGATGTTCTCTTATGTAAATTCCATATGTGTTAATACTTACTCTGGATTCGGTAGTACTATATTTACTGTATGTATTTGGTCAGACAGGCCTGAGCAATCTGTGTAGACCTAGATGAGATGCCACAGAATGCGGTTTCTTGCACACCGGACAAGGAAATCTGTGCTTTTACCCTGGGAAATTTATGTTCTGACCCTGGTGTTCCGACCCAAAACCGAATATAATTGCATGTTTGACAAATGCACTGGTTGAATACGACCTTGTATGCGCCGTCGTTATGGTTGACGTCACAGCACGTTACGTGACGTCACTAAACATTTTTGTAGTGCCATCACAATATGGCGAACGTTGGTAACCGAAGTGACTGCAACATTAAAATCCGAGCTAAGAAATGGAAGGTGTGCAAGAAAAAGAATCTTATATGGGTGTAAGAGTGGATAGAAAAATCCGTCCCTCGGGATCACTGTCCGGCATCACGAGGCAAGCCTCGTGATGCCGGACAGTGACCCTTGGGACGGATTTTTCAATCCACCCCTCACATCCATATAAGATTCTTATAATCTCATCAAGGTCTGCACTGTTTGACACACATCCAGCTATTTATAGACACAACATCAGGTAATCAGGGGCCAGTTGTTCAAAACTAACGATGTCGTTAGCTAAAGTATCGTTAAAACTTTGATCATTCAATATGGTGAATTTAATGCATGCAGTCCTTTGTAGAAATATTAACCCTTGTCCTGCTGAATAAATTAATTTAGCTACATATTTTTGACAGTCAGTCAATCAGATTGCTTGATTTTATTTCTTCCTACAACTTCATAACAGTGTAGACACAGATCAGATGGCTTCTTTAGATAAAGAAGCCATCTGATCTGGATCTACAATGTTAGCAAAACTGTTTGACAGGACAAAGTTAACCCTTGTCCTGCTGATCCCAGATATGTCTTATCTTTCAAACAATGAAGATCCAGATCAGATGGCTTCTGAAGAAGCCATCTGATCAGGATCTACATTGTTTGTCATTCAGTTTATGAATTTGTTGTAATAATTTGCATCAAGTAATCTGATTGGTTGATAATCGGTAGTGGGTGTGTCATATATGAATATTCAGCAGGACAAGGGTTAAGTTACTTGATTGTCACATGAAAGAATTATAGTTGTCTGTTTAGTGTATAGTTGAGATGCTTGTATTTTACAGAAAAGCAACTTCATCCTACAGGACTAAACCTTCAGGCAGAGAGTTCTCTAGCGACAGACAAAAATCAGAAGTTCAAGTCTCTGACAGGCTACAGTGATGTCTTACAGGAAGTTGTGGCTTTCCAGACTCCTCTCGGGCACCATGACGACAGAGATGATGATGTTGATATCATTGCTATAGGTAAATATTTCAGATCTTTTGGAGATTGACCAGGAACTTTTTCTACAGCTGTTCTCTCCCTTTTGCTGGTTCAGGAAGGGCAGCTGCCAATATCTTACAAAAGAACATGTACTGTGCTGGTTAATTCATATGTAAATACAGTCGAACTTCAATGGCTCGAACACCTTTGGGACCTCGAAAATCTGTTCGAGACAGGGGTAGTTCGAGCCACTGGGGTTACTTTCAGGAGGCATAAAGAGATACTTTCAGTCATCTTTTCGGTGTTATATAATGAAAATGTATGAAAAGTATGCTGTGTGTACTCATTAGAATCGCCTCATCGACGTGATTCTAATGAGTACACACAGCATACATTTTTAACGACTTTGGTATGTCGCGGCCCAGGATCGAACCCGATCCCTCCCGTTCCCCGGAGCGGACACTCTACCAACTGAGCTATCGGGGCCGGTTATATATATGAGACAGAAGATTCCATTCAGTATAAAATGGGTTAGTTTCATTTTTCAGATCCTCTGAAGGTGAAAGTAAAAGCTGAAGCCAAGGACATCACAGAAAATCCTTTTATAGAATATCTTCCTATGTCAGACAGTGCACGGTTTGTCCAGGATACTGCTAAAAAGGTATTTGAACTGTGAAATTACAAATTAAAACTCAAATAATCATAATAAAGCATATCAACTGTGTCATTGTTATTTCCTCCTACCAAAGGGGAGGAGATGTATTGTTTTTGGGGCCACCCAGTTTGCTTCAGCAGTACAAGTTTGAAGCAGTGTCTGTGTATCTCCTGAACCAATGGATAGTTTCTTACCAAACTTGCATGGTAACATTACCGGAATGGGCGACAAAGTGTTTATGTTTTGATGGTCTTGACCTTATTTACAAGGTCACAGGCTACCAAAAATGTCAATTTTGGCCAAAAATATATTCTTGCATAAAAACCTATGCGCATGGCTGTTGAAGCCGTTGTCAAATGGCCCGAAAGCCATGCTCAAACGGCAAAACCATGTTCAAATCATGAAATTCGCGTGCTGTTTGAACATGGGTTTTGAACTTTTGATATCACAAGACGGGCATTCCTTTGTCCACGTTACGTTGAGCGACGTAACGTTATCGCCCTGAACGTAGCGTTTTAGGGTTCTATGATGACGTCACTGCATGACAACGTCATTGTAAACATCATTCTGAACTGGCCGCCATTTTGGTTTGCGTGTCGCATTTGAAGAGTTTATATGGAATTTATATGGAGCTTTTGGGCGTTTTCGTCAAAATTTGCTGTCGGATTCGTAAGTTATGCAAGAAGAACGATCATCCATGGTTATTTCATTGCATTAACATTTGCCGGATCCCTCGGAAGATATTTGAACATTCGGCCTAGCGGCCTCATGTTCAAACAGCTTCCTCGGGATCCGGCAAATGTTAATGCATGAAAAACCATGGTTGATCCCTATAATCTTTGTTGTCTGCACGTAAAAGCTTCAGGTCAGAAAGCACCCATACGAGACACAGCAGACTCAGCTGGGCCCAGTAAAGCATTGTTAGCTAAACCAGCTCATTAGTGGCCAAATTGTTAGCTATTCTAGCAAGTATAATATCAAATACTCTGGTACAGTCGAACTTCAATGGCTTGAACACCTTTGGGACCTCGAAAATCTGTTCGAGACAGGTAGTTCGAGCCACTGAGGTTACTGACAGGAGGCATAACAAGATACTTTTAGACATCTTTTCGGTGTTTTATATTGAAAATGTATGCTGTGTGTACTCATTAGAATCGCCTCATCGAGGCGATTCTAATGAGAACACACAGCATACATTGCAAGGTAAAAGACTAAAATCTTTAATTATCCCCCACTATTTCTTATATATAGGATTTCGCTAGGGGCTCAAGAATGGGTTCGACACATCCATGGTGAACGAACCATCGGTGTTCGAGCCATCAAAGTTCTACTGTATTTTTTCAGCAAAAATATTAGCATATTTACTATATCATATTATCAAAGTTTTAGCGTTATGTTAACTAGTTACATCATTAGTTTGGAACATCTGGCCCCAGACGGTGAATACATGGGCTAATCTGAGTCTTCATTGCATATGTCTTAACCCTTGTTCTGCTGAGCCCGGATATGCCTTTTCTTTGAAACAATGTAGATCCAGATCAGATGGCTTCTGAAGAAGCCATCTGATCAGGATCTACATTGTTTGTCATTCTGATTGTGAATTTGTTGTAATAATTTGCTACAGGTAATCTGATTGGTTGATAATCGGTAGTAGGTGTGGCATATATGAATATTCAGCAGGACAAGGGTTAAGACACTTTGTATGAGCACCATTAAACCATAACATTAACAGCAGATGTTTTGGTCCATTTCAGATTGGTGTAAAATTTTCTCCAACAGAAGTTGAACCGGGTTATCATGGGCATTTATCACAGGATTACATATTCTCAGTAAGTATAGACACGCAATCAGTCGCACCTTTGTCATAAAACTGTAAAATTGATAGTGAGGCTTTTCTTATGAGTACCCACAACATATATTTTCATGCAGAAATAAGATTTATCATATGACGTCGCGTCTGAGAGTGTAATAATCAGCAATGTTATATTTTCGATAATCCACTAGTGGATTAGATATGCAAATTAGCTAGATACATTCCGTAACATTACATGTACGACATCCTTATCGACGTCGCGTTTACTAATGGCGGAATATTGATATTTTTGTAAACAGTCGTGAATAAAATTCGTTTTAAATGTCATATGATAAATAGAATTTTGCATTCGTGCTCATGTATTATTGAATTTATTAAACTTGTTGAGGAAAAGGGATAAGATGCTTGGCAAAGCCTCGCATTTTATCCCTTTTCCTCAACTCGTTTAATAAATTCAATAATACATGACCACTCATGTAAGATCCTCAATAAATATCAGTGGCTACCCCATCTTATCTTTGGCTATGTTAACTATGGAAAATAGTTCTAGACGGGGTAGTTTGAGCCAATCAAAATGTTGTTAACCCTTTTTGTACCAAATGGAATCTTCCTCTTTATAAATAGCAGGAGTCCATTTCAGAATTTAGGGGTGTCAGGTTGTGTTTTCATCAGTATTTATTTCGAAAATGACTGAACTTTTAGCAAACAGTGGAGGCCCTGATCGGACGCCGCATTCTGCAATGTCTGATCTGGGCCTCCACTGTTTGCCAGGGTACCGTTTTGGGGTTTCTGGTACAAAATGGGTTAATCAAAACGCACGGTCGGGCATGATAGGGAAAATATTTCTATAATCTCTAAAATAAAGATATATTGTATTTATTCATTTCTCTCGCTGATGGATCACCCCCACCCTTCAGGGCTTGGAGAAATAGATTGGGTTGCATGATATTTCCAGGCAGAGCTGAAACTGACCACACATGAGTATTGGTAAACTGTTTAGAAGGACTAAGCCTACCTTGACAGTGATGTGAGTCAAACTGTCCAATGCATAAAAGCCTTTCGGTTTCATTGGGTGGCAGGGCCTGAGATGTCATTTCAACTCAATGTGTGGTAAAAGTCCCACAAAATTGGAAGCAACATCTCCAAAATAACCTAAATAATGTTGACAGAGAGGTTAAACTCGATTCAAACAAATAACCTCTCACTGGTGACCAGGTTTAATCCCCACCAAGGTTGACAACATTCTTTTGAGAAGATTGATCATGATGTACAGTTACAGCCCCCGCCCATCAGGGCTTGAAGAAATAGATGGGCTGCATGATGCTTCCACCCAGAGCTGAAACTGACCGCACATGAGTACTGGTGGACCGCTTAGAGGATCTAAGCCGGCCAAGGCAAAGCGGTGCGAGTCGGACCGTCCATGCTTATAAACCCTATTGGTTTCATTGGGCGACAGGGCTTGAGATTTCCTTTCATCTCAATGTCGGGTAAAAGTCCCACAAAATTAGAAGCAACATCTCCAAAATGACCTTTACAGTGTTGATGGGGACTTTAAACCTCCAATCAATCAATCAAATCAATCATGATGTACAGTAAAATTATTATATTAAGACCTAGAAGCCTCTGTGGTGTAGTGGTTATGCGTCTCGTCTTGTAACCCAGGGGTCGCAGGATCGATCCCGGCTTCTCCAGACTTTCAGATGAGTCTTTAAACCGAGGTCCTGTCTCTGTATGACTCTAGTTGTTGGTGAGATGTAAAACTAAAATACTGCCTCACTCCCTATTAAGACCACCTTTGGGACCATTCAGAAGTGGTCTTAAAGACCACTTTTGAATGGTCACAAAAGTGGTCTCCACCTTTTGGGACCATTCAAAAGTGGTCTTAAAGACCACTTTTGAATGGTCACAAAAGTGGTCTCTCAGTAGAGAACACTGGGTGTAGAAAACAAAAAGAAAGAAGAACTGAAACCTTTATTATATGTTTAAAATAAAGAATAAGTCATAATTTTACCTGGTCTTAAGGGGAATGGGAACACCTTAAGGGGAGGCAACTCCTCCAAAAGTATTTTTGTCTCCCATGTCAACAGGGGTCAACTCTTAAAGGAAAGAATTTGCTCCAGAGGAGCAAATTCTTCCCTTTAAGAGTAGACCCCTTTTTCTGTGGGACAGGGCTCATAGAAAAGCGTACAGGAAGTCCCTAAAGTTGTCTACCTTTGAAAAATGTCGGAAAAATCTGCCAAGTGTTCCTATTCCCCTTAATAGGGGAATTTTACTGTAATTTCTATGTTCATCCTTTTGCTTATTAAATAAGAGAAAAAAATGTGCTTAGTACTGCTTAACAGCTTGTGTATAGGCCTGCCAAGGAAAACTGATTTGGTAAATTGACCAGCTCAGCATAGCCTAATACAGGCGACCATTGCTTTGTGGAAAAGTGTGTGATTCTTAATCATTTGTCATATAAGGGGTGTCAGGCCTGAATTTTTCGTTTAATTCTAGTTTTGATGGAAAATCCTGTTAGCAAATAGTGCAGGCCCTGATCAGATGCCATGTTCTGCGTCATCTGATCTGGGCCTGCACTGTTTGCCAAGATACCCTTTAGGGGTTTCTTGCTTGCAATGGGTTTAACTCCAAACCAAAAAATCCTCCTTGATAAAATATACATATACACATATGTACTTGCTTTTTCAGGCTATGGAATCGTTTGTTGGTGATATACTGAGGGAAACGTTTGCTCTCCAAGTTAACATGGGCAGGTAAATACACAGTTTGTATGGGAAATTCCAAAACAGGTCACTGGGATAAAGAGCAGGGCCAGATCTCATGCCACAGAAAGTGCCGTCTGTTCAAGATCTTCACTGTTTGCACAAAAAGTTCAGCCATTTTTAAATCAGTTTCTAGATTCAACTCGGCCTGGCTCCCCTCAATTTACAAAAAACCCTATATATTGGGTAAGTACAAAATGGGTAAGGTTCAGAAGACAGCGGGAATCTGAAAGTAGAAGGCGCAGATATTAAGTGGAATGGGTACACCTGGCAGGCTTTTCCACCATTTTTCGAAGGGAGACAACTTTCAGGAGTTCCTGTTCAAGTCTAAAAACTCTGTTCCACAGAAAAAGATGTCTACTCTTAAAGGAAAGAATTTGCTCCACAGGTGCAAATTCTTTCCTTTAAAAGTTGATCTCTATTCACATGGGAGACAAAAATACTGGAAGCTTAAAATTTCTTCGACTAGTCCAAAACATAAAACTACATTGGGCTAGTCCAAAGTGGCTCAGGAATGGGCCTCCTTGGCCAGGTGGATAAAAACGCTGACTCTTAGGTCTCTCCCCACTGTAGTTCAAGCCTCACTCGGGTCACGTCAGATGACAATTTCTGCAACTTCAGGGTTCGCATTACCGATCGCCAAAGTCGCCAAATGCGCAGAAAAATAAAATTTGGCACAAAAAATCATAAATTGGCGAAAACAAGTGGCGAAAAAATTTTTTCGCCTGACTTGGCCGTTGCCGAGCCATATACTTGTCGCGCGTGTCTATCGCACCTTACTTGATTGTATAATTCGGCAATTAACAACTCAATTATCGATAAGAAAACGGTAGCTGATGGAATTAACCTGAATTTAATGAAGGTGATAAGATCACATGCCGTGATGCGCAGTTTGACAGTAGCACCGCCCACTTTCCACGCCTTTCGTCCTAAATATTCATGATGCTCTGCCGAAACTACCAATCAGGAATCAATGTGAGAGTCGCATTGCCTACGTCACGGAAATTTACCCAATGTAATCACGTGGAACAGTGTGTCGGTCAAGGTTGAACACAAAGATGAAAACAAATTGATTACACGAGAAATAATTATTGTCATTAATCGTTTCGGATTATGCTCATTAAAGCGGTAAGTACACTTTGACAGTGACGACTTTAATTAAGCAAGTTTCGGTACCTTCTGATGTTCTTGTCAGTTTGTGTGTCTTCGCAATTACTGGCATAAAGAACAAGAACGGGCTGCGCATACAAAACAATTTTCTGTTTTGCAACAAAAATTTCTGGTATTGTTTTGATGTACCAAAGTTGTCAATATAAAAGTCATGCCTTGGAGTTCGATCTTCATTCACTGATTAGGCAATATGAGTAAGCGTAAGGCTGATTTTGATAATCCTGAAAAGTAGAATAAGCGTCCAAAAACGTCTGGCACTCCGAATGCAGCTCGATCCATCGAGAGGGGTGGAAAAATGGCAACCCTTGGCTCCTCTACGATGCCAAGTCAAAATTAATGTTCTGTGACTACTGTATTAAATCTCAACGTCAGAATATCTTCACCAAGGGGTGTAGTGTTTTGAAAAAAGAATCTGTGTCTAAACACGCTACATCGAAGGGTAAGATTGCTGAGTCCCCCACTCATTTCACACTATACTGATTCTTGAATCTACTGCTGCAATTATAGGACTCAATAAATGAACACACTTTTTCTGATAAGATAACTCCTTCAGTCTCCTTGGCGATAAACGGCCAAAATTTGGCACAAAATCTGGCACAAAATCTGGCTCAAAGTTAAAGAAAATGGCACAAAAAAAATCAAATTGGCGAAAATGGTGGCGAAAGAAAAAAAATCCTAGTGCGAACCCTGAACTTTTGGAGACATTGTTTCCAATTTTTGTGGGACTTTAAAGTGACCTTGAGATGAAATGACATTTCAAGCCCTACCACCCTAACAAACCAGAAGGTTTTTCTCTGGGTATTCCGGTTTTTGCCCATCTGTGATTAAGGATTGACTCAAAATATGTAAAATAATCTTGAAAGGGCTGTAAAAACCAAAACCAAAAATAGAAGGCTGTACTTGACCAGTAGAAGTCATTTTATAATAGAGCTAGGTACACCTTTACTACCTTGACTTCGGATTTGCAAACACAGTAAGAATTAGCCTTGCAAGTAAAACGGCATTGGACTAGTCCAAAAAGAGTTTTCATTAGTGAAAGATTGCACACTGTCCCCTCAATGTTGGGTAAAAGTCACACAAAATTGGTAGCAAACGTCTCCAAAATGACCTTTACAGTGTTGACAGGGATGTTAAACCTCAAATCAAACAAAACAAAAAATATCTTACAATCATCCCCACTTTGTCCCGTGACCTGCTGTAACCCTCATTGGCTCAAACTACCCCAAGTCTTGAACAAACTTTCATGGTCCCAGAGGTCTTCGAGCGATTAAAATTTCACTGTTTTTTCTCTTGCAGATACCCAGATGCACTTGGAGTTGCAGATGTTTACAGGGCATTATCAAATCTACCAATCACAGACTTTGTTACAAATAAACACTTTGGTGTGGAAAACACTGGAGGTGTTCCAACTGCCTATAGATGACAAAAATTGACCAATCAGTGACATTGTTAGAAGCAAATCAAGAATGCAAATACAGTGAAATTCCGCTGTTAAGACCACCTAAAATTAAGACTAATTCTCCTTTAGAAAGCATATTTAAAAGGTTTTGGACATTTTTCCAGTGTGTTTTCAGCACTATATGTCTTCTAGAAAGATACCATATTTGTCCAAAAGTGGTCTTAAAGACCAAAGGTGGTCTTATTATAGGAATTTCACTGTATGTAGAGGGCTATTCAGCAATGGTTTTACAACCAGTTTTTCGTCTTGTTAATTTCAAACCTGCATACCTAACATTTTAGTGCTCAGAACCCAGTTGTCCGCAGCATCATTAGTTTAACCCTTTTTCTACCAAATGGAATCTTCCTCTTTATATGTAGCAGGAGTCCATTTCAAAATTTAGGGGTGTCAGGTTGTGTTTTCGTCAAAATTTATTTGGAAAATGACTGAACTTTTAGCAATTAGCAAACAGTGGAGGCCCTAATCTGATCAGGGCCTGCACTGTTTGTTAGAGTACCCTATGCGAGCAGCGAAGGTTCAGACGAGCCTGCGCATCCGCGCAGTCTCGCCAGAACCTTTGCTGCTCGCTCAGGTTTCTGGTACAAAATGGGTTAAGCGGAATTTACTTTTTGTCGCACCTGCTATTACTAGCATGGCGTGATATAGGAGTCCAATTTTCCATCTGTTTGTTCGTCCATTTGTCAAACCGTCAACATTTGCATTCACTCAAATGGCCAAGACCTATAAGAGCTTCATTAACCCTTATCTTGCTGAATATTCATTTAAGCCACACCCATTTTGTTATATCAACCAATCAAATTACTTGATGTAATTTATTGCTAAAACGCTAAAATGGCTTCTTCAGAAGCCATCTGATCTGGATCTTCACTGTTTACAAAGATAGGGGTTGTTGTGAACAGCAAGATAAGGGTTAATGGTACTTGTTACAAACTACTACAGTAGAACTTCGGTGGCTCGAACCCCTTTGGGACCATGGCAATTTGTTCGAGACAGCGGTAGTTCGAGCCACTGTTGCACACTTCCAGAAAACAACGGGGGTACTTTTGGACATCTTTTCGGTGTTCTGTAACATAAATGTATGCTGTGTGTACTCTGTAGAATCGCCTCATTGAGGCGATTCTAATGAGTACACACGGCATACATTTGCAAGATAAAAGTCAAAAATCTCCTTAATGAACACCACACTTTATCTTATGCAGAGGAATTCCCTAGGGACTCAAAAACGGGTTCGACTCAACCATGGTAAATGAGCCATCGGTGTTCGAGCCATTGAAGTTCGACTGTATCTAGACATGGCAACTTTAATGAAATCATCCATATTTAACCTTGACCTACATTTCATGGTTCACTGATTTTGAGAACATTTGCAACCACCCAAGCTTTCACCAAAATGTTCAAGTTTATTTCTCAAGATCTGTAAAAGCTTCATTGATGATACTTGGTACAAACTAGTATCTAGGGATAGCAACTTTAATGCAAGCATCCATATTTTATTTGACCTACATTTCATGGTTCACTGACTTTGTTGTATTGCATCAAACCTAGCGTTCACCCAAATGGTCAAGTTCATTTCTCAAGAACTATAGGAGCTTCATTAAAGATATTTGGTACAAACTTGCATCTTGGAATGAAAAATATGGTGCAAACATCCATATTTGACCTTGACCTACATTTCAGGTTCACTGACTTTGTGAACTATTGCACCAAACCTTACGTTCACCCAAATGGTCACCGGCCTCGATAGCTCAGTTGGTAGAGTGTCCGCTCCGGGGACGGGAGCTCAAGGGTTTGATCCCGGGCCGCGACATACCAAAGTCGTTAACAATGGTACTAGCTGCTCCTCGCTTGGCACTCAGATTTACGGGGAAGAGCTAGGACTGGTCGACCCAGTGTCAGGATAATGTGACTGGGTGTGGTATCATGTAATGTGTCTGGGACATGATACTTCAGTGTGGCAGCACTATAAAAGTGAGCATTGAGCTCCCTGTCGCAACCAGACACCGTCGTGATATGACTGAAAAATTGTTGAAAGCGACGTTAAACCCGAATTCACACACACACACTCACCCAAATGGTCATTTTCATTTCTCAAGGACTATAAGAGCTTCATTAATGATACTTGGTACAAACTTGTATCTAGGGATGCCAATTTTAATGCAAGCATCCATCTTTGACCTTGACCAACATTTTATGGTTCACTGACTTCGTGAAATATTACGACCACCCAAGCATTCACCCTAATGGTCAAGTTCATTTCCAAAGAACTATAAGAGCTTTATCAATGATACTTTGAACTGATGACAACTTTAATGCAAGCATCGATTTTTGACCTTGACCTAAATTTCATGGTTCACTGACTTAGTGAACTATTGCATCAAACCTAGTGTAGTTGAGTTCATTTCTCAAGAACTATTAGAGCTTCATTAATGATACTTAGTACAAGCTTGCATCTAGGGATGGCAACTTTTATGTAAGCATCAATGTTTGACCTCGGCCTAGATTTCATGGTTCAATGACTTTGGGCCACACAGGCGCGACATAGCGTTTGGCAGAATTCTTGTTATTCCATTTTTGACAGAAAATCCTGTTAGTGAACAGTGCAGACCCTGGTCAGATGCCGCTTTCTGCATCGTCTGATCTGGGACTGCACTGTTTGCCAAGGTACCCCTTTAGGGGTTTCCCACCTGCAGTGGGTTAAGGAACTTGTTGAATGATTAACTTTCAAACAAGTTAGTTTGTTAGCTCACCGTCACGTAGTGACGAGGTGAGCTTTTGGGATCACTTTTTGTCCGTCGTCCGTCGTGCGTCCGTGCGTGCGTAAACAATTTCTTCAAACGACATCTCCTCCTAAACCACTGAGCGAATTTTGACCAAACTTCACAGGAATGATCCCTAGGTGGTCCCCTTTCAAAGTTGTTCAAATGGTTCCGGTCCGTTGCACATATAGGTCACAGGAGCCAGAAATAGATTTTTTTCACCGAAAACTTAAAAAATCTTCTTCTCTGAAACCCAAGGCCCAGGTCTTTGATATTTGGTATGAAGCTTCATCTAGTGGACCCCTACCAAGATTGTTCAAATTATAGTGCTGGGGCCAAAAATGCCCCCGCCCCGGGGCCCTTTGGTTTTACATGGGCTTATATAGGGAAAATCTTTAAAAATCTTCTTCTCTGAAACTGCAAGGCCCAGGTCTTTGATATTTGGTATGAATCTTCATCTGTTGGACCCCTACCAAGATTGTTCAAATTATAGTGCTGGGGCCAAAGATGCCCCCGCCCCGGGGCCCTTTGGTTTTACATAGGCTTATATAGGGAAAATCTTTAAAAATCTTCTTCTCTGAAACTGCAAGGCCCAGGTCTTTGATATTTGGTATGAAGCTTCATCCAGTGGACCCCTACCAAGATTGTTCAAATTATAGTGCTGGGGTCAAAAATGCCCCCGCCCAGAGGCCCTTTGGTTTTACATGGGCTTATATAGGGAAAATCTTTAAAAATCTTCTTCTCTGGAACTGCAAGGCCCAGGTCTTTGATATTTGGTATGAATCTTCATCTTATGGACCCCTACCAAGATTGTTCAAATTATAGTGCTGGGGCCAAAAATGCCCCCGCCCTGGGGCCCTTTGGTTTTACATAGGCTTATATAGGGAAAACCTTTAAAAATCTTCTTCTCTGAAACCGCAAGGCCCAGGTCTTCGATATTTGGTATGAAGCTTCATCTAAAGGACCCCTACCAAGATTGTTCAAATTATAGTGCTGGGGCCAAAAATGTCCCCGCCCCAGGGCTCTTTGGTTTTACATGGGCTTATATTGGGAAAATCTTTAAAAAAAACTTCTTCTCTGAAACTGCAGGGCCCAGGTCTTTGCTATTTGGTATGAAGCTTCATCTAGTGGACCCCTACCAAGACTGTTCAAATTATAGTGCTGGGGCCAAAAATGCCCCCGCCCTGGGGCCCTTTGGTTTTACATAGGCTTATATAGGGAAAATCTTTAAAAATCTTCTTCTCTGAAGCTGCAGGGCCCAGGTCTTTGATATTTGGTATGAAGCTTCATCTTGAGGACCTCTATCAAGATTGCTCAAATTATAGCCCTAGGGCCAAAAATGCCCCTGCCCCTGGGCCCTTTGGTTTTTCATAGACTTATATAGGAAAAATCTTGAAAAATCTTCTACTCTGAAACCACAAGGCCCAGGTCTTTGATATTTGGTATGAAGCTTCAGCTAGTGGACCTCTACCCAGATTGTTAAAACTATAGCCCTGGGGCCACAAATGCCCCCGCCCCAGGGCCCTTTGGTTTTACATAGACTTATAATAGAGATAATCTTTGAAAATCTTCTTCTGTGAAACAACAAGGCCCAGGTCTTTGATATTTGGTGTGAAGCTTCATCTAGTGGACCTCTATCAAGATTGTTTAAATTATAGCCCTGAGGCCAAAAATGCCCCTTCCCTGGGGCCATTTGGTTTTACATAGGCTTATGTAAGGAATATCTTTAAAAAAAATCTTCTTCTCTGAAACTGCAAGGCCCAGGTCTTTGATATTTTGTTGTGTAGCTTCATCTAGTAGACCTTTGCCAAGATTGTTCAAATTATTATATAGCCTTGTTGATATTTGGTATGAAGCTTCATCTTTTTAGACCTCCCTCAACATTATGCACATTATAACCCTGGGGTCAATAATGGCCCTCCCCGGGGCCCACTTGTTACTCTATGGATCAGGTGAGCGATCCAGGGCCATCATGGTCCTCTTGTTAGCTCACCGTCACGAAGTGACGAGGTGAGCTTTTGGGATCACTTTTTGTCCGTCGTCCGTCGTGCGTCCGTCCGTCCGTCCGTGCGTCCGTGCGTAAACAATTTCTTTAAACGACATCTCCTCCTAAACCACTGATCGGATTTTGACCAAACTTCACAGGAATGATCCTTAGGTGGTCCCCTTTCAAAGTTGTTCAAATGGTTCCGGTCCGTTGCACATCTAGGTCACAGGAGCCAAAAAAAGTTTTTTTTCACCGAAAACTTAAAAAATCTTCTTCTCTGAAACCACAAGGCCCAGGTCTTTGATATTTGGTATGAAGCTTCATCTAGTGGACCCCTACAAAGATTGTTCAAATTATAGTGCTGAGACAAAAAATGCCCCCGCCACGGGGCCCTTTGGTTTTACATGGGCTTATATAGGGAAAATCTTTAAAAATCTTCTTCTCTGAAACCACAAGGCCCAGGACTTTGATATTTGGTATGAAGCTTCATCTAGTGGACCCCTACCAAGATTGTTCAAATTATAGTGCTGGGGCCAAAAATGCCCCCGCCACGGGGCCCTTTGGTTTTACATTGGCTTATATAGGAAAAATCTTTAAAAATCTTCTTCTCTGAAACCACAAGGCCCAGGTCTTTGATATTTGGTATGAAGCTTCATCTAGTGGACCCCTACCAAGATTGTTCAAATTATAGTGCTGGGGCCAAAAATGCCCCCGCCCCGGGGCCCTTTGGTTTTACATAGGCTTATATAGGGAAAATCTTTAAAAATCTTCTTCTCTGAAACCACAAGGCCCAGGACTTTAATATTTGGTATGAAGCTTCATCTAGTGGACCCCTACCAAGATTGTTCAAATTATAGTGCTGGGACAAAAAATGCCCCCGCCACGGGGCCCTTTGGTTTTACATTGGCTTATATAGGGAAAATCTTTAAAAATCTTCTTCTCTGAAACCACAAGGCCCAGGTCTTTGATATTTGGTATGAAGCTTCATCTAGTGCACCCCTACGAAGATTGTTCAAATTATAGTGCTGGGGCCAAAAATGCCCCCGCCCCGGGGCCCTTTGGTTTTACATAGGCTTATATAGGGAAAATCTTTAAAAATCTTCTTCTCTGAAACCACAAGGCCCAGGACTTTGATATTTGGTATGAAGCTTCATCTAGTGGACCCCTACCAAGATTGTTCAAATTGTAGTGCTGGGACAAAAAATGCCCCTGCCACGGGGTCCTTTGGTTTTACATTGGCTTATATAGGGAAAATCTTTAAAAATCTTCTTCTCTGAAACCATTCATCTAGTGGACCCCTACCAAGATTGTTCAAATTATAGTGCTGGGGCCAAAAATGCCCCCGCCACGGGGCCCTTTGGTTTTACATTGGCTTATATAGGGAAAATCTTTAAAAATCTTCTTCTCTGAAACCACAAGGCCCAGGTCTTTGATATTTGGTATGAAGCTTCATCTAGTAAACCCCTACCAAGATTGTTCAAATTATAGTGCTGGGGCCAAAAATTCCCCCGCCCCGGGGTCCTTTGGTTTTACATAGGCTTATATAGGGAAAATCTTTAAAAATCTTCTTCTCTGAAACCACAAGGCCTAGGACTTTGATATTTGGTATGAAGCTTCATCTAATGGACCTCTACCAAGATTGTTCAAATTATAGCCCTTGGGCCAAAAATGCCCCCGCCCCGGGGCCCTTAGGTTTTACATAGACTTATATAGGGAAAATCTTTAAAAATCTTCTACTCTGAAACCACAAGGCCTAGGTCTTTTATATTTGGTATGAAGCTTCATCTAAAGGACCCCTAACAAGATTATTCAAATTATAGTGCTGAGGCCAAAAATGTCCCCGCCCCGGGGCCCTTTGGTTTTACATAGGCTTATATAGGGAAAATCTTTAAAAATCTTCTTCTCTGAAACCGCAAGGCCCAGGACTTTGATATTTGGTATGAAGCTTCATCTAGTTGACCCCTACCAAGATTGTTCAAATTATAGTGCTGGAGCAAAAAAAGCCCCCACCCAGGGACCTTTGGTTTTACATAGGCTTATATAGGGAAAATCTTTAAAAATCTTCTTCTCTGAAACCACAAGGCCAAGGACTTTGATATTTGGTATGAAGCTTCATCTAGTGGACCCCTACCAAGATTGTTCAAATTATCAAATTATAGCCCTTGGGCCAAAAATGCCCCTGCTCCGGGGCCTTTTGGTTTTACATAGACTTGTATAGGGAAAGTCTTTAAAAATCTTCTTCTCTGAAACCACAAGTCCTAGGTCTTTTATATTTGGTATGAAGCTTCTTCTAATGGACCCCTACCAAGATGATTCAAATTATAGTGCTGGGGCCAAAAGTGGCCCCGCCCCGGGGCCCTTAGGTTTCACATAGGCTTATATAGAGATAATCTTTACAAATCTTCTTCTCTGAAACCACAAGGCCCAGGACTTTGAAATTTGGTATGAAGCTTCATCTAATGGACCTCTACCAAGATTGTTCATATTATAGCCCTGGGGCCACAAATGCCCCCACCCCGGGGCCCTTTGGTTTTACATAGATTTATATAGCCCCAGGGCCATTTGGTTTTGCATAGGCTTATGTAGGGAATATCTTTAAAAAAAATCTTCTTCTCTGAAACCACAAGGCCCAGGTCTTCGATATTTGATGTGTAGCTTCATCTAGTGGACCTTTGCCAAGATTGTTCAAATCATAGCCTTTGTTGATGTTTGGTATGAAGCTTCACCTTTAAGACCTCCCTCAACATTATGCACATTAAAGCCCTGGGGCCAATAATGGCCCTCTCTGGGGCCCACTTGTTACACTATGGATCAGGTGAGCGATCCAGGGCCATCATGGCCCTCTTGTGTTTTATATTAGGATCACTTTTTGTCTGTCATCCGTGCGTAAACAATTTCTTCAAAAGACATCTACTCCTAAACCACTGATTGGATTTTGACCAAACTTCACAGGAATGATCTTTAGGTGGACCCCTTTCAGAGTTGTTCAAATGGTTCCGGTCCGTTGCACATATAGGTCACTGGAGCCAAAAATAGATTTTTTCACCGAAAACTTCAAAAATCTTCTTCTCTGAAACCGCAAGGCCCAGGTCTTTGATATTTGGTATGAAGCTTCATCTAGTGGACCCCTACCAAGATTGTTCAAATTATAGTGCTGGGGCCAAAAATGCCCCCGCCCAGGGGCCCTTTGGTTTTACATGAACTTATATAGGGAAAATCTTTAAAAATCTTCTTCTCTGAAACCGCAAGGCTCAGGTCTGATTTTTGGTATGAAGCTTCATCTAGTGGACCCCGACCAAGATTGTTCAAATTATAGTGCTGGGGCCAAAAATGCCCCCACCCCGAGGCGCTTTGGTTTTACATGGGCTTATATAGGGAAAATCTTTAAAAATCTTCTTCTCTGAAACCCCGAGGCCCAGATCTTTGATATTTGGTATGAAACTTCATCTAGTGGACCCCTACCAAGATTGTTCAAGTTACAGTGCTGGGGCCAAAAATGCCCCAGCCCCAGGGCCCTTTTGTTTTACATGGGCTTATACAGGGAAAATCTTTAAAAATCTTCTTCTCTGAAACCACAAGGCCCAGGTCTTTGATATTTAGTATGAAGCTTCATCTAGTGGACCCCTACCAAGATTGTTCAAATTATAGTGCTGGGGCCAAAAATACCCCCGCCCCGGGGCCCTTTGGTTTTTCGTGGGCTAATATGGGGAAAATCTTTAAAAATCTTCTGCAGTCTGAAACTGCAAGGCCCAGGTCTTTGCTATTTGGTACGAAGCTTCATCTAGTGGACCCCTACCAAGTATGTTCAAATTATAGTGCTGGAGCCAAAAATTCCCCCACCCCGGGGCCGTTTGGTTTTACATAGTCTTATATAGGGAAATGTTTAAAAATCCTCTTTTCTGAAACTGCAGGCCATGTCTTTGATATTTGGTATGGAGCTTCATCTAGTGGACCTCTACCAAGATTGAACAAATTATAGCCCTCAGGCCACAAATGTCCCCGCCCGGGGCCCTTAGGTTTTACATGGGCTTATATAGGGAAAATCTTTAAAAATCTTCTTCTCTGAAACTGTAAGGTCCAGGTCTTTCCTATTTAGTATGAAGCTTCATCTAGTGGACCCCTACCAAGAATGTTCAAATTATAGTGCTGGGACCAAAAATTCACCCGCCCCGGGGCCCTTTGGTTTTACATAGACTTATATAGGGAAAATCATAAAAAATCTTCTATGAAACCACAACGCCTAGGTCTTTGATATTTAGTGTGAAATTTCATCTAGTGGACCTCTATCAAGATTGTTCAAATTATAGCCCTGGGGCCAAAAATGCCCCCGCCCCATGACCCTTTGGTTTTACATAGACTTTTATAGGGAAATGTTTAAAAATCTTCTTCTCTGAAACTGCGGGCCATGTCTTTGATATTTGGTATGGAGCTTCATCTAGTGGACCTCTACCAAGATTGAACAAATTATAGCCCTCGGGCCACAAATGCCCCCGCCCGGGGCCCTTTGGTTTTACATAGACTTATATAGAGATAATCTTTGAAAATCTTATTCTCTGAAACAGCAAGGCCAAGGTCTTTGATATTTGGTGTGAAGGTTCATCTAGTGGACCTTTATCAAGATTGTTTAAATTATAGCCCTGAATCCAAAAATGCCCCTGCCCCGGGGCCATTTGGTTTTACATAGGCTTATGTAGGGAATATCTTTAAAAAAATCTTCTTTTCTGAAACCGCAAGGCTCAGGTCTTTGATATTTGGTGTGTAGCTTCATCTAGTGGACCTTTGCCAAGATTGTTGAAATCATTGCATTTGTTGATATTTGGTATGAAGCTTCACCTTTTTAGACCTCCCTCAACATTATGCACATTATAACCCTAGGGTCAATAATGGCCCTCCCCGGGGCCCACTTGTTACTCTATGGATCAGGTGAGCGATCCAGGGCCATCATGGCCCTCTTGTGTTTTATATTAGGATCACTTTTTGTCTGTCATCCGTGCGTAAACAATTTCTTCAAACCACATCTCCTCCTAAACCACTGATCAGATTTTGACAAAACTTCACAGGAATGATCCTTAGGTGGTCCCTTTTCAAAGTTGTTCAAATGGTTCCAGTCCTTTGCACATCTAGGTCACAGGAGCCAAAAATAGATTATTTTCACCGAAAACTTAAAAATTCTTCTTCTCTGAAACCGCAAGGCCCAGGTCTTTAATATAAGGTGTGAAGCTTCATCTAGTGGACCCCTACCAAGATTGTTCAAATTAAAGTGCTGGGGCCAAAAATGCCCCTGACCCGGGGCCCTTTGGTTTTACATGGGCTTATATAGGGAAAATCTTTAAAAATCTTCTTCCATGAAACTGCAAGGCCCAGGTCTTTGAGATTTGATATGAAGCTTCATCTAGTGGACCCCTATCAAGATTGTTGAAATTATAGTGCTTGGGCCAAAAATGCCCCCGCCCTGGAGCCCTTTGGTTTCACATGGGCTTATATAGGGAAAATCTTTAAAAATCTTCTTCTCTGAAACCGCAAGGCCCAGGTCTTTGATATTTGGTATGAAGCTTCATCTAGTGGACTCCTACCAAAATTGTTCAAATTATAGCACTGGGGCCAAAAATGCCCCCGCTCCGGGGCCCTTTGGTTTTACATAGACTTATATAGGGAAAATCTTGAAAAATCTTCTTCTCTGAAACCACAAGGTGTAGGTCTTTGATATTTAGTATGAAGCTTCAGCTAGTGGACCTCTACCAAGATTGTTCAAAATTAAAGCCCTGAGGCCAAAAATGCCCCGGCCTCGGGGCCCTTTGGTGTTACATAGAGTTGTATAGGGAAAATCTTTAAAAATCTTCTTCTGTGAAACCACAAGGCCTAGGTCTTTGATATTTGGTGTGAAATTTCATCTAGTGGACCTCTATCAAGATTGTTCAAATTATAGCCCTGGGGCCAAAAATGCCCCCACGTGAGACCCTTTGGTTTTACATAGACTTATATAGGGAAATCTTTAAAAATCTTCTTCTCTGAAACTGCAAGGCCCATGTCTTTGATATATGGTATGGTGCTTCAGATAGTGGACAATTATAGCCTTTGTTGTTATTTGGTATGAAGCTTCACCTTTTTAGTACTCCCTTAATATTATGCACATTATAACCTTGGGGTCAATAATGGCCCTCCCCTGGGGCCCACTTGTTACTCTATGGATCAGGTGAGCAATCCAGGGCCATCATGGCCCTCTTGTGTTTTATATTAGGATCACTTTTTGTCTGTCATCCGTGCGTAAACAATTTCTTCAAACGACATCTCCTCCTAAACCACTGATTGGATTTTGACCAAACTTCACAGGAATGATCCTTAGGTGGACCCCTTTTAAAATTGTTCAAATGGTTCCGGTCCGTTGCACATATAGGTCAAAGGAGCCAAAAATAGATTTTTTCACTGAAAACTTAAAAATTCTTCTTCTCTGAAACCGCAAGGCCCAGGTCTTTGATATTTGGTATGAAGCTTCATCTAGTGGACCCCTACCAAGATTGTTCAAATTATAGTGCTGGGGCCAAAAATGCCCCCGCCCCGGGGCCCTTTGGTTTTACATAGGCTTGTATAGGGAAAATCTGTATAAATCTTCTTCTCTGAAACCGCAAGGCCCAGGTCTTTAATATTTGATATGAAGCTTCATCTAGTGGACCCCTACCAAGATTGTTCAAATAATAGTGCTGGGGCCAAAAATCCCCCCGCCCCGGGGCCCTTTGATTTTACATAGGCTTATAAAGGGAAAATCTTTAAAAATCTTCTTCTCTGAAACTGCAAGGCCCAGGTCTTTGCTATTTGGTATGAAGCTTCATCTAGTGGACCCCTACCATGATTGTTCAAATTATAGTGCTGGGGCCAAAAATGCCCCGCCCTGGGGCACTTTGGTTTTACATAGGCTTATGTAGTGAAAACCTTTAAAAATCTTCTTCTCTGAAACTGCAAGGCCCAGGTCTTTGATATTTGGTATGAAGCTTCATCTTGTGGACCTCTACCAAGATTATTCAAATTATAGCCTTTGGGCCAAAAATGCCCCCGCTCTGGGGCCCTTTGGTTTAACATAGACTTGTTTAGGGAAAATCTTGAAAAATCTTCTCTGAAACCACAAGGCTTAGGTGTTTGATATTTGGTATGAAGCTTCAGCTAGTGGACCTCTACCAAGATTGTTCAAATTATAGCCCTGAGGCCAAAAATGCCCCCGACTCGGGCCGTTTGGTTTTACATAGACTTATATAGGGAAAATCTTTAAAAAATTTCTTCTGTGAAACCACAAGGCCAAGGTATTTGATATTTAGTGTGAAATTTCATCTAGTGGGCTTCTATCAAGATTGTTCAAATTATAGCCCTGGGGTCAAAAATGCCCCCGCCCCAATATGGGCTTATATAGGGAAAATCTTTAAAAAATCTTCTCTGAAACCGCAAGGCCCATATCTTTAATATTTGGTATGAAGCTTCATATAGTCGACCCCTACCAAGGTTGTTCAAATTATAGTGCTGGGGCCAAAAATGCCCCCACTTCGGGGCCCTTTGGTTTTACTTGGGATTATATATAGGGAAAATTCTCTGAAACCGCAAGGCCCATGTCTTTGATATTTGGTATGGAGCTTCTTCTAGTGGACAGTTATAGCCTTTGTTGATATTTGGTATGAAGCTTCACCTTTTTAGACCTCCCTCAACATTATGCACATTATAACCTTGGGGTCAATAGTGGCCCTCCCCGGGGCCCACTTGTTACTCTATGGATCAGGTGAGCGATCCAGGGCCATCATGGCCCTCTTGTTTTGCAAATCTACTCAAGTTTTATGGAAATTATCAGTATTTACACATTGTTGCATGTTAAAGTTTTAATTCCATCTAAGTTATCAGTTTCTTTAGCTTTGCTCACATGGTCGCATGAGAAAAGAGTTCCACAGGTGTTGGTATGTTGATATTTATCACCAGAATAGATGATCAGAGCATTAACCCTTATCCTGCTGTTCACGACAACCTATACTTTTTGGCCCCTGTCCTCCATCGGGGCTTGAAGAAACAGATGGGCTGCATGATGCTTTCATGCAGAGCTGAAACTGACCGCACATGAGTACTGGTAAACCGCTTAGAGAATCTAAGCCTGCCCAGGCAAAGGGGTGTGACTCTGGCCGTCCATGCTTATAAACCCTATTGGTTTCATTGGGCGACAGAGCTTGAGAAGTCATTTCATCTCGATGTCTGGTAAAAGTCCCACATAATTGGAAGCAACGTCTCCAAAATGACCTATACAATGTTGACGGGGATATTAAACCTCAAATCAAATACACAAATCAGGACAACCCCTACTTTTGCAAACAGTGTAGATCCAGATCAGATGGCTTCTGAAGAAGCCATCTGATCAGGATCTACACTGTTTGACATTCAGTTTGTGAATTTGTAGGAATAAATTACATCAGGTTATGTGATTGGGTAAAAGTCAGAAATGGGTGTGGTTAAATTAAGCCATTGCATGCGGGGAAACCCCTAAAGGCGTATTTTGGCAAACAGTGCAGGCCCAGATCAGACGCCACAGAATGCGGCCTCTGATCAGGGCCTGCACTATTTGCGAACAGAATTTCCGTCAAAATAGAATAAAAACGGAAAAACAGGCCTACCACCCCTTATATGACAAATGGACTTGTCCAACATATAGCAATGGAAGAGTCCACTACTACACAATGGGTTAAATATGCAGCAAGATAATGGTCTAATACACAGTACATGTATTACTACTGTAACATGATCTACTGTATTTTATCACATTGAATGGTTGTTTCCAGATCAAAGTTAAGATAAAATGACATCTCAAGCCCTGTCGTCCAATGAAACCAATGGGGTTAATAAGCATGGGCGGTCCAACTCGCACTGCTTTGCCTGGGCAGGCTTAGATCCTCTAAGTGGTTTAACAGTACAGTAAAACCTGTCTTAGTGGCCACCTGTATTAAGCAAGCAACCTGTTTTAAGCAAGCAGGCATTTGGTTCCCAAAAAAGGCAAATGTGTTAAATTTCGACCGTATTAAGCAAGCACCTGTCTTAAGCAAGCACATTTTTGTTATCCCTTAGGCGCTTGCTTAATACAGGTTGGACTGTACTTGTGTGCGGTCGGACTCAGCTCTGCGTGGAAGCATCATGCAACCCACCTATTTCTTCAAGCCCCGATAGGCGGGGGCTGGGGAAAGTATCACAAGATGCTCGCTTAGTGCAAGTGTGATGCATTATATCTGGGAACATCCATGAGATATGAAACTGCGTGACAGATCAAGTTATGTTTATAATCTACCTTTTTTCCATCCAGTAAAGTCATTTGTCAAATGTTAATAAACTGGAAAGTTTGACATTATATTTTGCATGTAAGTAATGTCATCATGATTACACCTCTGGTTCCCCGCTTTGGCTGCTTTCTAACATAGTAGCAAATGCCAACGCACCATTTTTAAACTTTGACCCATTTTAGACGTGAACACCAAAATGGAGCACTGGCAAACAGTGCAGAACCCAGATCAGATGCCACATGTGGTATCTGATCTGGGTCTGCACTGTTTGCCGATATGCATTCACTGTTTTCAAAACACAGGCCTCCTAGCAAAACCCATAAAACTTATGATTTTGTGTCACACCTATAAAACCTTTATTTTGTTCAGAAAACCTATTTTTTTTTTTTTTTTTTATTTTTTGAACCTTCTCGAGACTCAACCCTAAGTTTTCTTCAAATTCACCTTTTAGTCCTTAATTAGTGATGAGAAGTGTCAAGAAACTGTATTTTTTATTCCTTGCTAGATTCGCTCGTCCGACTTTCTAAAATTCAGATTACTTTTATCTGAGTAATTGTGGCAAAGGTGATGTTTATCTTGCTTCACTGGGGCATCCAACAAATATTGGCTTACAGTTGGGCAAGGCCTGCTGTCCTTGCAGCTAAGGGTAGAGGGAATGTTGTTATTTCTTCTGTTTCTGCACATCCATTCATTTTCTTCTTTCTCATCTGTCCATCCCTTTCACCTCTACTGTCTCTTCTATCTCTTCTCTCTTTCTCTGGGAGACGACAGAAAATGACCCACAAGTGTTGACGTGTCCTAAACAATCAATCAAGACCCCAAAGGTGTTTGAGCCGTTGTTAGCTGCAAAGTCCCATCACTGGGTTGAAGTCTTTCTTTGGTCACAAGTGACAAAAAAAGTTCTGCTTTAGATGGTAAAATGTTTTTCTTCATTTACTACTTTCTGCTGCAAACAGAATCTAGATTCGGGGGGCGTATAGTTTTTGGTCGGTCTGTCTGTTTGTCCGTTTGTCTACAAAAACCTTAACATTGGGCATAACTTTTGAATGGTAATAGATAGAGCTTTCATATTTCACATGTGTATACCTTATCACAAGAACTTTTCAGTGGTACCATAATTTTTTATCATGTGACCTTGAACTTGACCTTTGCCCTACTTTTTTCAAAATTTTTAAAACCATTAACATTGGCCATAACTTTCGATTGGTAAGTGATAGGGCTTTCATATTTCACATGTGCATTCCTTGTCACACGACCTTTCTAGTGATTCCATAATTTTTGACCTTTTGACCTTGACCTTGATGTTTGACCTACTTTTTAAAAAATTTAACATTGGCCATAACTTTTGATTGGTAAGTGGTAGGGCTTTCATATTTCACATGTGCACTCCTTGTCACAAGACCTTTCTAGTGGTACCATAATTTTTGACCGTGTGACCTTGACCTTGACGTTTGACCTACTTTTTAAAAAGTTTAACATTGGCCATAACTTTCGATGCGTAAATGGTAGGGCTTTCATATTTCACATGTTCACTCCTTGTCACAAGACCTTTCTAGTGGTACCATAATTTTTTACCTTGTGACCTTGACCATGACGTTTGACCTACTTTTTAAAAACTTTAACGTTGGCCATAACTTTCGATTGGTAAGTGGTAGGGCTTTCATATTTCACATGTGCATTTCTTTTCACCTTTCTAGTGGTACCATAATTTTTGTCCTCGTGACCTTGACCTTGATATTTGACCTACTTTTTAAAAACTTTAACATAGTCCATAACTTTTGATTGGTAAGTGATTGGGCTTTCATATTTCAATTGTGCATTCTTTTTCACAAGACCTTTCCAGTGGTACCATATTTTTTTAGCTCCTGACCTTGACGTTTGACTTACTTTTTAAAATCTTTAACATTGGCCATAACTTTCAACTGGTAAGTGATAGAGCTGTCATATTTCACATGTGCTTACTTTGTCACAAGACCTTTTCAACTGTCCCATAATTTTTGACCTAGTGACCTTGCAGAGTGTCCACAGTCAGGGAAAAAGTCAGGAAAAAAATATTTTTTCAAGGTCAGGGAATTGTCAGGGAATTTTGAAATTGGTCAAGGAATTTTGAAATTTTAGCAAAAGTCAGGGAAAAGTCAGGGAATTTTGAAAAATATGTCCATGAATGAAAAAAAAAAACATCAAAAATAAAGGCTAAGGCAGTTTCTTCATGTTTGGCTTTTACCTTGATAATAATAATTATAATAACAACGTCTTGTCTTCTTCTTAAGCATTGCATTTGGTAAATTATTCTTTGAGAAGAAACTAAAGGGTGGTAAGGGTTGGCTATAGGGGAGGAGGAGGCCAACATATCTCTTTGTATTTGGACATGCCATTAGCTCACATGAGCCTAATGCTGAGGTAATAGTATGCCAATGCTCCGGCGTCCGGCGTTGGTTCACATTTTTAAATAAGTATCTCTTTAAAGCAAATGGGCCAATCATGATTAAATTTCATATGATGCATTATCAGGTAGGGGGAAAAGATGCATAATGTTTTGGGGCAGATCAGATGGAATCTCTTGTTGCCATGGCAACATAAAGCTCCCATAGACCAACAATGGGAAATCTTAAAAAAATCTTCTTTTCTGAAACCACAAGGCCCAGAGCTTAGATATTTAGTATGTAGCAACGTCAAGTGGTCCTCTACATAAATCCTGCCAATCGTGCCCCTGGGGTCCAAATTGGCCTTGTCCGGGGGCTCCTTAGCTTCCATAGACTTATAATGGAAAAAAAAAAGCTTCAAAAATCTTCTACTCCGAAACCATAAAGCCCATAGCTAAGATATTTAGTAAGTAGCAATGTAAAATGGTCACCTACATAAATCCTGCAAATCATGCCCCTGGGATCAGAATTGGCCACACCCCGGGGCTCATAAGCTCCCATAGACTAACACTGGAACAAAATTTAAAAATGGTCTTCTCTGAATCCACTAGGCCCAGAGCTTAGATATTTAGTAAGTAACAATGTCAAGTGGTCCCTAGACTAGCTACTAGTCTGAAAATAAAAGTCTGATCATTTTTTAGCTCACCTGTCATGTAATGACGAGGTGAGCTTTTGGGATCACTTTTCGTCCGTCGTCCGTCGTCAGTCCGTCCGTGCGTCCGTAAACAATTCTTTAAACAACATCTCCTCCTAAACCACTGATCGGATTTTGACCAAACTTCACAGGAATGATCCTTAGGTGGTCCCCTTTCAAAGTTGTTCAAATGGTTCCGGTCCTTTGCACATCTAGGTCATAGGAGCCAAAAATAGATTTTTTTCACCAAAAACTTAAAAAATCTTCTTCTCTGAAACCACAAGGCCCAGGTCTTTGATATTTGGTATGAAGCTTCATCTAGTGGACCTCTACCAAGATCGTTCAAATTATAGTGCTCGGGCCAAAAATGCCCCCGCTCCGGGGCCCTTTGGTTTTACATGGGCTTATATAGGGAAATCTTTAAAAATCTTCTTCTCTGAAACCGCAAGGCCCAGGTCTTTGATATTTGGTATGAAGCTTCATCTAGTGGACCCCTACCAAGATTGTTCAAATTATAGTGCTGGGTCCAAAAATGCCCCCGCTCTGGGGCCCTTTGGTTTTACATGGGCTTTTTTTTTTTTTTTTTTGGTTTTGGTTTTACGGCCCTTTCAAGATTATTTCACTCATATCGAGCCGATTGTTAATCAGAGGTGGGCGAAAACCGGAGTACCCGGAGAAAAACCACCTGACCTTCCGTTGCAGAACTTGGCGTCTCACACGTGGCCCGAGCGAGGCTCGAACCTAATTTACATGGGCTTAGATAGGGAAAATCTTTAAAAATCTTCTTCTCTGAAACTGCAAGGCCCAGGTCTTTGATATTTGGTATGAAGCTTCATCTAGTGGACCCCTACCAAGATTGTTCAAATTATAGTGCTGGGGCAAAAAATGCCCCCTCTCCAGGGCCCTTTGATTTTACATGGGCTTATATAGGGGAGAGCTTTAAAAATCTTCTACTCTGAAACCGTAAGGCCCAGGTCTTTGATTTTTGGTATGAAGCTTCATCTAGGGGACCCCTACCAAGTTTGTTCAAATTATAGGGCTGGGGCCTAAAATGCCCCCGCCCCGGGGCCCTTTGGTTTTACATGGGCTTATATCGGGAAAATCTTTAAAAATCTTTTTCTCTGAAACCGCAAGGCCTAGGTCTTTGATATTTGGTATGAAGCTTCATCTAGTGGACCCTTACCAAGATTGTTCAAATTATAGTGCTGGGGTCAAATATGCCCCCGCTCCTGGGCCGTTTGGTTTTACATGGGCTTATATAGGGAAAATCTTTAAAAATCTTCTTCTCTGAAACCGCAAGGCCCATTCTTTGATATTTGGTATGAAGCTTCATCTAGTGGACCCCTACCAAGATTGTTCAATTATAGTGCTGGGGCCAAAAATGACCCCGCCCCGGGGCCCTTTGGTTTTACATGGGCTTATATAGGGAAAATCTTTAAAAATCTTCTTCTCTGAAACCGCAAGGCCTAGGTCTTTGATATTTGGTATGAAGCTTCATCTAGTGGACCCCTACCAAGATTGTTCAAATTATAGTGCTGGGGTCAAATATGCCCCCACTCTGGGGCCCTTTGGTTTAACATGGGCTTATATAGGGAAAATCTTTAAAAATTTTCTTCTCTGAAACCATAAGGCCCATGTCTTTGATATTTGGTATGAAGCTTCACCCCACTTGGTTTTACATGGGCTTATATAGGGAAAATCTTTAAAAAATCTTCTTCTCTGAAACCGCAAGGCCCAGGTCTTTGATATTTTGTATGAGGCTTCATCTTGTGGACCCCTACCAAGATTGTTCAAATTATAGTGCTGGGGCAAAAAATGCCCCCGCCCGGGGCCCTTTAGTTTTACATGGGCTTATATTGGAAAAATCTTTAAAAATCTTTTTCTCTGAAACCGCAAGGCCCAGGTCTTTGTTATTTGGTATGAAGCTTCATTTAGTGGACCCTTTGGATTATAGTGCTGGGGCCAAAAATGCCCTCGCCCCGGGGCCCTTTGGTTTTACATGGGCTTATATAGGGAAAATCTTTAAAAATCTTCTTCTCTGAAACCGCAAGGCCCAGGTCTTTGATATTTGGTATGAAGCTTCATCTTGTGGATCTCTAACAAGATTGTTCAGATTATAGTCCTGGGGCCAAAAATGCCCCCACTCCGGGGCCCTTTGGTTTTACATAGACTTATATAGGGAAAATCTTAATAAATCTTCTTCTCTGAAACCATAAGGCCTAGGTCTTTGATATTTGGTATGAAGCTTCATCTAGTGGACCTCTACCAAGATGGTTCAAATTATAGTCATAGGGCCAAAATGCCCCTGCCTTTGGGCCCTTTGGTGTTACATAGGCTTATATAGTCAAAATCTTTAAACATCTTCTTCTGTGAAACCACAACGCCTAGGTCTTTGATATTTGGTGTGAAATGTCATTTAGTGGACCTCTATCAAGATTGTTCACATTATAGCCCTTGGGCCAAAAATGCCCCTGCCCGAGACCCATTGGTTTTACATAAGACTTATATAGAGATAGTCTTTGAAAATCTGCTTCTCTGAAACTGCAAGGCCCATGCTTTTGATATTTGGTATGTAGCTTCATCTAGTGGACCTCTACCCGGGCCTTTTGGTTTTACATAGGCTTATAATATATAGAGATAATCTTTGAAAATCTTCTTCTCTGATACAGCAAGGCCCAGGTCTATTTGGTGTGAAGCTTCATCTAGTGGACCTAGCCCCGGGGCAATTTGGTTTTACATAGGCTTATGCAGGGAATATCTTTAAAAAAATCTTCTTCTCTGAAACTGCAAGGACCAGGTCTTAGATATTACTGGACCTTTGCCAAGATTGTTCAATTTATAGCCTTTGTTGATATTTGGTATGAAGCTTAACCTTTTTAGACCTCCCTCACATTATGCACATTATAACCCTGGGGTCAATAATGGCCCTTTCCTGGGCCCACTTGTTACTCTATGGATCAGGTGAGCGATCCAGGGCCATCATGGCCCTCTTGTTTTTTTTTTTTTTTTTTGGTATTTTTTATTGGTTTAAAAATTTATCACCTTCTTAGTAATGGCAAGTCTATTTGGTAGAGTCTCAAATCTTAGGTTAAAATTGAGCCAGAGAGACTAGACTAGCTAAACTTTTATACACTGTTCATTTTAGTGCAAAAGATGATTTTAATTCCATTATATTCATTTTAACGCCTAGTGGCTAGGCTCAGTGGTCCCCTACATAAATCCTGTCATTAATGCCCCTGGGATCCAAATTGGCCACGCCCCATAGCTCCTTAGCTTCCATAGACTTATAATGGATAAAAGCTTCAAAAAGCTTCTCCAAAACCATAGATCTTTACTATGTAGCAACATAAAATTTATGATCACCTACCTGAATCCCACCTTTGTACCAATCATGCCCCTGAGATCAGAATTGGCCACGCCCTGGTGCTCATAAGCTCCCACAGACTTACAATGGAAAAACTTTAAGACTCAAAGCTTAGATATTTAGTATGTAGCAAAGCCAAGTGGTCCCTTACATAAATACGGCCAATCATGCCCCTGGGGTCCAAATTGGCCATGCCCTGGGGCTCCTAAGTTTCCAATTTTCAAATAAGTATATCTTTAAAGCCAGTTGTCCAATCATGATTAAATTTCATGTGAAGCTTTATCAGGTAGGGTGAAAAGAAGCAAAATATTTTGGGGCAGATCAGATGGAAACTCTTGTTGCCACAGCCATATCTCCCATAGACTTGCAATGGGAAAAAAAAAACATAAGAAAATCTTCTACTCTGAAACCACAAGGCCCAGAGCTTAGATATTTAGTATGTAGCAATGTCAAGTTGTTCCCCTACATAAATCCTGTCAATCATACCCCTGTGGTGCAAATTGGCCACAACCTGGGGCTCATTAGCTTCCATAGACTTATTATAGAAAAAACTTCAAAACTCTTCTTCTCCAAAACCATAAAGACCATAGCTAAGATGTTTAGTATGTAGAAGGCGTAAAATGATCACCTACATAAATCCTGCGAATTATGCCCCTGGGGTCAGAATTGGCCTCACCCCAGTGCTCAGAAGCTCCAATAGACTTACAGTGGAAAAAAAATCTTCTCTGAGTCCACAAGGCCCAGAGCTAAGATATTTAGAATGTAGCAAGGCCAGGTGGTCCCTTACATTGATCCTGCCAATCGTGCCCCTGGGGGTCCAAACTGACCACGTCCCGAGGCTCCTCAGCTCTCATAGATTTATAAAGGAAAAAGCTTAAAAAATTTCTTCTCTGATACCATAAAGCCCATAGCTTAGATATTTACATTGTAGACATGTGAATTGGTCAGCTACATAAATCCTGCAAACCATGCCTCTGGGGTCAAAAGTGGCCTGGTCCCGGGGCTCATTAGCTCCCTTAAATTAAAAATGGAAAACATTTTGAGATCATAAGACTCAGATCTAAGATATTTAGTATGTAGCAATGTCAAGTGCTCACCAACATAAATCCTGCCAATCATGCCCCTGGGGTCCAAAATAGTCATGCTCCAGGGCCCATTAGCTCCCATGGACATGTAATGGAAAAAAATTCAAAATTCCTCTCTGAACCCATTAGGCTCTGAGCTTGGATATTTCATATGTAACAATGCTAAGTGTTCATCTATATGAATCCTTCCAATCATTCCCCAGGGCACCAAGTTGGCTCCTTCCCAGGCCTCATTAGCTCCCACTTGACTTATCATAATAATAATGGAAAAAAAACTTTAAAAATCTTCTTCTCTGAAACCATAAGGCCCAGAGCTTAGATATTCAGTATGTAATCCTACCAAGCATGCCCCTACGGTCCAAATTGACTATACCATGGGGCCCATTAGCTCCTATAGAGGCCTCTGTGGTGTAATGGTTATGCATCCCGCCTGATAAACAAAGGATCGCAGGATAGATCCAGGGCTTCTCCAGACTTCCAGATGAGTCTTTAAACTGAGGTCCTGTTTCGGTATCAACTTAGCTGTTGGTGGAATGTAAAACTAAAACACACTCACTCATTAGCTCCAGTGTAGACTAATAATATGAAATCTTCTGATGAATCTATAAGGCCCTGAGATTAGATATTCATTATTGTTGCAACATCAATTGGCCATCAGCATAAATCCTGCCAATCCTATGGCGTCCAAATTGGCTACCACCCTTGGCTCCTTATCTCCCACTGATTTATAATTGGAAGAACTTCAAAAAATCTTCTGCTGAGACAAACAGTTTTCTAAAATGTTCCTAAGGTGAGCGGTTAGGCTCATTGAGCCTCTTGTTTCAAGGATTTCATCCAACAATACAAATGACTTATGTAAATTCATGTACATATATGTATAGAAAAAAGAAAAATAGAAAATAAATTCAAGGGAAAACACATACATAAAAAAAGAAAGCAAACAAAAACATATTTAAAGAGTAAGACAATTACAGCTGGTATTGTAAAAGGAGGAAGGGTTGGCTGTAGGGGAGGAGGAGGAGGCCAACAGATGTTAGAACTTAATGTGCAAAATGTCAAAAACATTGGTCAGGGAAATTTGATTTTAGTCAGGGAATAGTCAGGGAAAAGTCAGGGAATTTTGCTTTACCCAAATTGTGGACACCCTGCCTTGACCTACTTTTTTAAAAACTTTAACATTGGCCATAACTTTCAACTGGTAAGTGATAGAGCTGTCATATTTCACATGTGCATACTTTGTCACAAGACCTTTTCAACTATCCCATAATTTTTGACCTTGTGATCTTGACCTGCTTTTTTAAGACTTGAACATTGGCCATACCTTTCGATTGCTTGGTGATACTGCTTTCATTTTTAACATGCGCTGTCCGGGGGCATCAGTGTTTCGCAAACACGTCTTGTTGACCTCATGACCTTGACCTTGATGTTTCACCTACTTATTAAAAACTTTAACAAAGGCCATAACTTTAGATTGGTAAGTGGTTGGGCTTTCATATTTCACATGTGCATTCCTTGTCACATGACCGTTCTAGTGGTACCATAATTTTTTACCTTGACCTTGATGTTTGACCTACTTTTTAAAAACTTTTACATAGTCCATAACTTTTGATTGGTAAGTGATATGGCTTTCATATTTCACTTGTGCTTTCTATGTCACAAGACCTTTCCAACGATCCAATAATTTTTGACCTTGTGACCTTGACCTACTTTTTTAAGACTTGAACATTGGCCATACCTTTCAATTGCTTAGTGATACTGCTTTCATATTTAACATGCACTGTCCGGGGGCATCAGTGTGTCACAAACTTATCTTATTCTGTATTTAAAGTGGGGTTTATTGAGTTGTTCATTACTTGGACTTGTTAATGGGGTGAGTGTCATAAAGGCTGTTTCCTTCTCTTGCCTAAGTATTCAGCATTGCGAAAACACTTCTGTTAAAATATATTAAAAACTTTACCACCTAAAAATGAAAATTTTCAGATAAAAAATTCTGATATGTTATACATTTCTGCACAAAACATAGATTGTGGGTACTCGTTAGAACCGCCTTGGTGAGGAGGTTCTAATGAATACCCACAATCTATTTTTTTTATTTTTTTTTTATTTTTTTTTTAGTATAAATAAGAAAACCCTGTAAACCTCATTTTACAAAAATAAAAGGAGGGTTTAAGGGGGTCAAAATTATATAGGTGTGTTTTCATGATGGGGTATTAGTAAAAACGTTCTGTTAAATAAATAAACCTGTTACAAGTATTGAAATGTGTTTTGCTTACCATTCTGTTTCCTTGTCACAAACTTTGGCGAAGAGAGAGACTGATAAATAGTGCAAATGTCTGCTTTTCTGCTGGTTAGAAATTCTGTGTGATGATATCCTCATTCGACATATTTGCATTATTTGCTGGCTCCCAGCTTGCACATTGTCAATATTGGAAAAACAGGTAACCAGACCCCCCTGACCTTGAAAGGTCAGGGGGGTCTGGTTACCTGTTTTTCCAACACTGATAACCTTCAGGCTAGGAACCAGCAGATAATGCAAATAAGGTGAATACTAGATGTGATCTTAATGTTATGGTTCATTCAATGAATGGCCCCCGCCCATCGGGGCTTGGAGAAATAAATTGGCTGCATGATGCTTCCACGCAGAGCTGAATCCGACCGCACATGAGTTCTGGTAAACCGCTTAGTGGATCTAAGCCTGCCCAGGCAAAGCAGTGTGAGTCGGACCATCCATGCTTATAAACCCTATTGGTTTCATTGGGCAACAGGGCTTGAGATGAAATTTCATCTCAATGTTGGTTAAAAGTCCCAATGTCTCCAAAATGACCTGTATAGTGTTGATGGATACATTAAACATCAAATCAAACAAACAAACAAAATCATTCAATGAAATTGCGTTGCGATAAGATCAAAGAACCCGACGTGGACTTGTCCAATTTTCACCTAGTTAGATAATGAACCGGTCTAACACCTTGTGCTGCAGGCGTTTTGTATACATGCTTGGATTATCAGTGGCAAACGGTCAGTTTTTTTAGCTCACCTGTCACGTAGTGACAAGGTGAGCTTTTGGGATCACTTTTTGTCCGTCGTGCGTCCGTGCGTGCGTCCGTGCGTGCGTCCGTGCGTCCGTAAACTTTTCTTCAAACAACATCTCCTCCTAAACCACTGATCGTATTTTGACCAAACTTCACAGGAATGATCCTTAGGTGGTCCCCTTTCAAAGTTGTTCAAATGGTTCCGGTCTGTTGCACATATAGGTCACAGTAGCCAAAAATAGATTTTTTTCACCGCAAACTTAAAAAATCTTCTTCTCTGAAACCGCAAGGCCCAGGTCTTTGATATTTGGTATGAAGCTTCATCTAGTGGACCCCTACCAAGATTGTTCAAATTATAGTGCTGGGGCCAAAAATGCCCCCGCACGGGGGCCCTTTGGTTTTACATGGGCTTATATAGGAAAAATCTTTAAAAATCTTCTTCTCTGAAACCGCAAGGCCCAGGTCTTTGATATTTGGTATGAAGCTTCATCTAGTGGACCCCTACCAAGATTGTTCAAATTATAGTGCTGGAGCTAAAAATGCCCCCGCACGGGGGCCCTTTGGTTTTACATGGGCTTATATAGGGAAAATCTTGAAAAATTTTGTTCTCTGAAACCACAAGGCCCAGGTCTTTGATATTTGGTATGAAGCTTCATCTAGTGGACCCCTACCAAGATTGTTCAAATTATAGTGCTGGGGCCAAAAATGCCCCCGCAAGGGGGCCCTTTGGTTTTACATGGGCTTATATAGGGAAAATCTTTAAAAATCTTCTTCTCTGAAACCGCAAGGCCCAGGTCTTTGATATTTGGTATGAAGCTTTATCTAGTGGAACCCTACCAAGATTGTTCAAATTATAGTGCTGGATCTAAAAATGCCCCCGCACGGGGGCCCTTTGGTTTTACATGGGCTTATATAGGGAAAATCTTGAAAAATCTTCTTCTCTGAAACCGCAAGGCCCAGGTCTTTGATATTTGGTATGAAGCTTTATCTAGTGGAACCCTACCAAGATTGTTCAAATTATAGTGCTGGATCTAAAAATGCCCCCGCACGGGGGCCCTTTGGTTTTACATAGGCTTATATAGGGAAAATCTTTAAAAATCTTCTTCTCTGAAACCGCAAGGCCCAGGTCTTTGATATTTGGTATGAAGCTTCATCTAGTGGACTCCTACCAAGATTGTTCAAATTATAGTGCTGGAGCTAAAAATGCCCCCCACACGGGGGCCCTTTGGTTTTACATGGGCTTATATAGGGAAAATCTTGAAAAATCTTCTTCTCTGAAACCGCAAGGCCCATGTCTTTGATATTTGGTATGAAGCTTCATCTAGTAGACCCCTACCAAGATTATTCAAATTATAGTGCTGGGGCCAAAAATGCCCCTGCACCAGGGCCCTTTTGTTTTACATAGGCTTATATAGGGAAAATCTTGAAAAATATCTTCCCTGAAACTGCAAGGCCCAGGTCTTTGATATTTGGTATGAAGCTTCATCTTGTGGACCTCTACCAAGATTGTTCAAATTATAGCCCTGGGGCCAAAAATGCCCCCGCTCCGGGGCCCTTTGGTTTTACATAGACGTATATAGGGAAAATCTTGAAAAATCTTCTTCTTTGAAACCACAAGGCTTAGGTCTTCGATATTTGTTATGAAGCTTCAGCTAGTGGACCTCTATAAGGATTGTTCAAATTATAGCCCTGAGACCAAAAATGCCTCTGCCGTGTGGCCCTTTGGTTTTACATAGACTTATATAGGGAAAATCTTTAAAAATCATCTTCTCTGAAACACAAGGCTTAGGTCTTTGATATTTGTTATGAAGCTTCAGCTAGTGGACCTCTACCAAGATTGTTCAAATTATAGCCCTGGGGCCAAAAATGCCCCTGCTCCGGGGCCCTTTGGTTTAACATAGACTTATATAGGGAAAATCTTGTTTTACATAGACTTCTATATGCAGGGTAAACCTTTAAAATCTTCTTCTCTGAAACCAGAAAGCCCAGGTCTTTCATATTCGATATGAAGCTTCATCTTGTAGACCTCTACCACGATTGTTCAAATTATAGCCCTGGGGCCAAAATTGACCCTGCCCGGGGCCCACTTGTTATACATTGGATCAGGTGAGCGAACCAGGGCCCTCTGGGCCCTCTTGTTTTACAACATAATGATTTAGCGAAATTTTTTTAGAACCAATTTTTTTTAAATGTTATAGAGTTATGGACCGATTTTTAGCTCACCTGGGCCGAAGGCTCCAGGGGAGCTTATAGTATAGTGGGTCCTCCGTCGTCCGTCCGTCGTCCGTCCGTCCACACTTTTGAGCAGCTATATCTCTGTATCCTGCAGGCTGATCTCAATCATTTCTCATCTGTAGCATGCCTCTGGTGGGGCATTGATGACATAAACTTTTTTTTGAAATAGCTTTAAAACTTTGGTTCCTATGGCAACCACAAGGTCCCATAGACTTACTATGGGAAAATGCTTGTCATCACCGTAGCGCCTTCAGTTTTGATTGGATCTTTATGAAACTTATATGTAAGGTGACTGGGGATAAAAACTCGGATGAGTTCGAAAACCGGCCAAGTCGGCCCATTTATCATAGAGTTACGTCCCTTTGATTGCTGAAAATGCCCTTTTTCGACCTTTTCATCACCGTAGCCCCTTCAGTTTTGATCTGATCTTTCTGAAACTTAAATGTAATGTGGCTGGGGATAAAACCTCGGATGAGTTCGAAAACCGGCCAAGTCCGCCGATTTATCATAGAGTTACGTCCCTTTGATTGCTGAAAATGCCGATTTTTGACCTTGTCATCACCGTAGCCCCTTAAGTTTTGATCGGATCTTTCTGAAACTTATATGCAAGGTGGCTGGGGATAAAGCCTCGGATGAGTTCGCATACAGGCAAAGGTGGCCTATTTATCATAGAGTTAGGTCCCTTTGATTGCTGAAAATGTTGATTTTTGATCTTGTCAACATTGTAGCCCCTTCAGTTTTGATCGGATCTTTCTGAAACTTATATGTAAGGCGGCTGGGGATTAAACCTCGGATGAGTTCGAAAACCAGCCAAGTTGGTTCATTTAGCACAGAGTAACGTCCCTTTGATTGCTGAAAATGCTGATTCTTGACCTTGTCATCACCGTAGCCCTTTCAGTTTTGATCGGATCTTTCTGAAACTTATATGCAAGGTGGCTGGGGATAAAGCCTCGGATGAGTTCGCATACCGGCAAAGGTGGCCTTTTTATCATAGAGTTAGGTCCCTTTGATTGCTGAAAATGTTGATTTTTGATCTTGTCAATGCTGTAGCCCCTTCAGTTTTGATCGGATCTTTCTGAAACTTATATGTAAGGTGGCTGGGGATAAAACCTCGGATGAGTTCGAAAACCTGCCAAGTTGCCCCATTAACTATATAGTTATGTCCCTTTGATGGCTGAAAATGTGGATTTTTTACCTTGTCATCACCGTAGCTCCTTCAGATTTGATCAAATCTTTCTGAAACCTATATGTAAGGTGACTGGAGATAAAACCTAGGATGAGTTTGAATACCGGCCAAGTTGGCCCATTTATCATAGATTTACGTCCCTTTGATTGCTGAAAATGCCGATTTTTGACCTTGTCATCACCATAGCCCCTTCAGTTTTGATCGGATCTTTCTGAAACTTATATGTAAGGTGGCTGGGGATAAAATCTTGGATGAGTTCGAAAACAGGCCAAGTCAGCCCATTTATCGTAGAGTTATGTCCCTTTGATGGCTGAAAATGTTGATTTTTGACCTTGTCATTAACGTAGCCCCTTCAGTTTTGATCGGATTTTTCTGCGGCTCATTTATTTTAGAGTAACATCCCTTTGATTGCTAAAAATGCCAAATTTTGACCTTGTCATCACCCTAGCTCCTTCAGTTTTGATCGGATCTTTCTGAAATTTATATGTGAGGTGGCTGGGAATAAAATCTTGGATGAGTTTGAATACTGGCCAAGTCTGATCGGATCTTTCTGAAACTTTCATGTAAGGTGGCTGGGAATAAAACCTCAGGTGAGTTCGAATACCGGCCAAGTCGGCACATTTATCATAGAGTGACGTGCCTTTGATTGCTGAAAATGCTTATTTTCGACATTGTCATCACTGCTGCCCCTCTAGTTTTGAACGGATCTTCATGAAACTTACAAACAAGGAAGTCAGGCAGAAAGCTTGGAGGAGTTTGAAAACTCTTGTTTTTGAACTTGTCATCACCATAGCCACTTCAGTTTAGATAGGATGTTCTTAGCAAGTCAGGAATAAAAGCTTGAATGAGTTTGAAAACCGGTGAGGTCAGCCTGTTTATCATAGAGTTACATTCTACTTGATTTTCAGAAAATGCTTACCCTGTCATCACCATGTCCTCCCATAAAGCCTTCAGTAAAGGTTGACACATCCTTAAACTTTGAATCTGTTAGCTCAGGTGAGCGATACAGGACCAAGCTAGCTTGGTCCTCTTGTTTCATCTTCTTCTGAAGTCAAAATCGGTTTATGGAGGCCAAATTCGGTCCAGAACCGGAAAACCGGCATTTTCTCGAGCCCTGCGCAGTGTAATGTAATTGATCACACCTTGGTAACCAAGGACTCGAATAATGTCTTCTTTTATACATCTTTGGGGGAACACAAGTAGGGTGTGATGAATACCCTTTTAAGTACCTCTTTATTGAGTGACAAGTTGGAGTCTCAAAGGTAGGCATTATTTACTTGTACTTTTTTCTCGCACTTTAACATATATTTTGGGCACATGTTAGACCAACCTGAATGAGCTAGCTCTAACAAACACCTGCAGTCTCTTTCTTGAGTGAAAGGTTTACATTATTATACCCCCACAAATGAAATTTGGGTGGGTATATAGGAGTGAGCTTGTCGGTCGGTCGGTCTGTTGACTTGGTTTCCAGACAATAACTCAAAAAGCGCTTCACCGATTTTTATAATTTTTGGTACACTGATGTAACATCATAAAATACAGGTCAAGTTCGATTTCCACTACAATTCGTCAATTTTCGACATAGTTATGGCCCCTTTCAAGTGAAAAAATTGCAAAATGCCGCTGTTGTACTATCAAGGCAGTTTTTGTGGGGGTATTCCTCACCTTTAGTGATTGCTCTAGTTTACTTCATTCTCATTCTTAAGCAAATATAGTGGGCACATGTTAGACCAACCTTAATAAGGTAGCTCTAAAAATACCTGTCGCTTTATTGATTAAAAGGTGGGGTTCCTTAAGGTATACATTATCTACTTTATTCTTGCTCTTAAGGGGAATTAGATCTTTAGGGGAATGGATACACTTTCAGGGGAGCCATGTCAATAGGGGTCTACTCTTAAAGGAAAGAATTTGCTCCTCAGGAGCAAATTCTTTCCTTTAAGAGTAGACCCCTTTTTCCATGGGGCAGAGTTTATAAAAAAGCAAACAGGAAGTCCCAAAAGTTGTCTCCCATTGGAAAATGGCAGAAAATGTGCTAGGTGTTCCCATTCCCCATAAACAAAGATTGTGGGCACATGTTAAACCCATGTGGATATGAGGTAGCTCTAATGTACACCACCATATGTGTTTGTAGCTGAACTTTGAAAAAATCTAAGTTATTTTCATAAGAAGATTGTCAGATTTGGAACCATGAGACCTAGTATATATGACATGGGTGTGGTATCCTGGGTCCAGTTCAAAGCATCGTTTTCTAACAAGCTTGTTATTGGTAAAAAATATAAACTGTGTGAGCAAGTATAATATCTTATACCCATCCCAAAATACCCTACCTGTTGGTGGGACATAAAACCCAAACACACCCAATCTTTTACTCTGATATTCGAGCCAGCACAGGACAAATCCTACAATAAGATGTGTGCCAAGCGAAGACTCAGATCAGCCGGTGCATCCACACAGTCTGATCAGAGTCTTTGTTGTGCACTATTAAGGATAGCTAAGGGCTCAATGCTCCTTCATGTAACAAGAGGAGTCTCTGGTTAGACTATATGGATGCACAGGCTGATCTAATTCTTTGCTGGGCGCATATATAAGTTGTAGGAAATGCTGTGCCCCGACTCATTGGTGCTGAAGACTGTGAGAAGCAACTCAGTCAACACTATGAGTGGCAAACAGTGCAGACCCTGATGAGACGCCGCAGAATGCGGCGTCTCATCTGGGTCTACACTGTTTGCTCAGGCCTGTCTGTTCAAATATACATATGGTAAAGTGCAACATATGGTAAGAGTCATGCTCGGACAGAAAGCCAGACAGGTAAAATTATGACAAAAACCTTAGTGATTACTAATCGATTATCGATCGCAATGACAGGGCTGATAATGGATTAACTTTTCAGCTCCGATTAGCCAACCCTATTAATAGATAATGTTGTGCAAGTCAGTTTACCTAAAAAAAACTTTTCATGGGCAGGCTTATAGGGGGAACAACCTACGTCAGAGCAGTGACGTCATAACCATTCGTAGGATTGCCGGCGTTTACTACACAAAAGGCATTTGTCACAACAAGTAGGCGCAGTCGGTGCATTAGGTCATAAAAGAATCAGACATACTGAAATCTGTCTCTGAAATGTGGCCTTTTCTTCAAATAACTCGACACAAGCTGATTTGGCAATGATGTCGGAACTACCATTGTTTGTACAGCGCCGAATCAAATCTTGTGACGAAGCTATCGAAGCCTATTCAATGTTTCTAGGTGGAATTAGCTCACTGATGGGAGGCAAATATTGTTCGTTACCAGCTGAAGTATGTTTTCTGAAGACTCGCAATGTACATATTTAGTTTTAAGCATTTTATTTACCCTATTTACACCAATATGGCCGCTTCTGAAATGGGTACGACATCTCTGCTATGACGTAGGTTGTTACCCCTATATACATAAGTTGTTGTCCAGCACTTTGTGCATTCCAACCGCTCTTCTTGAATCAGAGAGAAACTGACCATAGAAAATATTTCACGATCATTCTCCATGTAAAGATATTGCCAGTGTTCCAGTTAATCTTGCCACAGACCAGCTTGCCCCTAAGGGGGCATCCTAACCAGGGGTATCTTGCCCCCACCCCCACCTAATCAGGGGTATCTTCTTGTCCCCCTCCCCCCCCCCCCACACACACAAAAGAATATTGCTGGTGTCCCACTTTAATAATCTTGCCCCCCCCACCCCCCAGGGGGCAACCTCACTAATGGTGGCTGTTATGAGTGTGGCAGCTCAGTGGTTAGGGTGCTTGCCTGTCATGCTAGTGGCCCCTGGTTTGATTCCCAGCTGCAGTAGTAAGATTTCAGTGTCAGACCATGCTCCATTGGCAATCTTTGCAGGGATGAATGCCACAGAGTTCACTGTCCTTCAGATTGTGACATTAACTGGAGGCCCCTGTGCATGGAGAATCATCCACTGTGTAGGTTAAAGATCCCTATTGTAATCACATGATTGTTGTGTAGGCTTTCATCCTGTAACTCTGTAGTAATTTACACCTGCTTAGAATGCCCACAAGGGCATATGTCAGTATATATATAGAAAGTGGCTCTAAATCAAGATACGATACTTTCATTACGCAAACACGCCTATACAAATTAAATACATTGTCACCTTTATAGCCGAAAAAATGAAAATTTTATGATGAAAAAGTGTGATATTTTTCTTTTTTTTCCACTCAAAATATAGATTGTGGGCACTCGTTAGAACCGCCTCATCGAGGCGGTTCTAACGACGTTAGAACCGCCTCATCGAGGCGGTTCTAACGAGTACCCACAATCTATATTTAGAGCAGAAAAAATAAAAAACAAGGTATACCCCCTGAAACCCCAGTTTTACTATATAAAAGTGGGTTCAAGGGGGTCAAAATTATATAGGTGTGTTTTCGTGATGTTCAGAGAAAATAAACTGTATATCTCAACTGTCTAATGAAATCATCAAAGTCCGTAGCTGCCTTTGTTTCTATTCAAACTGGAGTGGGGAGTGTTTTATTACTGAAAGGTGCTTTTCAGTTTGAATTTTGTGTGGTTGTACTATAATGTTATTAATCATGTGTTTTCCTTTTGGCCCAGGTACAGGTCCGAGGTCTGCTGCATTGGCCCGAGGCCGAAGGCCGAGGGCCAATGCAGCTGATCAAGGACCTGTAACTGGGTCAATTCGAAATTACTTGATTAATGACAATTTTATTAATGGACACAATTAAAAAAACATGATTATTGATTTTTTGACCCCACTTGACCTCTGTTAGTATTGGTTGACCTGGTGTTAATACGGATGACCTCAGATCAATACAGGATAGTCAATTAATAACATTGGCTATTAGCTTGCATAGATCTTTATTTCACCTCTAGTATCTCAGCTCGTGGATGGGTGTGGTCAAGATATCCTGGCTGGGTTACGCGCCAGAAACTGACAGCTGCCCTTCTTGAATCAGCGGAAGGGAGAGGATGGCTGTAGAAAAGATTTTGTGATCAATCTCCATGAACGAATGTTTCCGACCCCGATAGGTATCAAACCCGCGTCCTCCTGATCACCAGTCAGACGTGCATCTGACAGCTACCGATGCCGGCTTTCTGTAGAAAATATTCGCGCTATTCATGGTTATCGTTGTTAGGGTTTGCCAGGGTACCCATATTGGGGTTTCTGGTACCAAATGGGTTAAGAGGGGTACAGCTCTGTAAATCATTGACTTGTTCATTTGCTAGGACGTTAGCAAATAGTGTAGACTGAGATCAGACGCCGCATAATCAACAGTCTACACTGTTTGCTTCAATTGCAGGATTTTAAGAGTTAAGTCCCCTTTCATGACCATCTTCCTCGCAAATAGTGTAGATCAAGATCAGACGCCGCATAGTCAAGATAATCAAGGATTCAAGGGTCTACACTTGTTTGCTTAAAGTGCAGGATTTTTAAGAGATTCAATATTTATTTATTTAACCTGAATGAAATTGTCCTACAGTATTTCTGCAGAAATATTGTGACTGGATTCAGGCATGTCTGGCCCAGAAAACATGTACACTCCATATGTTCAGTTCTTTGGTGTATTCCTTGCTTCCAAAGGATAACCCTTTTATAGAACATATTTAACTTCACTACAGCTGGTGTGTGGGAATGTGTGGCGGCGGTAAAACGTCTCCCTGCCCTACATCATAGTGTAGATTATATTTTCTTGTCCTTTGGGATCATTGATTCCAATGTGGAATTTTGAAAATAGCTGAGGGTCACTGATGAGGCCTAATTGGCCGAAACTAGCTAGTCTGGCCCAGAAAACATGTACACTCCATATGTTCAGTTCTTTGGTGTATTCCTTGCTTCCAAAGGATAACCCTTTTATAGAACATATTTAACTTCACTACAGCTGGTGTGTGGGAATGTGTGGCGGCGGTAAAACGTCTCCCTGCCCTACATCATAGTGTAGATTATATTTTCTTGTTCTTTGGGATCATTGATTCCATTGTGGAATTTTGAAAATAGCTGAGGGTAACTGATGAGGCCTAATTGGCCGAAACTAGCTAGTCTGGCCCAGAAAACATGTACACTCCATATGTTCAGTTCTTTGGTGTATTCCTTGCTTCCAAAGGATAACCCTTTTATAGAACATTTCCAATAGAATTTCCACAAAGAATTTTCACTTTAATTTTACCTTTCAGACAGGATTCAGGTGGGAATCACTGTGGAAAATCTTGTGAAATATTTAAACAAGCAGGAAAACTGATGCAGGAATCCTGCAGAAAAACATGCATGAATCCTGCATGAATAGTTGACAGAATTCCTGCATGATTTATTGACAGGAATCCTGCATGAATTTTTAACAGAATTACTCTGTGTGTATTCTTGCAGAATTCCTGCTAATTTAAATATTTGGTCTAGATTTTAACATTACATATAATCTTAACATAAACTGCCAAGATTTTGATTTATTATACACACTAAGGAAGGAACAAGTTGTGCCGAAAAAGAACAAACTAAAAAGCTTGCAATGCTACATACATATACACTATACATGTTACTTATGAAAATACAATGACATATAAAATAATGTTATTCTAAAATACTAAAAAGTAAACTTACAATGTCTGTTAATTGTAGTCTGAAGTCTTTAAAAACATACTCTTTTTTATGACAACAAAAAGCCATGCAGTCACCATCCTAGAATGGGTGTTAACTGCCAAAATATTATGTTACAGGAAGTGATTCTGCCGTGTTTTCATGCCTGACATTAAACAGAAATTTGGTCAACATTTTCATGCAGTATTTCTGTTAAAGTCTGTCCATGTTCCTTGTGGAATCTGTAACCTAATTCCATTTACTGCAAGGGTCAGACAAGAACATTTTAATTGCAGAATTTCTGTAAAGGTTTGTCCATTTTCCTTGTTGAATCTGTTGCAGAATTCCATGTACTGCTAGAGTCAGACAGAAAAATAATTTTTCACAATGATTTCTGTTACTGTCCAACTCCATGTGGAATCCTGTCAGAATTGTGTACGGTTTACAATCTAAATCCTCTTTCATGAACATTTTTAGCCTACATTCAGAGACAGTCGACCAATCAGTGCTGTCTATTCTTTGATTTCTAGAATTAACCCATTGTATGCTAGTGGACTCCCCCATTGCTGTGTGTTGGACAAATCCATTTGTCATATAAGGGGTGTCAGGCCTATTTTTCGTTTTTATTCTATTTTTGATAGAAAATTATGTTAGCAAATAGTGCAGGCCCTGTTATGCAGCGTCTGATCTGGGCCTGCACTGTTTGCCAAGGTACCCCTTTAAGGGGTTTCCCGCATGCAATGGGTTAACCGTTTACCTTTATATTGCTATTTTTGTTGTTGTTCTTTTTGTAGTGTGTGTGCGTGTCATTACGCAAACACGCCTATACAAATACATTGCCACCTTTATTGCCGAAAAAAAAAATAATGAAAAAAGTGATATTTTTTCTTATTTCTGCTCAAAATATAGATTGTGGGCACTCGTTAGAACCGCCTCATCGAAGCGGTTCTAATGAGTACCCAAAATCTATATTTTAGAGCAGAAATAAGAAAAATAAGGTATACCCCCGGAAACCTCAGTCTTACTATATAAACGTGGGGTTCAAAGGGGTCAAAATTATATAGGTGTGTTTTCGTGATGGTGTGTGTTTTACATCCTTGCCAACACTATTGCTTCCGATTTTGTGGAGCTTTTACCCGATATTGAAATGAAATGACTTCTTAGGCATGCACCCAAAGAAACCACCAGTGTTATAGGGACAGTCCAACTCACACCACTCACTTTTCCTGGGCAGGCTTACTTCAGTGTCAGTCACTAATTTCTTTATATTCATCTGTAAAGTTGTATATTGGCACATCATTATGGGCTCCCGTAAAAAGTCTCCCCGTACATCCATCATAGTGCAGATCATATATATTTTCTGGTCCTATGGAATGAATGATTGAGTTCTTCAGTTTTAAAATCATTTTGAAAATAGAGTCATGCTTAAGCCGGTGCTAGAGGGCGTGGCCGGTGTTGCACATTTCAGTACTGGTCATGAATATACCCAGTAAAACCGAGTCTGCCATTCTCGTTTATTTGGTGTATTCTTTGCTTCCAAAGTATCTAACTATTCATAACTTACACCTTCTAAGCGGTTTACCAATACTCAAAAGTTCGATTGGCTTCAGCTCTTCATAGAGGCTCTATGTAGCCCAATCTATTTCTACATGCCCCGATGGGTGGGGATGGGGGCGCAGTGTATTTAGCTGTTAGTTGCTCACTGTCAGTCACTAATTTCTTCATATTCATCTGTAAAGTTGTATATTGGCACACCATTATGGGCTTCATATAAGTAGACTAAGATAGTCGCTTGTATCTCGTTCACGAGAACACTTTTTCTTTGACTCCAGAGTCTGTGAATTTGCATAGACTTTATTATTGTTGGTAAACTGCAAATAGCTAAAACAGTGAAAACGTGAATAATTACCGACAGCTCTTGAAACTTATTAAATCTATGCAAAAGATCCACCGAAATGCTTAAAACTGAAATTAAAACTGTTAATTGCAAAATAGTGAAGGCCACTTGATGTCTCCTTGGCTTATGCCTCTCGATTATAAATTCCCACAATTTTTTATGAATTCCATTTTCTGATAAGATTTCTTCTATTCTTTCGGTAGCATTTTGTTCTTCAAACTTTCTGCACGCTTTGATGCTGATATTAAGCAGGTCTTTATAATTGTTACCGAATTTGCTTAATATTTCCACTGTATAATAGACAGTCATGAAAGCTAATATAAGATAGCCGTAGGAAATTTTTGGGTACGCTATAATGCCAGTATACGCATACATGGTGGTCATTGTCAGAAACCAAATGCTATCAAAGAACACCAAACAGTACACGTACCAGGAGAAGCATAGTACAAGAACAACGATGGGTATTATCATATATGCAATCTGCTTAAGAAACTGAGAGCGGTACCTTAAAAAGTCGACTATGAACATCACATAAGCTCTGTTCAAAATGAACAAACAACTTACGACAGGAAAGGTGAAATAGAGTAAAACTGCTACAATTTCTAATGCACAGCAAACAATGTACGGTATCGTTAGTAAAATACTCAAAGGCACTGTGAAGAACCGGTACCTTTTCGTTAGGTGGTTGCCTACAATTGATTTCCAACGTTTCACCTGTATCAGCATTGTTAGTTTCCAGAACTTCATGTTTATAAGCATCAACACGTTGGATAAAAATGTTACATGCAGCTTTCTGCAACCTGCAGTGTTCAAGTATGACACACTGGCAAGCATTCCTTTAGCTTCTAAGCTTAAAGTCAGTGGAGATGAAGCACGGCCTCTAAAGTCAAACAGTCCCTTTTCCAAAAAGTTCTCCAGGTCACTTGGCAACAGAATGAGGATACAACCGCATACAATATACAAGGGAAGTGCAACGAAAGGACCTCCGAAGATTACCAGAAAATATTTGGCCGATTTAGACCCAGCCAATACCGATCTGAAACCAAGCCTTGCTCCTTTCTCAACAGCTTCTACGACAAAACTGACCTCATATTTATAGTTAAGTAAAAGCATGGTTGCAATTGGAAGGAGTGGCAGAAAAATGACAGCTAGTCTGAGTAATCTTGAAAACTTTCGAGTGCTTATGTCACAAAAGAACAGCGGTTCTGTTACAGTCCCAAGAAAAGTAACAGGCGGATTGTATTTTGAGAACCTTACAAAGTGTTTCACATTGAAATCATTTAAATCTTCTATAAAGTTTTCCATTTCAACACTTCTCGCTCCTACGTGTTTGTGTTTGGCAGCATCGCTAATTTTGCAGCCAATGAAAGTCAAGAAAATGGGATAATAGGCCCATAATATATTTCCAAGTAGAATTGGCAGTAACCACCAGACAGCTCCAAGGAGATAATGTTCATTATCATCACAAATAACCTGTCGTGTTCTGGTCACAAAGTGGATCACGAATTTGCAGCATTTATACTCATATGTTTGATAAGTACAAACTGCATTTTCACATAGAAATCTGAGTGCCCCTGATAACTGAATGGCTTGAATGTAGCACCAGTAGCTTGAATTATACACATCATCAACTGAAGCAATATCATCTGTCATTCTTCCTAAAGCCTCTCCTATTTTCAAGTCAGAGTATTTCCCACTTGTGAGATTGCGACACTCTCCGTTGCTCATTATCTTGACAGTCAATGGCGTTCTCATGGTATAGGACCACAACAAACCGAAAGAAAGATATCCAAAGTTTTGAGGAAGAAAAAGGTACTGATAACCTCCAGTGTCGCCTTTATAGGTCCATACCCATTCCTTGTAATTTATGACGCTTGCTGTTTCTCGGACAGTGAAATTTTCGAATTGAAGATTCAGATACACAAAATTATACTTTCGTTTCAAGACCGACACTGAAAAATTATTCCTTGACTCGTCGAGAACACTAAGATTACAGGTGTCAGAGCCGACCCCAGTAAGACTGGAATCTCCCGCCAGTTGTTTAAAAATGTTTTCAGATTTATTCTCTCGGGTTTTATCAGTTTCAAAAGGAAATCCTGTCACAGACTTTCTACAATAGCACAGAACACATATAAGCAAATGTCCCATAAACCTTAGAGCGTGGTTTTTCATTTTGTTTTAATTTGCAATAAAGACGTTCGCCACTTCGAAGTTTGTACTAAATTCTTTTTCCAAAACCTGTATAGCATCAAGAAAAATCAATACAGGTAATTAATGTGACCTATTTGCCTTTCAGATCATATTCCATCCTTATCATGCATAATTTAACATTTGAATAGCCTGTCTCGGGTTATGAATATAACTTCCTTGTCCAACCTTATCAAGTTAAAGTATATGTCGCGGGATATGACGATTAATAAAATATTGATAAAACGCACCTCGATGGTTTGTTCATTAAGTAAAGCAAATTCTTCTGATACCGAAGTTCCGTTTTTAGCTCACCTGTAACGTAGTGACGAGGTGAGCTTTTGTGATCACTTTGTCCGTCGACCGCGCGTCTGTAAAAGAATTCTTCATACGACATCTCTTCCTAAACCACTGATCGGATTTCTACCAAACTTCACAGGAATGATTCTTAGGTGGCTCCCTTTTAAAGTTGTTCAAACGGTTCCGGCCTGTTGCAGATCTTGGTCACAGGAGCAAAAACATTTTTTTTTTTTTTTACTGAAAACTTAACGAACTTCTTCTTCTTTGAAGCAGCAAGGCCCAGGTCTTTGATATTTGGTGTTAAGCTTCATCTAGTAGACCTCTACCAAGATTTTTCAAATTATAGCCCTGGGACCAAAATGGCGACGCCCCGGGGTCCAACGGTTTTACATAGACTTATATAGGAAAACATTTTAAAAGCTTCTTGTTTGAATCCAGAAGGCCCAGACGTTTGATATTTGGTATGAAGCTTTACCTAGGGGACCTATATCAATATTGTTCAAATTATAGCCCTGGGACCAAAAAATGGACCCGCCCCAGGATCCAACGGTTTTACATAGATATATAGGGAAAACCTTAAAAAAATCTTCTTGTCAGAACCCAGAAGGCCCAAGTCTTTGATATTAGGTATGAACCTTCATCTAGTGAACCTCTACCAAGATTGCTAAAATATAGCCCCGGGGCCATTTTGGGGGCCAAAACTGGTCCCGCCCCAGAACCCACCGGCTTAACAAAGACTCATACAGGGAAAACCTTTAAAAATCTAGTGGACCAGTACCATGATTGTTCAAATTAAAGCCCTTGGACAAAAAATTGGCCCCGCCCCGGGGCCCACCGGTTTTGCATAGACTTATAGGGAAAACATTTAAAAAATCTTCTCGTCTGAAACCAGAAGGCCCTTGTGTTTGATGTTTAGTATGGAGCTTTATCTAGTGGACCTCTAACAGGGTTGTTCATATAATAGCCCTAGGGTCAAAAATGGCCCCGGCCCCTGAAATGGCCCCGCCCCAGGTCCCACCGTTCTTACATCAACTTATATAGGGAAAACCTTTGAAAATTTTGGTCTAGAACCGGAAGGCCCAGTTCTTTGATATTTGGTATGAAGCTTCATCTGGTGGACCTCTACCGTGATTGTTCAAATTACGAGAGATGTTCGAAAAGAATTGCTTATTTCTATCTGGAAACTTCAAATTTCAAGTTATCCCAAAAGTGCTCATTTCATGCCCTCGAAGTACTCCCCGTGGCTAGAAATGCAAAGTTTGAACCACTTCTTGAAGGCGTCACGGTACGCTGATTTGGGCACAGTAATAAGGTACTAATTAATGGCAGATCCATGTGCCTGTCGGGACTGGTATTTCCGCCGAGCAAGGAATGATTTTAATTTCGAAAAAAAAAAAAAAAACGAAATCACATGGGGCAAGGTCTGGGGAATACGGGGGCTGAGACAAAACAGTTACTTTTTCTTTCTTGAAAAACGCCTTAAATATTGCGGGGGCATGAGCGGTTGCATTGTCATGTGGAAGACGATCAGTGGTAGGGCGTCGTTTCTGCTAATACTTGTTTAGTTTCTTCAGTACTACGTCTTTGTGGTACTTTCCGGTGATGCTTTTGCCCTTTTTCACCGGCACTTTTATTGCGACTCCTTCACCACAGAAGATTGCATACAAAACCGTCTTTGTACTCAAAGAACGTTTGGCAAATTATTGGGCGTTTGCTGTGTTTAGTGACCCAGATCTTATTGCTAACCTTTCTGACGGACTCAAAATAATGGACCTAGGTTTCATCACCTGTGACGACATTGGCTTTTTGTCATATTTTGGAAACATTTGAAACAGCTTTTCGGCCTCTTTAACCCGTTACCTCTTTTGCTCGTCAGTCAGCAGATGTGGCACCCATCTAGCAGACATCTTTCTGACTTTTATTTTGTCGCTTTCCATTGATAACCAATCTGAAATTATTGAAGCTTTTAGCTCCACTTCTAGATATTTAGATGATTTATTAAATATTGATAATACCTATTTCGATGGTTTGATCAGTCAGATTTACCCCCCAGAACTTCAGTTAAATAAAGCAAATTCTTCTGATACCGAGGCCCCGTTTTTGGATTTACATTTATCTATTGTAGATGGGTTTGTTTCATGCAAAATTTATGATAAACGCGATGACTTTGATTTTGAGATTGTAAATTTTCCATTTTTGGATGGTGATGTTCCTCGTGCGCCATCCTATGGCGTTTATATTTCGCAATTAATTCGATTTGCTAGAGTGTGTAGCCATGTAACTGACTTCAACACTCGTAATAAATTATTAACGGCTAAACTTCTTAATCAGGGTTATCGGTACCATAAACTACGCAAAGCCTTTTCAAAATTTTATAGACGCCATTCTGATTTAATTTCAAAATTCAATATTGGACTTAAATCTCTTCTGCAACAAGGTCTATCGGAACCCGAATTTTATGGTGACTTAGTATATAAATTCAGAAAACTATATAACCGCAATGACTTCAGCACCCAATTTCGTAAAATCATTCTTCGATATAAAAAGATTGGGTACAACATGGATATTATACGACAGACTGCATGCATGGTAGTTAACCCAATCACGGTTGGCAACTTTGCTTCCCTCTTTAATTGCACGCCGGTGGGTCAGGCCTCAGATTCTATGACGGCTCCAACGTAAAGGCTTATTGAGAATTAGAGAGATCTAATTCACGGTAATGTTGGTTGGTGCCTGATGCTCTGTCTCTGGTCGGGCCCATCGGGGTCTAACTGTTGGTTTTCTTTTGCTCCAGCATTTCAGTGGTTTCTTGCTGTCGAGTCCTCACCGTTGTCTCACCTCTGTGGCTCTTTGATTTTTGTGTTCACGGAGATGTTGCACTGATGAGTTAGGAGGCCTTCATGCGGACTGAACAAATTATTTGTCTAAATCGCGACGGAAGTAAGGGCGAGGATTGTGGCCACGTAAAATCGATTTAAGCCCCCCAGTGGAAATCTTCCACTGACCGTTCCAAGGCGGCTCTTCTGTGGCGATTTATTTATGTTGTTATTTGTTACTTACTGTGTGTATCACTTGTGTCTTTTGGTTTTGGATGGCCATATGGCCATTTTGTGGGAAAGTAACTGTCCTTATGGCCTTCCTTTGTTTAGGTTTCCATTATGGTCTGGTCGCTTAATGTTTGTATTTCTTTCCCTTTGGTGTATTTTATAGGTGGAGTAAGTTAATTGTATCTATCACACGGGCTCTGTATATATATAACAGTTAGTATAATGCGTAGATAGATATCTAGCTCAGCCGGGATAAATTGATGAGACGATTCAACGTTGTTTCATTTTTATTACATGATGATTGGTATGGTAACCAATAAAACCAAAGAGGGTGTATCCTACAAGGAAACAACAACAATAATAACTATAAGATAACAATGCCTTAACAGGCTTGTCAATATTTGGTCAACGGACAAGTCCGACGGATGCACATAATCACATGATGATGATCAGCTTTATGCATTCATCTTTAATACACAATATTCAGTCATGCTTCCATGTAAACATACAGTATGCCTACTGACATGAATCGATGGAAACATGAGCACAAATGAACATGTCGTATACGGCATAGTTACGCTTATGCGTCTAAATGACAGGACTCGAGCAAAATCCTATTATCAGGCTCTCCGTATGCAACGGGATAATTAGTACATGAACATAACCAATGCATGAAATATTGCTGGCACCTTTGTGTTATGGGTTTGATTTAAACCCTGAATATCTGTGCAATCTGCAGCATACTAAAAGAAATACTCATAAATGTATTCAGGTTATTCTTATGGGTATTCAAGGACCGAAAGAATCAGACAACTAGTGCATTTTTACGAAACAAGATTGTCACAGGTAAGATTTCCATTGTTGTCAATGTCGTGGCAAATTCAGAGGTAAATGTATGGATAAAATGGCAATAATTTCACATAAGGGATTATCTGGGATATACCTGAACAATAATATATCAGTAAATGTCAAAGTAAGCCTTTGAAAGGTTATGACATTGTGAAATATTAAGATTCTTCTTTGTCAACTTTCTTCTTTCTTTTCTCTATTTTTCGTTCGCGGCGGAATTGTATCTAATCTATAAGCGTGCCTGTGATTGGTTAGTTTTGTGAAGGAACCCCGTTATCAGCCAATCAAATTCACTCTTTCTTTCATCCATCTTAAAATCAAGGGAAGCAACTACTAGAAGAACCATAATGAGCAAACCGCAACACATTGAGTAGAATAGAACAGGAATTGGAGATAGTGCAGAGATGGACCACCAGCTATATCACAGAATATGAACTATTGCAGAAAATGTCTAAAAGGCTGGAAAATATAATCTGCACAACAAAATGCACTGTGTGACATATCAATTCCTGATCTCTGTTTTACTTCTACTTTTCAAATGCTTCTTCAACATAAGGTGAACCGTTGATAGTGATATGCCTACCTTTCGTGCAATGTCACGAACTGTAAATCTGGCATCTACTTCAATGATTTCCTTTATTTGGAAACGATTTCTTTCCGAGATGCAGATTTTGGCCCACATGATTTCGGTGCATTTTTTTTCCATCGCCGAACTGTGCAATATGACGCAAAAGAATTTCCAAAAGCAGTAGAAATTTCAGTCATCAGCTTCTTCGACGAACAACCAAGTTTTGAGCAAGCTTTGATGTAAGCCCGTATTTTATCTTTTTAGTCGACGCTTCTACCAACCATTTTTACTGCAGTGATCAATGACTGCGTGTATTCAAATGGCAAATTTTATGTCTAACACTTAGTCTAACATGTACATTTATACACCATTGTGTAGATATTCAATATATCTCAAGTGAGTCTCGCGTGATGTGACGTTATTTAATCATTCGAGTCGCAACCCCCAGACTGAACGGACGTGTTTTTTTTTCGAAGTCTAACATTATTGGAGCACGTGGTCGAGATGTTCGTTTGGGATTTTGAAATTGTAGGCAAGTTTTCCTAGCCTGTTTATTTATGCACTGAACTGATGGAAACAATAATCTAACCTGTAAACATGAAATAGAATGTTCATTCAACCTTGAAATATAGGTCAACATCTCAAATGATCATTTGAGTTATATTGTCTCATCAGTATGCTTGCATGGTAGGAGTTTCACCACAAAAGGTTAATGTATACCGAAGATATAAGAAAAAAAAAGAACTTTACTGTTAAAAAATCTCAAAAATGACCCAAGGTTCCTTAAACCATATTTTTCCCCAAAAAAGTGAATTTTGGTGAATAAACTTCTGACAAACATAGAGTTAGACCTTCCCCTGTAATTTTATATAATAACGTGTCATGTATGATACTATTTTTCTACCTTTAAATGAGACACAAAATACATGTCAAAACTGTGTGGAGTTACCCCACCCACTTTAAAGAGCCTGTAACTCAGTTAAAACTGCTTAAATACCAAAACCACATATTTTCCAAATAATTAGGCATATGTATGCTAACAATAAGCCAGAAATAAACAAAATCGTTAGGAGGCAAAAAAAAAAACCTAAGGGAGACCCATCCTTTCAGGCGGAAATTTGTTCGATAGGTCGAGCAAAACTTTTTGGTGTAACAGTATGTTCAGAATGAATTGAGCAGCTGTTTTAAATTGTAGAGTTATGGAGCCGCTTGAAGTTACATGTATTTTTGGCGGAATGTTTAATTGTGCAATCAGTAGATACGGTCGAAGATTGCAAAATTTCAGGCGGAAATGTGTTCGATAGGGCGAGCAAAACTTTTTCGGTGTAACAGTATGTTCAGTAGGAATTGAGCAGCTGTTTTGAATTCTGGAGTTTATGGAGCCGCTTGAAGTTACATGTATTTTTGGCGGAATGTTTAATTGTGCAAGCAGTAGATACGATTGAAGATTGCAAATGTTCAGGCGGAAAGTTTGTTAGACAGCTGGCAGGCTAGGGCAGAATGTTTTCGGTGTAATGTTCTTGTTTGAGAGAACATTTTAGAGAGCTGTTTGTTTTGTTCCTATGTGAAGCACAGGGTATAGAACGGCTGATTTGACTTATTGAGTGTTGAACCCGCTTGAAGTTACATGTATTTTTGGCGGAATATTGTGCAGATTGCCGCAGTTTGTTGGCGGAAAGTTTGTTTTGATAGCTGGAGCAAAATGTTTTCGGTGTAATGTGCATTAGTGAGAGAACATTTTAGGGAGCTGTTTGTTTTGTTTCTATTTGTTTCTATTTGAAACACAAGGAATTGAACAGAGGATTTGACTTTTCGCTTGAAGTTACATATATTTTGGCTGGTATGTGTGTATTAGTTTTACACGGGTAGCTTTAGAAACACGTGGCGAGATTTTTTATGCTCAACCAGTGTTCATTCAGGTCACAGGTGTTTACAAGTGTCTGCGGCGGAGTATCTTCGCTTTATTGGGACGTTTTAGGTGCTAGGTTTGTGTTGTGATTCAGCTGTTATTTTTGGCTGTTTGAGCCTGCTTCGGACCGGTAATTACGATAAAACATCTTGTGCTTGTCTTGCTAGGTGTTTTAGGGAAAGTTATTTCCACTGTTTAACCTTTACACTCTCCCATGAACATGTCCACTGGTCCATGGTTTCGGGTGTCTACTGGCAACTTTGGACCAAAGATGCCTATTAGAGGGAGTGACAGGTGGGCAATTTGTCAGGTTTGTAATTTTGGTGGTTTTTAACAGGGACGACCCTTGTCCTTACCCAGGAGTACTAATCTCCCAGTGAAATTATTCACGCGGGTTGAGGCTGGGTGTTTCTCTGATTTGTTTTGGTCATCTTCAGGTTCCTGGAAATAAGCTTTTTCTAGTAATTCCTTATTTGGGGAAGAGTTTTTGACCCAAGTTCTGTGTTAAGTAGTCAAGCGGAACATTGGGTAATTTTGTCGCGGAGAGACGACCTAGCCTTCAACTCGCATGCCTTCAGCGGAGGATGTTTGGACTCCCGGCTCCTAAACCGGCTATAAACATTTGAGTCGGTATTTAGGCCGCCTGTATTGAGTAATTACTTGTCTGGAAGCGCACATAATTCGGATCCCAGTAAATGTAATGTAGTGAGAATCTACCTATACTAAGCAAGCACCTGTCTTTTACAAGTACTTTTTGGCTATTTCATAGGTATTTGCCTGAAACAGTTTAGACTGGAAGTTTGCCAATTACAGGTCTACTTTAATATTTAACATTTGTAATCAAGGAGGTTCATATACACACAGATCTTTTCTGGTATGCTATCCATTGCTAAAAAAGGAGTGTTGGGTGTTTTGTAGGGTCTTCGTGTGGAGATGAGTGTTTAGCAGCTGAGAGGAAGTTGTTCATTCTCTGTTCCCCAGTACTTATAATAAACTTGAGTCACATCGAGCGCAGGGTCACTTGGGATAATATTATATCTCAAGTGAGTCTCGCGTGATGTGACGTTATTTAATCATTCGAGTCGCATCCACCTAGTACAGGTTAGGAGTTCTTTAAGAGCACGTCATTGTTATCTGTTGTTTGGTACCCTTATCGGGCGTTTCAGACCCCGTAGTAAGGACTGACATGCGTGGGTGTCCTTTCTTCCCGTAGGCCATTGGCGGTTGGAGTGCCCTTCCCTGTTTGATCGTTTCCGCGGCTGGGGGTGCTGAGCAGTGTGTGGCTTGGTTTCCCTCTTTGGCGGGTGTTTGGGGCTGGCTTCCCTTGTCGCGGATCCTGGTGTGTGGATGTCGTTTGGCGTGTCGCCGGTGACAGTTCAGATTATGAATTGGCTTTAAAAAAATAATTGAATAGCACATTAAATATGCATGTTTGATTATGCATTCTGTGATTCAAGTTTTCGCTCTCTATTCCCCAGTACTTATAATAAACTTGAGTCACATCGAGCGCAGGGTCACTTGGGATAATATTAGCCCTATGCAAGTATGTATTGGTTTTGATCGTGCCCTTATCGAGCTAGAGGACAATAAGCAATTCTTTTCGAACATCGCTCGTGTAACCCTGGGATATAATTTCAAAAGGTGGCCACGCCCAGGGGCCAATTGCTTTTACATATGTTTATATATGGAAAACCTTTCTTCTTCTGAAACCACAGGGCCCAGGTCTTTGATATTTGGCATGAAGCTTCATGTAGAGACTTCTACCAAGATTGTTCATATTATAGCTCCGGGGCCAAAAATGGCTCCGCCTTTGGCTTTGGGCCCACCGGTGTTAAATGAACTTATACAAGGAAAACCTTTAAAAAATCTTCTTGTCTGAAACCAGAAGGCCCAAGTCTTTAATTTTTGGTATGAAGCTTCATCTAGTGGTCCTCTACCAAGGTTGTTCAAGTTATAACCCATAGGCTAGAATTGGTCCTGCCCCGGGGATAATTGGTTTTGTTGATTAGCGTGATGGTCCATTTCCATCTGGTGCACTAGAACCTGACACTTTGGCTGGCTAATCGTAGTGAAAAGATAATCGATTATCAGTCCTGTCATTGCGATTGATAATCGATTAGTAATCGCTAAGGATTTTGTCATAATTTTACCTGTCTGGCTTTCTATCTGAATCTGAGCATGACTCTTACCTTATGTTGCACTTTATCATATGTATATGAACAGACATGACCGGCCCCGATAGTTCAGTTGGTAGAGTATCCGCTCCGGGGAACGGGAGGTCACGGGTTTGCCAGGCCGCGACATACCCCAGGCCGCGACATACCAAAGTCGTTAAAAATGGTACTAGCTGCTCCTCGCTTGGCACTCAGATTTACGGGGTAGAGCTAGGACTGGTCGACCCAGTGTCAGGATAATGTGACTGGGACATGATACTTCAGTGAGGCAGCACTATAAAAGTGAGCATTGAGCTCCCTGTCGCAACCAGACACCGTCGTGATATGACTGAAAAATTGTTGAAAGCGACGTTAAACCCGAATTCACACACACACACACACATGAACAGACATGACTGAGCAAACAGTGTAGACTCAGATGAGAATGCGGCGTCTCATCAGGGTCTGCGCTGTTTGCCACTCATCCAGCTATTTTAGGCATAACTTTGGGTAGTAAATTGTACCCAACAAGTAATCGATTATCATCAAATCAGAAATGATATTCATTTCTGTGGAATTTATCGATCGATTAATCGATCGATTAATAATGTCAGCCTTACCTGACACTTACCTGACACTCAATGTGCACAAGGTGCCCAGATAGTGACATACAAGTCAGCTCTGTATTGTCAAAGGGAACCACCAACTCATAGGTCTAGCTTTTAAAGCCAACTGCCCCCACTCCACCTCATCCCCACCTTGTCACCTCGTTACATTGTAAGTAAGACTGAGCCATTTCATCTCCTGGTGAACTAGGACCTGACTCTCAGTGTACACAATGTGTCCAGATAGTGAATGACAAGTCAGCTCTTAGAAGCCTCCCTTGTATAGTGGTTACGCTACTCGCCTTGTAAACCAGGCCGCAGGATCGATCCTGGGCTTCTCCAGACTTTCGGATGAGTCTTTAAACCGAGGTCCCGTCTCCGTATGACCTTAGCTGTCGGTGGGACGTAAAACTCAAACACGCACTCACTTACTGACACGTGAGCTCTGTATTGTCAGTGGGAACTCTAGCATCTTATACCAACTCTTGAAAGGAAATTTTTGAAAGACTTCATCCTCAGAAAGAAAACAATTTGGAAGAAATGTTCCATGGGTGACCCTCTGACAATATTGCTTAAAATAGTTTCGCTCCATTGAACATGATAGCCACCAAAACTAAAAATAGCCATCGGAAGAGATGGCAAATCCCCCGACAAAAAGCCAATATGGCCTTCAGAAGATTGTTCACCAATAGATAGTGCACCAGAATTAAACCAGCAATATATCACAAAAGTATTGCAGTTATAGCCATCACAAGATTATACTGTCAGGGGAGAAAACTAAAAAACCAGGGCACTCAGAATTGTGGTTCTTGCGCATGACATGCCTGCTTAAGCTCATGTATTTCTGTATGAAGTACCATCAATATGGCTCATAGGGTATTGTAGACATGGTGATCACAAGCTGGTCATACGGTTTTATTGGAAGGGTAGATAACTCAAATACCACAGCACCAACAGTTGTGGTTCTTGCACATTACACCCCTTCTGTACCTTGTGTACAATTGCGCCATGTTCCTTCAATATATCTCAAAGGGTGTTGGAGTTATGGTCATCACAAGGTTATATTGTCAGGGGAGATAACTAAAAAACCAGAGCACCCAGAGTTGTAATTCTTGAGCATGACACACCTGCTTAACCTCATGTACATCTGCATCATGTACCACCAATATGTCTTAAAGGGTAATGGAGGTACGGTGATCACAAGGTGGTCATACTGTTATATTGGAAGGGGAGATATCTCAAATACCATAGCACCCAGAGTTGTGGTTCTTAGGCATGAAGTGCCGTCTCAACCTTGTATACAATTGTGCCAAGTACCCTCAATATATCGCAAAGGGTATTGGAGTTATGGCCGTCACAAGGTTATATTGTCAGGGGAGATGATTAAAAAACCAGGGCACCCAGAGTACTGGTTTTGCACGTGACACACCTGCTTAACCTCATGTATAGCTGTACAAAGTACCATCAATATATCTCAGAGTATTGGCGATGTGGCCATCACAAGGTAGTGATTCGATTTTCTTGGAAGGGGAGATAACTCAAAAACCATGGCACCCAGAGTTGTGGTTTTTGTGCATGACACACCGTCTTGGCCTTGTGATCAACTGTGCCAGGTATCATCAATATATCTTAAAGGGTATTGGAGTTATGGCCATCACAAAGTAGTCATTCTATTTTATTAAAAGGGGAGATAACTAAAAAAGTATGGCATCCAGAGTTCTGGTTCTTGCGTATGACACGCCGTCTCAACCTTGCGAACAATTGTGCCAAGAACCATCAATGAATCTCAAAGCGTATAGGACTTATGGTCATCACAAGGTTGCGTCTATGGACGGACGGACGGACGCCAGGCTGATCGCTATATCCCCCGAACCTTTTCGGTCGGGGGATAGAAACTTAACATCCTTTAAAATGACCTCTACTCCTAAATAAGTAGACTGATTTTGAAATAAATTGACAGAAAAGTTCCTTTGGACACTGTCAACCAAAATTGCTCAAACCATCCACTCCACCTTACGAGTATTACCTACCATTTTTTCTGTACAATAAGGATCAGGTGAGCGATCCAGGGCCATTATGGCCCTCTTGTAATGCTTGTTTGATGGGCCAAAGAGGACAATTGTTATGAAAAAGTTTAGGTTTTACGCCCCCGTCATCACTTCAGTTTGGAGACGCTGCTTCCGATTTCTTACACCTTCTAACCCGGACATCGAGATGAAATGACATCTCAAGCCCTATCTCCCGAAGAAACCGCTAGACTGGTGTGCAGGCTTAGACATTTTAAACGGTTTATCAGTACTCAAAAGATTGGTCGGTTTCAGCTCTGTGGCGACACAATACAGCCCAATTTATTTCCCCAAACCCCAATTGGCGGGAGTGCGTTGCGGTTCTAACAAGTACCTTTTTTGTAAAGTTGCTCGTTTCACGGCATGTTAACGTGATGGAACACGACAACCCCTGCCTTTGCAAACAGTATAAAACCAGATCTGATGGCTTCGGATCAGGATCTACACTGGTTGTCGTGTAGTTTATTTATTGGACAAATATTTTATATCAAGTTATTTGATAGGTTGATAATCAGCAATGGCTTAATCAATTTATACAGCAGTATAAGGGTTGACATCATTAAAGTTGTAATATTTCCCCGATTACCTTAAAAACAAAATCATTCATTCGTTACCATATTTCCCCATTCACCGCGCCGTGTTGGGTTTCTGAAGTGTAAAATTAGACCCGTTCTTGCAAACAGTAGGGGGGATGTGTGTGTGTGCGTGTGTGTGTGTGTGTGTGTGCGTGTGTGTGTGTGTGTGTGTGTGTGTGTGTGTGTGTGTGTGTGTGTGTGTGTGTGTGTGTGTGTGTGTGTGTGTGTGTGTGTGTGTGTGTGTGTGTGTGATGTTAATGCAAAATTTTCGCTGTATGGTAAACATAATGAACCGTCTCATCTAGATCTACACTGTATGATAGGTACAGTTAAATTCCTATATTAAGACCACCTTTGAGACTGTTCAAAAGTGGTCTTTAAGACCACTTTTGAACAGTCCCAAAGGTTGTCTCTGACCACTGTATGTCGAAAACACAACAATGAACTACTGAAACTTTCTAAGTAAGCTTTTTAACCCTTGTCCTGCTGAATATTTATATATGCCACACCCACAACCGTTTATCAACCAATCAGATTACTTGATGCAAATTATTGCAACAAATTCACAATCTGAATGGTGACCAATGTAGATCCTGATCAGATGGCTTCGTCAGAAGCCATCTGATCTGGATCTACATTGTTTCAAAGATAAGGCATATCCGGGATTAGCAGGACAAGGGTTAAAGTAAAATTAGTCTTAATTTTTGGTGGTCTTAATAGCGGAGTTTTACTGTATATGTACGGGTCTATAGGGTTGAAAGGGTAAACGGTGAAAGTGATTTTCCATCGGGATTCGTTGATTCATTGTGAGTCAGTCTACCTTCTTAAAATTAACAACAACGCCTTTTTTGTGTGACTGCAATGGAATGTTTTAATTTACAACAAATAAACATACTTAGGCATGTAAACATAATTTTAAGTATATATACCAGATAACAACAAAATGTCAATCGACCAGGGGCAGTATAAATTTTAATGACATTAATTCAAGGAAGTTCTGTACATATAAGGGAAATAATTCTGACTGAACTATTTGCTTGCAGCTTGTAATGATAAAAGGGGGTAGTTGGGTCGAGATCATTTGTTTTTCAATCGACCCAAAGTTATAAAGTGCAAGTAGCTCTTTATTGCTAAAGTCCACGTGACTATCACTAATTTGTAGGGTTATTGATAAAAAATAGTCCTGTTAATTATATCGTTGTGAGGTCAGCGTGTTGCGTAATCTATAGAATCTGGACTGGCTTGACAAACACCGTAGACCCAGCAGATCAGACGCGGCGTCTGATCAGGGTTTTAGCGCCCCCCGCCCATCAGGGCTTGAAGAAATAGATGGGCTGCATGAGGCTTTCACGCAGAGTTGAAACCGACCCGCACACGAGTACTGGTAAACCTGCCCATGCAAAGCAGTGCGAGTCGGACCGTCCATGCTTATAAACCCTATTGGTTACATTGGGCAGCAGGGCTTGAGTTGTCAGTTCATCTCAATGTCACAAAATTGGAAGCAACGTCTCCAAAATGACCTTTACAGTGTTGACGGAGACATTAAACCTCAAATCAAACAAATAAGCCGCGTCTGATAAGGGTCTACACTGTTGCTTACACTACAGGAATTTAAGAATCAGACTACGCAGAATGCAGCATCTGATCAGGGTCTACATTGTTTGCTTACAGTAGAGGAAACTAAAGATTAAAGGAAATACTAACAGTCTAAGTCACGGTTTTCTGGCCTACACTCAATGACAATTATTCGACCCACCAGTGGTGCCAATAAAACAGACCAGTTTACCATATACACACAGTATAGAAACGTCAGAACAGAAAGAGCTATTGTTCATTACATGAGCCAGGTCGGGAGAAACCCTGTCTTCGGAGGTTTTCACCAAGTTAGACTCAAACTGGACTGCTCAGCTACACAGATAAGCTAGGGTCTTGGCACGTCATATATAACCCTTGTCCTGCTGTGCCCGGATTTGTCTTATTTTGCAAACAATGTAGATCCAGATCAGATGGCTTCTAAAGAAGCCATCTGATCTGGATCTACATTGTTTGTCTTTAGAAGCCATCTGATGGATCTACATTGTTGTCTTTTGAAGCCATCTGATTTGGATCTACATTTTTTGTCATTCAGATTGTGAATTTGTTACGATAATTTGCATAAAGTAATCTGATTGGTTGATAATCGGCAGTGGGTGTGGCAGATTAATATATATAGCAGGACAAGGAATGTATTATGCAAACAACGAACCTAAATGTGCTGACCAGACTGCGCGGATTTTTCTTATTTTGCAAACAATGTAGATCCAGATCAGATGGCTTCTAAAGAAGCCATCTGATTTAGATCTACATTGCTTGTCAATCAGATTGTGAATTTGTTACGATAGTTTGCATAAAGTAATCTGATTGGTTGATAATCGGCAGTGGGTGTGGATGCGCTGGCTGATCCGCACCTTTGTTGTTTGTAAATGCCATTAATTGGTTATTGTTTTACGCCCTTTCAAGATCATTTCACTTAATACGAGCCGATCGTTTATCAGAGGTGGCCGAAACCCGGAGCACCCAGAGAAAAACCAGCTGACCTTCCGTTGCAGAACTTGGTCTCTCACATGTGACCAGAGCGAGGCTCGGACCAAAGCGATGAGAGACCAAATGATTAAGAGTTCGCGCTTTTAACCACTAGGCCACGGAAGCAATTGTCATTAAACTAATTTTTTCTCAGGACGAAGCTTATGTAAAGCTCAATAACAACAAGATATGTTTGTAAAACACGAACATGTCCCCGGGCCAATGTCATTTTTAAATTAGGTCACAGGTCAAGCAAGGTCAAGGTCGCAGGTCAAACATTTTATAAGTGGGAAGCCCTGGTTACAAGGAACCCACATGCCAAATATAAAGGCTCTATCTGAAACGGTCCTAAAGTTATGGCCATTGTTAATCAGAGGTGGGCGAAAACCGGAGTACCCGGAGAAAAACCACCTGACCTTCAGTTGCAGAACTTGGCGCCTCACATGTGACCCGAGCTAGGCTCGAACCACAGCGGTGAATGACCTAATAATTTAGAGTCAGCGCTCTTATGCACTAGGCCAGGGAGGCCCTATTTTTTCCTTTAAAGTAGGTCACAGTTCAAGGCCACAGGTCAACATGTTTTTGTTTTTTTTTTTGAGTGGGAAGCCCTTGTCACAAGGAACCTACGTGCTAAATACGAAGGCTGTATTTGAAACGGTTAAAAAGTTATGACCATTGTTACTTTTTCTTTTAAGTAGGTCACAGGTCAAGGTCAAGTTCACGTCATTGTTTTTATATGAGTTGGAAGCCCTCGTCACAAGGAACCTACATGCCAAATATGCTGGAAGTCTTATCTGAAACGGTTCAAAAGTTGTGACCAATGTTAAAGTTTTCCAACAAACAAACAATCCAACCAACAGACAAACCAACAGACAAGGCAAAACAATATCTCCCCGCTATCAGGCTGCCGGGGACATAATATGGAGACATAAAAAGTTTTGCCCGCAACATGTCTGGCGCATACGTAGTTAAGTAAATAATTTTCTTTATACTCATGTTGCATATAAATACACTTGGCCACAGGAATGACATTTCTCAGATTAAAATGTGCAGATTTTGCGTGCCTCTTAGTGATGCCCCACTGAGGCGATGTTAATGAGAATCCTCATATTATTAGCTTTGAGATACAAAACATGTATACTTAACGTGAAAAATAAATAAAATGGATGAAATGAAATGGAATGTTTCTAATGCACAACAAACGAATGAAACAATCAAAAACACAATCATTAACCCATTTAGTACCAGAAACCCCAAAAGGGGTAAGTGGCAAACAGTGCAGGCCCAGATCAGACGCCGCAGAACACGGCGTCTGATCAGGGCCTACACTGTTTTAAAAAAGTTCAGCCATTTTCCAAATAATTTTTGGAGAAAACACAACCTGACACCCTAAATTTTGAAATGGACTCTTCAAGTGCTATATATAAGGAGGAAGATTCCATTTGGTACAAAAAGGGTTAAAGTAACAAAGAAAAAATATTCTGTCAGTTACTCATTACTTTAGCAAGTCGGTATAATTACCAAACTTTACAGGATAAAGTGGGGTTTACAAGGGTAGGTGTTATTTTTCTATCTCTGCTTATAAACATAGACTGTGGGTTTTCGTTGGAACCGTATCAATGAGACGGTTTTAAGGTGTTTGCTGCAAAAAAACAAACACTTTTTGGGTCGATTGTTTATCAGTCGACCCAAAGTTATAAAGCACAGAAGCTCTTTAGTGCAGATGTCCACGTGACTACCACTGACCTGCAGGAAGTCCAGGTGAAATTGTTATTTATAGAAAACAACCGCGTGAGGGCAGGGTGTTGGCTGCGCTTTCTTATCGCTGTGGGGTATATAGAATCTGGACTGGAAGCATATGTTGGATTTAGCAAAGAGTGTAGACCCAGATCAGACCCCGCAAAATGCGGCGTCTGATCAGGGTCTACACTCTTTACTTAGAGTAAAGGAATTTAAGAGTTAACAAACAGTCTTAGTCCTCGTTCAGGGCAATTTTGCAGCCTACACTAAGAGGCAATCAGTGCTGTCAATGCTTTTGGTTTGCGCTTATTAGACCATGCGCGTTAACTACGGCAAATATACCGTAATTATGTTTATCCTTATGGAATGGGCACAAAATCTAGTTTTGCCTTCAAGCTTATTTAAATGCCAATAAAATGGGATAATTTTCTCCCGCACTCAGTTGGCATTTCTGTATTTGCTGTAATTTAAGTGGCAATCTTTGAGATAACTGGCCCACGTGTGAGATATTACTATCTGCCATGGCTCATCAAAAGGCATTTTATGAACCTCTGTGATCTTTTACTAATTTTTAATCCGAACATAGATCATGAGTGCTCGTTAGAACCGCCTCATTAAGGCGGTTCTAACGAGTACTCACAATCTATGTTTCTAAGTAAAATTAAGGAGCATAATGCAAAACCTGGTAAATCACACTTTTTCTGTATAAAATCATCACTTTTCAATGGTGTTAATTACACGGACTTGTCAATTTTGCGCCAATCTAAATTATGGTCCCTGGAGATTTCTTTCAGAAAATGCCCACACGACCTATCTTGTTGAATTCGACATGGTCCAACTGGACATTTTGAGATGGAAAAAGTTGAATTTGTAAGTTTGATATATTGATGCTTATTTACTCGGTAAGCCTCACCCGAAAATGTGTTTAAGTACTTGTCAGTCATTATTTTGCCCCTGCTAAAGATTTTTTATGTCTTATGATTTGAGCCCCGCCAAGCGAATTTGGGTCTTCGAGCATTCCGTCATGACAAATTTTAACTGCGCATGCCCAGCCATTCAGAGGGGCCAGGGATATGGCTTTCTGTCTGAAGGTTCCTCTTGATTTACTGCTTGTATGAGCGAGCAGCGAAGGTTCTGGCGAGACTGCGCGGATGCGCAGGCTCGCCTGAACCTTCGCTGCTCGCATAGGCGATAAGTACCAAAATCGCTTGACGGGGCCCATTTGGTGTCTTAGTTAACGTCCAGCCAACATCGGTACGACGTGTTAGTCCGACGTTGCCCTGTCGAATTTTCTAGCTGGGTGATTACAGTTTGAAAATAATTTGTGTAATCTGCATTCTGAATGCGATTGTTTCAGAGACTAGCGCTCGCCAACTCGCCAAAACAAAGTCAAAAATGGTCTTGGCAATGCGAGTAGAATTCAAAGAGTCACCCGCTATAAGTGCTTTCGAGCACCAATGGGATGGTTAGGTTTGGTATGTGTTACGACCCTTTCAATATTATTTCACTTATCTCAAGCCGATCGTTAATCAGAGATAAGCGAAAACCGGAATACCCAGAGAATCCGTTGTAGATCCGTGGCAGAACTTGGCGAATCACATGTGACAGCGTCGGAGCGTGATAGCTCAGTGGTTAGTGTACTTGCCTCTGATGCTAGAGGTCCCGGGTTCGATCCCCGGCAGCGGCGATAAAATTTCGGTGTCCGAACACGCTCCATTGGCATCATTTGCAGGAATGAATGTCATAAAGTGCACCGTCCTTCGGATCGGGACGTTAACTGGAGGCCCCCTGTGCAAGGAGAACCATCCCCTGTGCAGGTTAAAGATCCCTACCGTAATTACATGATTTCTGTGTAGGCTTTCATCCTGCAAACCCTGGAGTGTATGTAATATACACCTGCGGTAATGGTCAAATGTGACCGACGCAGTATCAGAAGATAGATATATAGATAGATAGACACGCGCGAGGCTCGAACCCACAGTGGTGAGAGGCCTAATGATCTTAACCATTAAGTATACCACTGGAAGGGAAATTAGTTTTGTTATGCGTATTGTGTGAAAACTGTTGGGCTTCTTTCTCACCCGTCTCAGATGAAACAAGACATCAGTTTTCAGTTAAAACCGCCAGGTCAGAGTTTTTAGGCATGCGCGTAGCATCCGGGCAAGTGTAGATTTAGTTTGGCGAGTGACTTTTAAATCCCATTCCTACTCGCTAAGATGGGCGACTAAGCTTTTTTTCCCCATTGTATAAACTTTAACTCTTATCCTGCTGTTCACGACAACCCTTTTCTTTGTAAACAGTGTAGATCCAGATCAAATGGCTTCTGAAGAAGCCATCTGATCAGGATCTAAATTGTTTGACATTCAATTTATGAATTTGTAGGAATAAATTACATCAAGTAATCTGATTGGTTCAAAGTCAGAAATGGGTGTGGCTAAACTGAATATTCAGCAGGAAAAGGGCTAAATAAATCAATGTCGCAGCATCTTCACTCGTGAAACGAGCTCGAAGCATTTCCTTCTGTCGATAGTGCGCTCTTGCCCCGCAGTGCCCATTATACACACTTCCAGATCCTTATCTAATATGTTAGTCCCACTCAATGTTTTAAGGCTTTTCAGAAACTCCCAGAGTTCGGACACATCCACCTGATCCGTTCCTTCTCCTACAAGTGATTCCACCTTATCTAACATTGAATTGCACCTGTAAAGAAAACAAATACAATGAGCATTCCATTACGCAAACACGCCTATACAAATACATTGCCACCTTTATCGCCGAAAAAATGAAAAATTTTATGATGAAAAATTGTGATATCTTACTTATTTCTGCTCAAAATATAGATTGTGGGCACTCGTTAGAACCGCCTCATCGAGGCGGTTCTAACGAGTACCCACAATATATATTTTAGAGCAGAAATAAGAAAAATAATGTATACCCCTGTAAACCCAAGTTTCGCTGTTTAAAAGTGGGGTTAAAGTGAGTGAGTGAGTTTTAGTTTTACGTCCCACCAACAGCTAAGGTCATACGGAGACGGGACCTCGGTTTAAAGACTCTACGAAAGTCTGGAGAAGCCCGGGATCGATCCTGCGATCCCTGGTTTACAAGGCGAGTAGCGTAACCACTGCACCACGGAGGCTTCTAAGTGGGGTTCAAGGGGGTCAAAATTATATAGGGGTGTTTTCGTGATGTAAACCTCGAACACGAATGTGTAGTTTACCAGGGATAATTCGAACTCATCACGTGAGCAAGTCCGTGAAATTGAACATCCCCTAAACCCCACTTTGTACAGAGAAAACTGGGATTTAGAGGTGGGGTATACACTATTTTTCGTAGTTCTGTTCCAAGACACAGGTTGTGGGTGCTCGTTCTTCAGAAGCCATCTGATCTGGATCTACACTGTTTGCAAAGATTAGGGTTGTCGTGAACAGTAGGATAAGAGTTAAATATATATAGAATCGAAAAGATAGTCATTGAAAATCCATCCCGTGAACAATCTTTGTTTTGAGCAGAAATGCGAAAAATATCAGTATTTTTGTATCAGAAAATCTTCATTAATTTTTTTTTTGCTGGTAAAGTTCAAAAGAAAAAAAAAACAAAAAAAAAACAAAACGAGATAACTATGTCGTTATAACGAGATAATTATGTTGTAATTACGAGAAAACTAAGTCGTTATAACGAGAAAATTTTTCACGTTATAACGAGATAACTATGTCGTTATTACGAGAAAACTAAGTCGTATTAACGAGATACTATCTCGTATTAACGCGATAGCTATCTCGTTATAACGAGTTAGCTATCTCGTTATAACGAGATAAAAAAGTACTACTGAATCTTCAGCAACAAAGTTTTCAGCTACTGGATACCCGACCTAGCACACTCACTCACACCAGTGCTAGAGGGAACTCAGAGAACAGTGCTTTTGGCACCGACGAGAAGATCCGAACTAACAAAACCACTTCAACAAGAGCACCTTCATTAAACACACATAGATCCAAGCATATGAACACGCGTTCACAGAGGCACATTGACAGACACACTCGCATGTACCCTCGGCCCCCGCCTATCGGGGCTTGAAGAAATAGATGGGCTGCATGATGCTTCCACGCAGAGCTGAAACCGACTTGCACACGAGTACTGGTAAACCGCTTAGAGGATCTAGGCCTGCCTATAGGCAAAGCGGTGCGAGTCGGCCCGCCCATGCTTATAAACCCTATTGATTTCATTGGGCGACAGTGCTTGAAGAAATAGATTGGGCTGCCTGATGCTTCCACGCAGAACTGAAACCAACCGCACATGGGTACTGGTAAACCGCTTAGAGGTTCTAAGCCTGCCCAGGAATAGTAGCGCGAGTCGGACCGTCCATGCATATAAACCCTATTGGTTTCATTGAGCGACAGTGCTTGAAATGTCGGCCCGCCCATGCTTATAAACCCTATTGATTTCATTGGGCGACAGTGCTTGAAGAAATAGATTGGGCTGCCTGATGTTTCCACGCAGAACCGAAACCAACCGCACATGAGTACTGGTAAACCGCTTAGAGGTTCTAAGCCTGCCCAGGAATAGTAGCGCGAAAATGTCATTTCATCTCAGTGTCTAGTAAAAGTTCCACACAATTGTAAGCAATATCTCCAAAATGACCTAAATAGTACTGACGGGGACGTTAATTCTCAATTCAAGCAAACAAACATAAGGTGTCGTAGACGAATGCCTTGGTCCTCCGTATTTTGAATGAGATTTCAAACCGAGGTCCCATCTCCGAACGAATGAATTGTTGTTGAGAGGGCCATATGATATGAGCCAACCAAGCAGCATAAACAATATCTGCCACCTGTCATAATCATTACTTATATGTGCGTGGGGGTGGTGAGCGGGGAGGGTACGTCCGTGTGTGTCTGTATGTATGCCTCTGTCCACGCGTGTCCATATGCCTGTGTATATGCATGCGTTTAAAGAAGATGCTCTTGTGGAAGTGGTGTTGTTAGTTCGAATCTTCTCGTCGGTGCCAAAAGCACTTTTCTCTGAGCCCCCACTAGCACTAGTAGCTGAAAACTTTGTTGCTGAAGATTACTTATTTATCTCGTTATAACGAGATAGCTATCGCGTCAATACGAGATAGTATCTCGCTAATAGTTTTCTCGTAATAACGACATATTTATCTCGTTATAACGAGAAAAAAATCTCGTTATAACGACTTAGTTTTCTCGTAATTACAACATAATTATCTCGTAATAACGACATAGTTGTCTCGTTATAACGACATAGTTATCTCGTAATAACGAGAAAAGTTTTTTTTTTCTTTTTGAAAGCGGTTCTTCTAGGCTTTCGTACTCAATATATATTTGGCTAGGCGTGTTTTTGAAATGAGTGTCTCGTTTCGGGGTTTCGCGTATATGATGGATTTTATACAAATTAACAACTACCTTATTAAATAACCAAAGACAACAGAAAGTGCATTGTGCAACGCCTGCAGCAGTGTATTGTTCAAAACAAAAATAAGCACGATATTAAATTTTGATTTTACAACTTAATATTCACCATTTACCGCGTAACAATGTTTTGTTGTCGCAGAAGAATTCTTAAGTGACGAAGCTCATCCAGATAAGAAGCCTATTCAAATGTATTGTAAATTTTTACCACCAAAAATGAAAATTTTAAGAAGAAAAATTTTGGTATTTTCTTATTGCTCAAAAACACAGATTGTTGATACTCGTTAGAACCGCCTCGCCGAGGCGTATCTAACGAGTACCCACAATCTGTGTTTTGAGCAGAAATGTGAAAAATATACTAGTACAACTGTTTTTTTTTTTTTTTTTTTAATATTAAAATTTGTAACAATTCCGTGGTGTAGTGGTAAAGCTACTCGTCTCATAACCCCAGGGGTCGTGGGATCGATTCCGGGCTTCTGCAAACTTTCCGATGAGTCTTTAAACCGAGGGCCCGTTTTCGTATGACCTACTGGTGGCACGAAAACTCATTTATCATATGACGTCGCGTCTGAGAGTGTAATATCGTCATATATTACATGCATAACAGAGAAATACCATGATTTCTATCAGACAAAAACATGGTATTTTCCTTTTAGCTAAGGAGAAATATTTCCTCTTAGCTGGGGAAATAAATCTTTCTGGCTGGAACTACTTTTGACACAAGAAACAAGGTACTGCTTTTGCAATGAAATCGCTATATTCAAACGCGGGAAAGTTCAGACACGTCGACGTTAATCATGACGTCATCTCAATGGCGTCTGAGAAGATATCAACAAACGTTCAGAATGCGTGACGTTCGAGTAGGATGCAAGGTTGGAATACAGATTATCTGGACATAACTACAGAATGAGGGATACGTTTGGTGACCGTTCTCTCGCATTTTTAATTGTTTTATCATTATAATACTTTATTTCTTCCATCTTCATGCATTACAATAGGAACCGCTTTCAAGATGGCGTCTATACAGTTTTTGTTTCAGTCAGCTTATGTGTCACTGCGCCCACTACCTTTTGCATAGACTTATGTTAACAGTGAACTGTAAACAGAATTAGATGCAAAATGATCCATCAGCTCTATCAAATGCATGTTATATATATATAGTTTATTGATTCAGCCCATTCTAAATATGGGATTTATACACCTCTGGAGGTTGAACATCCTATAAAGAAACTCGTGCGCAAGCGCACTCGTTTCTTTATCGGATCTTCAACCTCCCTCGGTTTATAAATCCCATATTTAGAATCGGCTGAGTAATAAACTCTATGTAATAAATTCGATAATCCACTAGTAGATTAAATATGCAAATTAGTTAGATGCGCCCCGTAACGTTATTAACGACGTCGCGTTTACTAATGACGGAATATTGACATTTTTGTAAAATAAATGTGAATAAAATGCGTTTTAAATGTCATATGATAAATAGAATCCTACATTCGTGCTCATTAATTATTGAATTTATTAAACTCGTTGAGGAAAAGGGATAAAATGCTCGGCTTTTTTAAGCCGAACCTTTTATCCCTTTTCCTCAACGAGTTTAAAAAAATTCAATAATACATGAGCACTCATGTAAGATCCTCTATAAACAAATTATTTGATTCAGCCCGGTTCTTTTGCTAAGTTCGAAAATGCGCTATATCACTTTTTAATCTGCAGGTTTTTCGCATTTTTTTTTTCGCATAAACTGGACATTCTATTCTATTCTATAATGTTATTAATCAAGTGATTTCGTACTGGCCGAGTTACAGGTCCGAGGTCTGCTGTATTGACCCAAGGCCGAAGGCCGAGGCCAATACAACAGACTGAGGATCTGTATCTGGGACAATACGGAATTACTTGATCAATGACAATTTTAATAACTGACGCCATTAAAAACATGATTATTTATTTTTGACCTCAGTGTTAATACGGATGATCTCCGAACAATACAATAATATTCGATATTCTATTCCATTCTATTCTAATTGTTTGTTTGAATCGCGTCAACACTATTTAGGTCATTTAGAGACACTTGTTACATCGCAAAATGAAGTAATATTTTCATTTTGATTATTTTTACTTCATTTTGAGTTAACATAGACGATTCGAAATGAAATAAAAATATAATAAAAATATTTCGTTTTCCTTCACTATGCTTCATATCACCGCAAAATGGTGGTAATTTTAGAAGAACCTATCTTCGAAAGGAACCCAAAGGCCTGGGAAGCAATACTGGATGACAAAAACTGAACATCTTCAGAGTATTTGGGTGTCATGTCTGATATTTTCCGTTATCTGTGCATTAAGTCATTACAGGATCGTGTGGTGCAGACAGAGATTCAGGGGGCATATTTGTTTGGGCCTGTCCGTGGGTCGGTGTTGTTAGAGTCTTCAAATTTCAGATTTAGGAGGAAGTGGGGTTGTGCTCTCTGTGTTGCGAAGACAAAGGCTGATTCTCGCCCTAGATTGCATGTGATAAAGGCAGATTTTCTAATGACGTGGTCTATCATGTCTGACGTTTTCAGCTCTGCGTGCCGACGAATGCGCGAATCGATGTTTTTTTGGGTGTTTTTTTTACCGTAAACACGAAATATTTAACTATCAACTGCGCGTTTAAAAAAAAGCGCGATTTTTATTACGTTCACAGGTAACCTGACGAACCCGCCCATCGGGGCTTGAAGAAATAGATTGTGCTGCATGGTGCTTCCACGCAGAACTGAAACCGACCGCGCATGAGTACTGGTAAACCGCTTAGAGATTCTAAGCCTGCCCGGGCAAAGTTGTGCGAGTCGGACCATCCATGCATATAAACCTGGGTGGCAGGGCTTGAGATGTCATTTCATCTCAATGTCGGATAAAAGTCCCACAAAATTCGAAGCAACGTCTCCAAAATGACCTATACAGTGTTGTCGGGGACGTTAAACCTGGAAGAAAACAAGTCCCACAAAATTGGAAGCAACGTCTCCAAAATGGCCTAAATAGTGTTGACGGGGGCGTTAAACCTCAATTCAAACAAACAAAACAGACATCATACTGTCAACACAAAATGATGTAAAAATAAGTATGCCACCTATCATCGCAAAATGAAATATATTTTTTCATTGCGATAAACGATAAAATAGTATCGACACAAAATAAAGTAAAAACTACATTTTATGTCATTTCTCATCGACAAAGCCAACGCAAAATGAAGTAAAAGGTTCAAAATGAAAAAAAAAAAAAATACTTCAAGACTCAAAATGAAAGAATACTTCGTTTTGCGTTCTAACAGAGGCTGCTTCCAAAGCCCTACAGACCAAATAAACCAATATATAGGGTGTATATGCAAGGGCGGACTAACTCGTACTACTTTGCCTTAGCAGACTTAGTCCTTCTAAACGGTTTACCAGTACCCATGTGCAGTCGGTTTCTGCGTGGAAGAATCATGCCTTGGATGGGCGGGCCTTTCTATTTACGTATACTTACTCATATCCGTATGTCATAAAGAAGAGATAGAACTCCCATATGCTCAGCACCTTGTTGTGATCCTTATCAAACATCTCAAACATGAACTCGGCTCTCTCTGGACTCAGCTCAAATTCTTTTTCGAACATAGCCAACGCTGTGTCCTTGTTCAGGCGGCGTACAAAATTCACAGTGTATTTATCGAAAACGCTCTGTACCTCGGGCCTGAAAAAAGAAAAACCATAATACGAGCCGACCAATAAATAAAGAAGCCCCAATGTTCTTCAAATGCATGAGTGAAGCCCAGTGCATGCCTTCTTTCCTAGAGTTATCTTAAGGCATAGAGTTAAGAGGGGGCATCCAAATACTATTTTTCTTATTTCTGCACGAAAACATACGTTGTAGGTACTCATTAGAAACGCCTCACGGAGGCGATTCTAATGAGTACCCACAAAGTATATGCTTTCGTGCAGAAATAAGAAAAATATCCGAATATTTTCAGATGAAAAAACGCTTTATCTGGAGATCTCGTTTAAATGTCTGCGAGCAGCCAAGGCCTTCGGCAAGACTGTATTTGCCCTGTACCGCCCGAGACTTTAAAGTCCCGCCCGAGACTTCACAGTCCCACCCGAGACTTAGCTCTCGCCTGTCCTAAGCAAAAAGAGCTTTTTTTCCAACGCTAGCTCATTTTTCCATGAATATCCCTGGCTTATTACGATAACACAACCGTGCAGTAAAGTGCGTTTTTTCACATCTCCAAAATGGCTACTTTTCTTATGAAAAGCCGTGATATTTTATTTTATCAGTTACCCCCTGTATATATTGCATTGTAAAGCGCTGACCTGATAAAGATATGCTATCTCAGGACAAGTGAGCTTTATCACGTCAACGTGACATTGCACTTTTATGAATGAACCGGACTACTGGAAGCATGACAAAAATGTTATTGTTACTGGGAAAAATTACTTGAAAAAAAAATATCATATAAAATATGGTCAGCTGATACTAAATATATCGACCGCTAGAATGCTGGGTCGCACTGAGGACCATCATTGTAAATATACGGCCCCCGCCCATCGGGGCTTGAAGAAATATATGGGCTGCATGACGCTTCCACGCATAGCTGAATCCGGCCCGCACACTAGTATACTGGTAAACCGCTTAGAGGATCTAAGCCTTTCCAGGAACCGCGGTGCGAGGCGGACCGTCCTTGCTAATAAACCCTATTGGTTTCATTGGGCGACAGGGCTTGAGATGTCATTTCCTCTCAATGTCGGCTAAAAGTCCCACAAAATTGGAAGCAACGTCTCCAAAATGACCTTTACAGTGTTGACGGGGACGTGAAACCTCAAATCAAACAAAACAAAAAACGCACTGACCTGATAAAGATATGCTACTTCAGGACAATTGAGCTTTATCACATCAACGTGACACTGCACTTTTATGAATGAACCGGACTACTGGAAAAATGACAAAACTGTCATTGTTACCGGGCAAAATGGAAAAATTACTTGGAAAAAAAAATATCATATGAAAATATGGTCAGCTGATCTGATACTAAATACATCCACCGCTAGAATGCGGGGTCGCACTGAGGACCATCAATAACTGATCGTAAAGTGTTAATTTAAGAGTGTAGAAGGGGATAAACTGATAACTAGAATATCAGATTCGTGTCATTTGATATCATGTTTATCAGGCTCGGCTTCGAGATCGCATGTAAAATCGCTCGCTAAGCCTCGCGATTCTACAAGCGTTCTCGAAGCCTTGCCTGATAAACTTGATATCACAAGACACGAACCTGGTATTCTCTATTAATTTATTCTGTATAGGTTGTGGGTACTCGATAGGAACGTTATAACGAGAACCCATAACTTATGTCTTTTTTTTCTTTTTTTTTTTTTTTGTTTGGGTCTTACGGCCCTTTCAATATTATTTCACTCATATCGAGCCGATCGTTAATCATAGGTGGGTGAAAACCGGAGTACCCGGAGAAAAACCACCTGACCTTCCGTTGCAGAACTTGGCGTCTCACACGTGACTCGAGCGAGGCTCGAACCCACGGCGGTGAGAGACCTAATGACTAAGAGTCAGCGCTCTTATCCAATAGACCACGGAGGCCCGTAACTTATGTCTTGAAGCAGATATAAGAAAAATAATGTATACCCCCATAAACCCTAGGTATCTCTATATAAAGTGAGGTAAGGGGGAAGGGGCCATTTCACGGACCTGTTCACGTGATGTGGAATCAACTGCAACTTGGCAAACAACCTCGTTTTTTTTTTCTTTACAATAATGTCGTGAATACATGTATTCATTACAATCGCGTCATCGCGGCTAGAATCGCGTCATCGTTGCGATTCAAATAGTACATACTACTTACATTTTAAAGAAAACTAAGAAAGTTTTTCCTTTATAATCCCAAATATAGTTATGGAGATTTTTTCCCCAGGTATACTCAAGGCAGTCGTGGTTCACAAGCAATCAATGCTGTGTGTGTGTGCTTGAGTTTTACGTCCTACGAGGACTGTTCAAATATGAATGCAACTAAGCACATAAAAATGATTCCGTGATAGATTTCGATGAAAAATTTATTTTGTCCCCTCAATGTATTCCCCTTTAGCAGATATACAAACTTTCTGTCTTCTGATCCAATCATTGAATGCATTTTGGTAGTCTTTTCGAGGTATACTATGAAGGCACTGGAATATTGCAGAACCGAGGTGTTTGCGCTATAGACATTTTCGACCAGAAAGGTATTTTTCAGCCGCGGGAACAAAACAAAAGTCACACGGGGCAAGGTCAGGGGAATACGGGGGGTGAGGGAGTTCAACAACCTTTTCCTGCTTCAGATAGTCTTGCACAATGAACGCCTTGTGCGATGACGCATTGTCATGTAGCAATCTGACATTGGCCAAACTAGTTGCGGGTCTTCGTTCTTTGAAATATTTCTTCAATTTTCGAAGAACTTTATTCTTGTAAAACTTCGCATTTACAGATTTGCTTTTAGGCACAGCAACCTGAATAGCAGGGCCCTGATTTGAAAAGAATATGGCATACATTACCTTCTTGACGCTCATGGTCCGCTTTGCAATGCATGGTCTTTTGCAATACTTTGTTGCCCATATTTTGTTCTGGATCTTTCGTTTTGGCTCAAAAAAGTGAACCCATGTCTCGTCACCTGTGACGACATTAGCGAAAGACCGTGCATTGTAATTTGGAAACTTTTTAAGCAACTTCTTGGCGCACTGAACGCGTGTCTTTTTCTGCTCATCTGTCAACAGATGGGGAATCCATCTAGCACAGATCTTTCTCATTTTCAAATCCCGTTTCAGAATTGTATGAGCTGCTCCTAATGAGATGCCAACCATACTAGCTATTTGCCTAGTGGTGTATCGTGCATCGGTAGCAACTATTTCTTTCACTCCAGCAACCATTTTGGCAGATGTTTCTCTTTTCGGCCGACGATCATGTGGTGCAACTTCTGTTGAGCCTAGCCCACAGCTGAATTTCTTACACCAACGAAAAACTGTCGGAAAAGACATTTCATCATGCCCATAAACCGAACATATTTCATCAAAAATGTCTTTGCACCGTATACCAAGAATACAACGATTCTTAATATAGGACCGTATTTCAACGGCGTACTCTGACCTTCTTCCAACCATGTTTTGTATTAGTATACAAGAGTAGACAGTGTTTATCGAACGATATGCATGGCTAAAGTGCACGGATTTTAACAGGTTTGGTATCAATGTGTAGGTAAAATGTTTTTCTACGATGTGATATTTATTTCCAGGTGATTTTCGCATTAGTGCATGAGAAAACGTTCTACTTGCATTCATATTTGAACAGTCCTCGTACCAAGAGCTAAGTTCAAACGCAGACGGAATCTCGGTTTTACGGACTCATCGGAAAGTCTTCAGAAGCCCGGGATCGAACCCACTACCCCTGGTTTATGCGGCGAGTAGCTTATCCACTGCACCACAGAGGCTTCTAATAGCAGTAGTAGCAGTAGCAGCAGCACCACAGCAGCAGCAGCGGCAGCAGCGGTAATAGTTTCGCCCCCGCCCACCGGGGCTTGAAGAAATAGATTGGGTTGCATATCATGATGCTTCCACGCAGAGCTGAAACCGACCGCACATTACTGGTAAACCGCTCAGAGGGTCTAAGCCAGCCCAGGACATGTGGTGCGAGTTGGACCGTCCATGCATATAAACCATATTGGTTTCATTGGGCGGCAGGGCTTGAGATGTCATTTCATCTAAATGTCGGGTAAAAGTCCCACAAAATTGGAAGCAATGTCTCCAAGATGACCTATACAGTGTTGATGGGGACGTTAAACCTTGAATAAAACAAAACAAAAAGCAGCAGTAGTAGTGGATATGCTGATTACAGCTGGTTCCAATATGATCTTGCCACTCAAAAATCAGAGGAGTGGGTGTGGGGGATATTTTTTTTTTTTTTAAAGCTATTTTTTATGATTCGCATAAATAAATCTCTCGATCATCATAATGCCAAAACACGATCCCAGCAGTCAATATAGCCCCTATAATTAAGGCGACGTCGTCCATAAATTGTAGGGGAAACCAGCATGGTGTATGTCAAATGGCCGTGAAACCACCGTGAAATCTACAAAATTATTTAGAAATTTTAGCTACCCTACCGTTTAATTAGTAATGCGAAACGGGTAGTTTAGCCGTGAGATTTTTTTTTTTTTACGAATAGGTTCGCAACAGGTTATGCAAGTTTTATCTGTCGCTAAGTAATAAGTCAAACTCCATTGCCTCAAACACCTTTGTGACGATTTTGTTTGAATTCAGGTAAAACGTCCCCCTCATCAGTATTTAGGTCATTTTGTAGACGCTACTTCCAATTTTGTTGGACCTTTAACCGACATTGAGATGAAATGACACCTCAAGCCCTGTCGCCCAAAAAGAAACCAATAGTGGTTTATAATATGCATGGACGGTCCGACTCGCACCACTTACCTGGGTAGGCTTAGACCTTCCAAGCGGTTTACCAGTACTAATGTGCAGTCGGTTTCAGCTCTACTTGGAAGCATCATGCAGCCCGTCTATTTCTTCAAGCCCCGATGGGCGGGGCAAATATTTGGGATCATGAAAACTTGTTAGAGATAGGGGTTGTTCAAGCTACTAAGAGTTAAAACTACTGCGTCAGATCAGGAAACATAATAGGGATAATATTTCTATCTGGTATGTTGTCGGCCCCCGCCCATCGGGGCTTGAAGAAATATATGGGCTGCATGATGCTTCCACGCAGAGCTGAAACCGACCCACACACGAGTACTGGTAAACAGCTCAGAGGATCTAAGCCTGTTCAGGCAAAACGGTGCGTGTCGGCCCGCCCATGCTTATAAACCGTATTGGTTTCATTGGCCGACAGGGCTTGAGATGTCATTTCATCTCAGTGTTGGGTAAAAGTCCCACAAAATTGGAAGCAACGTCTCCAAAATGACCTATACAGTGTTGACGGGGACGTTAAATCTCAAATCAAACAAACAAACAAACTAACCAGGGTAAACGAGACATTGGGGCTCGAGCCAATGAAATTTCAAGTTGTGTATCACTTGGCATCCTGCATGGGCACGAACACTTGCGCCGCATTGAGACATTTCGTTTTTGTCTTCGTTTTCTTTGCAAATTATTAGATTATTTCATCCCTAAGTTTCTTAAGTGGACGCTTCTATCTCTGAGTTTGGACTCGTCCATTCTATTGATAATGTAGTGTGTGTGTGTGTGTGGGGGGGGGGGGGTGTGGATGGGTAGTCAATAATGAAGTACAAGATGGCAATCAGTGTAGATCCAGATGAGATGGCTCATGCTGAGCCATCTCATCTGGATCTACACTGATTGCATAGATATCTGAGCGCACCCGCCCATCGGGGCTTGCAGAAATAGATTGGGCTGCACCAGAGCTGAAACCGACCAAACCTTGAATACTGGCAAACTGCTTATAAGGTCTAAGCATGTCCTGGAAAAGTAGTGCGAGTCGAACCGCGCCTTAAACTCTAGTGGTTCCTTTGGGTGGATATTTCATCTCAATGTCGGGTAAAATTCTCACAAAATTGGAAACAACGTCTCCAAAATGACCTAAATATTGGTGACAGGGACATAAATCCTCACCACAAACAAAGATAGTTATCAAGGTCGACAGGATTTAAAACCGGCCCCGATAGCTCAGTTGGTAGAGTGTCCGCTCCGGGGAACGGGAGGTCTCGGGTTCGATCCCGGGCCGCGACATACCAAAGTCGTTAAAAATGGTACTAGCTGCTCCTCGCTTGGCACTCAGATTTACGGGGTAGAGCTAGGACTGGTCGATCCAGTGTCAGGATAATGTGACTGGGTGTGGTATCATGTAATGTGTCTGGGACATGAAACTTCAGTGAGGCAGCACTATAAACGTGAGCATTGAGCTCCCTGTCGCAACCAGACACCGTCGTGATATGACTGAAAAATTGTTGAAAGCGACGTTAAACCCGAATTCACACACACACACACACACACACACACACACACACACACACACACACACACACACACACACACACACACACACAGGGTTTAAAAGGTTAATAACAGCCAACCTTCAAGCTAGAACCAGAACATCTATCAATATTTATCACAAAGGGGGTCTTTCATCTGTGCCCATGCATGTTTTTTCTTTAAACTTTGTATATTAACAACTCAGCATATACAACCTATAAAAATGTATTTAATAAATTAAATAAATCAAAGTAGGACTCAGGAGGCCACTCTAACTGACTCCCTCCATGAGCTGGTGTCTGTCTCTAAATAAGTGTGTCTTAAATCTTATGTTTTATTTAGTTTCAAGATCTGTGAACTGGATTGGATGCAGAACTCCATAGGCATTCCTTTGATACTAAAAAACCTTTTGAATTAATTAAAGTTTACATTTTCTGATAAAATAATTATCAAAAATCTCATTTTTTTAGTTAAAATTTTAAACAATTATCAAAATTCAATCCCTAAGATATATATGTTCTTGTCTTTGTCAAGATTTCATTTTGCTAGGAAAACTTGCCATGTGTATCTTCTTTAGCTATGCCAAATTTCAAGAAAATCCGAAACCGGTAACACTGTAGTTTTACACCTTTAATGGAAGTATGTCGTTTCTGCAAAATTTACTATTTTATTGAAATCATCCAAGAACCTTACAAAAAGGCAATTCGTAACACTTACGTTATAAAATTGAGATTATACAAATCAAAATGAATACATATTGAGCTGATCTAGCTTAGAAACTATTAACATATCATGAATATTTGATATTTTTCCTTTCATTAATACACTATGATCTATCCAAAACAGTAGATAGTAAAACACTAAATCAAAAGGTATTCTAATCAACAAATTAGGCTTAACAACATATATTGCTTTTTATTAGCAGCAAAATTATTGTGAACATGTGCAACTTTATTTAATGACTTTGCATAAGTCATGCTACTCAAATAGGTGTAAGGCAAGGAGATCCATTCTTTTTATTTCCATACCACGCTGGTATGCAAGGACCCAATGGTCAGTGGTTTGTTCTTACTAGTAAAAATAGTTCTGTTGATAAATCCATGGCCAGATTAAGCCTTAGATATACTCTGTCTTTATGAACGCTGGATTATTATCCTAACAAAAAAGTTACAGTAATTATTGGTTAGTATTTCCAAAAATCAAAATGGCACTGATATTAAGTTTCTGTTGCAAAAGATATCATTGATGGATGAGGTGCAGAATATTTGGTGTAAACAAAGCTGTTCCATGACCTAGAGAAATTTTGCTATTAGACAGGGAGAGAAACAGTTTCCTTCCTTATAGTACACATGCATAAATATGTCTCTTTTCTGCATTGGTTTGTAATTGTTGATGTTTCTTTAGTGTCTTATTTTTTCTATAATTTACTTTGTCAATATAGTGGTTAATTTATCGGAAGCGAGCATTTAGTATTTTTCCTGGTTGTAAAACTTTCAATCACGTCTTTAATGTTTCTGCTGAATGCAAGTTCACTGTTTTTTAAGCACTGTTCTTGCTTCCTTTTTGTTCATTAATAATTACCAGTACATTTCTGTGCAATGTATCTCTCAGCTTAGAAAGAGCATTGCAGTGTTTGGACAGAAAAAAGCATCACAATGTATTTACTGAAAGTCATTTAAAATCCTATGAGTAATGCGATAACTACTCACAGATTGAATAATTATTATCAACAGTTTAAAAGCTTCTTGATATCTTACATAATGTGCTTTATAATTACTGCAACAACTGCTGAGATAGGTAAATGAAGTGAAAGACCTATACAAATATATAGACAACACAATCATGATCACATAAGTTTTGGAACACTGACAAATGTACGACCATGTGAATTGTAAAAGCAATTCAAATGGCTTTGGAATACAGCTTCAGGAAGCCGTTTGATTTCGTTCATAGGAGCTATACAAAAAAGATAGATTGGATGGTGCCTATGCAGATACAAATTCTGAAAACTTAATGTCCAGGAAAAGGAATCTCAAGTATTATTGATTTTCCCTGGAGTAAACCTTTCTTTTTAAATTGACAGTTAGGGTTAAATAAACAAACAACAGTTTGACTTGAGAGTAATTTATCTCGAGTCGGATAACAAATCTCACAAAATCTGAAGCAACATCTAAAGTTTGTTTTGTTTGATTTGATGTTTAACGTCCCCGTCAACACTGTAAAGGTCATTTTGGAGACGTTGCTTCCAATTTTGTGGGACTTTTACCCGACATTGAGATGAAATGACATCTCAAGCCCTGTCGCCCAATGAAACCAATAGGGTTTATTAGCATGGACGGTCCACCTCGCACCGCGGTTCCTGGACAGGCTTAGATCCTCTAAGCGGTTAACCAGTAATAGTGTGCGGGCCGGATTCAGCTCTGCGTGGAAGCATCATGCAGCCCATATATTTCTTCAAGGCACTATGGGCGGGGGCTGTAAAACATCTAAAGTGACTGGTATGTTGTTGATTTGAATGTTAAATCTAAACATCACCTTAGCATCATTACTAAATTAGACAAGATAGACAGAAAGAAAACTGTGCACATGATTACATGGGTGCGTTTGATGACGTTTGTCATCAAAACCTTTGCGGTATAGTTCTGTAGACAAAATAGTTTGTTCCATTTACCGAAATGGATGTTTTGAAATAATACTTATAATTATGCTATGAACTACTTACACAAACCATACTATACTATAGCCATCCAAATTGAAAGCAATAGTAAAGTATTATTAAACAGCATGACCAAAACGTGATAATCAAATAATTTCACATTTTGCTGAATAAGGACTATCAGTATTCCGTCTGCTAAAACACAATGTTACCGGTCGTCAATTTCCATCAAAATTCATCAACATGTTCCTTAGATATGTGGGTAGTTTTTATGCTAAAATGGTGTCTTGACAAAAATTGGAACATGGTAAAAATGCATATAAAATTTTAATGAATACAAAAACAGGAGCTGAAATATGGGGACACAATCAAAGAAAACTGAATGCCCAGCCACTATTACTAGACATATGAGGTCATTCATTGTATCAACTAACTCACCAATTATGGCTTTAGCAGCATTAGATATATGAAACTCTGAATACTGTAGACAAGTTTGTATGAGAGTACTCTCTGTTGTGATAGAGACTTCATAAAATATGTAATACATTTACTACGGAAATAAAATTTAAAAGTGAATGCATCGTAATTATAATGGTTATACCCAAGGCAATTATTGTGCATAATTTCATCAAAATCCAAGCGTGGGCAGAAACCAATGCAAATTTCCTATACCTTGAAAGACCCCCTTTATTAACTTTTATGTAAGGACGTAACGATCTGAAACGTTCGTGTATTTTGGTACATGTATAGAGCCTGAGGCGGATAATTCAGATATTTGGTTGAAAAATTACAATATTATCTCAATACCATCCAAAACCAGGGTATTACCATATAAGGTATTTGTAGTCTCGCGGTAACCTTTATGCTAATATATGGAAATGTGATTACATCTTAGAAGTAAACATTATATAGCTACGTATTTTCTTTCACGCTAATGAATTAGCGTAAGTAAATGTAATGTCCTTCTTGGGTCAGCGCCTGGCAAAATCTATTCGACCAGCGAAGCTTCAAATCAGCATAAGAGAACAGGGTGAATGTGACGGCGGATAAAGTAAATTAACCCTTTTTGTACCAAATGGAATCTTCCGCCTTATATATAGCAGGAGTCCATTTCAAAATTAAGATTAAGGGGTGTCAGGTTGTTCTTTCTTCAAAATCTATTTGGAAAATGCCTGAACCATAAGCAAACAGTGGAGGCCGTGATCAGACGCCGCGTTCTGCGGCGTCTGATTTAGGCCTGCACTGTTTGCCAGTGTACCCCTATATATGGGCTGCCTGATGCGAGGCGCGGTGCGAGGCGGATCGTCCATGCTAATAAACCCTTTTGGTTTCATTGGGCGACAGGGATTGAGATGTAATTTCATCTCAATGTCGGGTAAAAGTCCCACAAAATTGGAAGCAACGTCTCCAAAATGACCTTTACAGTGTTGACGGGGACGTTAAACCTCAAATCAAACAAAACAAACAAACAAAAACCCCTTTAGGGGTTTCCTGTCTTAAATGGGTTAAGGTAAAATCTTTCTTTAACGAGGGTAACAGCATTACGCATAGGGATTTACATGCATTATTAGACACTCACTCAGGGTTATGGACAAGTGTACAGGTCGATGACCCACCCCGCCGCTATTAGATGGCAAACTGTGCTATGGCCAATGGATAATTATTTGATTTGAACTTTAAGAAGCACAAGGCAAAACAAGCTTAAGCTATTCCACAGGTCTAAGTGTAGGTTTTACAATGTTCTGTAACTAATATAAATAATGGTATCATACCAACACACAACAATTTTGTTGTTGATTTGAGGTTTAACGTCCCCGTCAACACTGTATAGGTCATTTTGGAGAAGTTGCTTCCAATTTTGTGTGACTTTTACCCGACATTGAGATGAAATGACATCTCAAGCCCTGTCGCCCAATGAAACCAATAGGGTTTATGTAAGCATGGACGGTCCAACTCGCACCGTTTTGCCTGGGCAGGTTTAGATCCTCTAAGCGGTTTACCAGTACTCGTGTGCGGTCGGATTTCAGCTCTGCGTGGAAGCATCATGCAGCCCATCTATTTCTTCAATCCCCGATGGGCGGGGGCCGAACACACAACAAATATGTTCTGTGGAAAGATTATCCTTAAGCAAGTAGTGGACCACAGAACTCGAAAGTATGGGTTGTACAAGTTTTCTGGATCAGACTAGCTAGTTTCGGCCAATTAAGCCTCATCAGTGACCTTCAAATATATACCACCTTTGGGACTATTCAAAAGTTGTCTTTAAGACCACTTTTGAACAGTCCCAACGGTGGTCGATTTCCAGAAGACACTGAATACCAAAAACACACAGAACGAATAAATATGCTTTCTGAAAGGGAATTTGTATTGATTTTAGGTGGTCTTAATAGCGAAATTTTGCTGTACCTCTTCAAAAGATATCAATGATATTTATATGGTATGATATGATAGAAAATTTCGAGCTTATAATCAGAATGAGCTGCTAATCAGAAGAAATGTCTGAAAAGAGCTTAAGATTTTAATCGTTTGCTTGTTTTGGCAATATAGAAAGAAAGTGATAAGATAATGGTCAAATTGACAGACAGCATTTTTAAATTGGTGCCGACGTGGGAAAAGGGCTATATAATTCAGCGTTTGACGGATTGTCCAAGCACTGAAACAACGCAATCACGCCATCGCGAACATCCCAAAAACAGATTTCACAGTATCTATAACCATAGGTGTTTGTAATGTACCGCTGTCCACGATATGTTTTTGTCTTTTCAAAAAAAAAAAAAAATCTGATAATCCACCCTCACCCCTCGTATAGATAGTTTCTATACTATACTAGGGGTGAGGGTGGATTATCAGATTTGTTTTAGATTATGCATGTTTTGAAAAGAAAAAAAAACATATCGTGTTGAAAAAAAAATATATAATTATGGGGTCAGAGGTACGTTACTAACACATATCGGCCCCCGCCCATCGGGGCTTGAAGAAATATATGGGCTGCATGATGCTTCCACGCAGAGCTGAAACCGACCGCACACGAGTACTGGTAAACCACTTAGAGGATCTAAGCCTGCCCAGCCGGCTCGTCCATGCTTATAAACCCTATTGGTTTCATTTGGCGACAGGGCTTGAGATGTCATTTCATCTCAAGGTCGGGTAAAAGTCCCACAAAATTGGAAGCAACGTCTCCAATATGACCTATACTGTGTTGACGGGGACGTTAAACCTCAAATCAAACAAACAAACCGTCAAAAACAGAATAAAAACGAACACCTAGACGTGACCCCCCTTATGTGACAAATGGACTTGCCCAAAATATAGCAATGGAATTGTCCACTTGCATACAATGGGATAGTGTAGCTAGCTGATATTAAGTGAATCAAAATCATATGTCCACACATGTTAGTGTATTATTGAATTTATTAAACGAGTTGAGGAACAGGGATAAAATGCTATAGGCTTGCTGGACATTTTATGCCTTTTCCTCAACGAGTTTAATAAATTCAATAATACATGAGCACGAATGCAAGATTACATTTATAAAATGACATTTAAAACGTATTTAATTCACGATTTTTGTACAATAATGTCCATATTCCGCCATTAGTGAAAGCGATGTCGTTAAGGACGCCGTACATGTAACGTTACGGGGCGTATCTAACTAATTTGCATATTTGATCCACTAGTGGGTTATCGAATTTATTACATGACGCTGACGCGACGTCTTATGATAAACATGGTTACTAACGCGTTACGTTATGACGCCGTCCGTGACAATCCAATGTTTTCTTTTGAGATTCTTGGGCGATAAGATCCGATATAAAATATATGACACACAGAATCTTACACTCGTGGTTATTTCATGAAATATGGAGCCTACAGAAGCCATCTGATCTGATCTACACTGTTTGCAAAGGTAGGGGTTGATTAATTGATCGACTGATTGATTAAGTGATTGATTGATTGATTGATTTGAGGTTTAACGTCCCCGTCAACACTGTATCGGTCATTTTGGAGACGTTGCTTCCAATTGTATGGGACTTTTAACCGACATTGAGATGAAATGACATCTCAAGCCCTGTCGCCCAATGAAACCAATAGGGTTTATAAGCATGGACGGGCCAACTCACACCGCTTTGCCTGGGCAGGCTTAGATCCTCTAAGCGGTTTATCAGTACTCGTGTGTGGTCGGTTTCAGCTCTGCGTGGAAGCATCATGCAGCGCATCTATTTCTTTAAGCCTCGATGGGCGGGGGCCTAAAGGTAAGGGTTGTTGTGTTCAGCAGGTTAAGGGTTATATAATCCTAAAAAGCTGTATGCAACAAGTTTGGGTAAGTAAACCCATTAAATTGAAATTTAAAAAATCTCAGCCTATTAAGTAATTATTTTATGTCAGGAAAATCCTCTATTTCAAGTGTCAAACTTGCGTTGCATTGAAAGAAATAATGATACTATTACAGCGACAAAAACATTTAAAACCACTTATTTTTAAAATGATGGAAATGTTCAAGAGATAAGATCACGACCCAAGGCAACTTAAATACACATTAGATCATTATGTCATCCTACAAAACTTTTGATTTATTTAACGGAATCTCATCATGTTTAACAACGGACGCCGGCACCAGTATCGCGAAGTCATTCTTTGTCCACCAAGATACAAGACAGTCACTTCCTCCTCTCATTAACAAGTCATCCTTGTCTCGAGGTTATAAAACTTTGTCCATGCTCAACTCACTTGAGCATGAAATTTGAAATGCTCATAATTATTAAAATACAAACAAATCAGGCAATTTTCCTGCTCAGATCAGCCCAGAATGCCATTTATCCTGCTCATAAAGTTTAAAATGCCAACATTTGTTGGCATTTTAAAATTTATGAGCAGGATAAAATTTCATTTCATGCTCAAGTGAGTTGAGCATGAAAAAAGTTTTATAACCTCGGAGCCAGGACTATGCCACATTACATGAGGCGAGTAAAGGGAACTTTGGAAGCATTAACTACAACACACGTGGAGTGTTAAGGGTTTTTTCTGGGCAGACCAGATAGTTTCGGCCAATTAATCCTCACCATTAAACCTTTTTATAGCACATATCCGTTTTGTGGTTTATCTTACAAGCATGAATTGTGAGTACTCGTTAGAAACCGTGTTATAGACGCTGTTCTAACGAGCACTTACTATCTGTGTTTGGTGCCAAAATAAGAAAAAAAAACGAAAAGTTTCAATCGGAAAGAACAATTTCTAGACCCGTGGAAGATAGTATTATCTCATATGAGTGCGTTTTCCTAATTTATGGTATAATGGACATCCCAGAACACCCCTTTTTATTGGTAAACCGCTTAGTGGTGCGAGTCCATGCACATAAACCTTATTGGTTTCAATGGGTGACAGGGCTTGAGATGTCATTTCATCTCAATGTCGGGTAAAAGTCCCACATAATTGGAAGCAACGTCTCAAAAAGGACCGATGTAGTGTTGACGGACACATTAAACCGTAGTTCAAACAAAACAAAAACATCATAAAAAATCAAGGCTTTTTATATGGGCAAACTAGAAATGTGCCCAAGGGACACAGATGCCCTCGTATCATACGTTATCCTAATGTGCAAGGTTAACCCATTTTAGACGAGATATCCCAAACCAGGATATTGGCAAACAGTGTAGATCCTGATCAGACGCCACAATGTGGCGTCTGATCTGGGTCTTCACGGTTTGCGAAAATACTGAGCCATTTTCTTCATAAATTTTAACAGGTAACTCAACCAGAAACCCCTTTTTTATTATTTATTTTTTTACAAACTCTTGCTACGATAAATGAGGAAGATTCTATTGTGATTAAACTCAGAATGTTATAAAGTTGACAGGCCTGGCTGGCACAGTGCAGTGACAGAAGGGTCACGTATGTAATGAATAAAATGATAATTAACTGCTATGCTGTCGTGCCATTTGTTGTTTTTTTTTTTTTCATCGTAAAGATTTAGCAAGGTTCTTCTTCTTCTTCTTCTTCACCTTCTGCTTCTTCTTCTTCTTATTATTATTATTTAGTTTGTTCGTTTCTTTTATGTTTAACGTCCTCGTGAACACTATTTATGTCCTTTTGGTGACGTTGCTTCTAATTTTGTGGGACTTTTAGCTGACATTAAGTAAAGATGAAATGACATCTCAGTCCCTGCCGCCGAATAAACCCAATAGAGGTTATATGCACTGGACGGTCTGACTCGCACCACTTTGCCCGGGCAGGCTTAGTCTAGCTTTATTTTAGAAGCGGTTTACCAGTACTCATGTACGGGCTCTTAGTCATTAGGTCTCTCACCGCCGTAGGTTCGAGCCTCGCTCGGGCCACGTGTGAGACGCCAAGTTCTGCAACGGAAGGTCAGGTGGTTTTTCTCCGGGTACTCCGGTTTTCGCCCACCTCTGATTAACGATCGGCTCGATATGAGTGAAATAATCTTGAAAGGGCCGTAAAACCCAAAACCAAAAACCAAACCAGTACTCATGTGCGGTGTCAGTTTCAGCTCTGCGTGGAAACATCATGCAGCCCAGTCTATTTCTCCAAGCCCCGATGGGCGGGTGCGAATTATTATTTAGTAGTAGTTGTAGTGGCGGTAGTAGTAGTAGTAGCAGTAGTAGTAGTAGTAGTATTAGTGTCGTTGCTGTTGTTATTAACAAAAACACCAAGAAGATATGACATATACAAAATGCAAAAGACCTATTCGGACCAGAACAACTCCACTGAGGCCAGTATCCATGTTTTAAATAATATAAAACAGAAATGTAAGAAAATCTGTATTCTTTACTTAGAAGGTTGCTAATGAAACAAGCAATAAAGGTCACTGGACCAGTTTCTATATTACAACATTCCCACGGGCGTGACAACGCTGACGTACAATAGTTTTTTTCCATCAAAGAGAGTAACCTTCCCACCATCCTTTAATACACAATTAACTCCTAAAAGGCATTACAAAAAAAAATGTTACAGACGACATTTTCAAATACTCCTTTTTGTTTGATTTGAGGTTTAACGTCCCCGTCAACACTGTAAAGGTCATTTTGGAGCCGCTGCTTCCAATTTTGTGGGACTTTTTTTTACCCGACATTGAGATGAAATGACATCTCAAGCCCTGTCGCCCAATGAAACCAATAGGGTTTATTAGCATGGACGGTCCGCCTCGCACCGCGGTTCCTGGACAGGCTTAGATCCTCTAAGCGGTTTACCAGTACTAGTGTGCGGGCCGGATTCAGCTCTGCGTGGAAGCATCGTGCAGCCCATATATTTCTTCAAGCCCCTATGGGCGGGGCGGTTCGGAGATGAACATTGAACATTAATCTGAGTGTCGCCTGCTTCTGTTTTGTTTGGCGCCAAGGGTAAAAATACTGCATTTTGACTGCATTTTTGTCGCTCTGACGAGTCAAGGGGAGAGACGTGACATTTAAATGTACGGCAACATCACCAAGGGAAGTTACTCATATAATGAATGCATTAAATGATTGTCTCCCATCCCACCTACTTTGGATGGGAGCTACTTTTCAAGGAAAGAATTGATACCATCCCCAGACCCCACGTGTTTCGAAAGGGATTAGGACGAAGTGAAACTCAAACTGCTAAAATGTTTTTGTTTTTTTTCTCTCATTTGTAAAGCAAAATGTATTTTTTCTCTCAGTTCTCTCTCTCTTCTTTTTCAGGTATACCTTTTCACCTGTATTGCATGTCAACGTGTACTTAGATTAGGAAAAGTTTAGTTTATATCGGCTTATCACTGAAAAATGAAAACATGGCCAACATCTGATAAGGGCGACTTTTTGACCACCCACTGAAGTGTGGTTGCGTTGCATTTATTTATTTGATTTGAGGTTTAACGTCCCCGTCAACACTGTAAAGGTCATTTTGGAGACGTTTCTTTCAATGTTGTGTGACTTTTACCCGACATTGAGATGAAATGACATCTCAAGCCCAGCCGCCCAAGGAAACCAATAGGATTTATAATCATGGACGGTCCGACTCGCACCGCTTTGCCTGGGCATGCTTAGATCCTCTAAGCGGTTTACCAGTACTCGTGTGCGGGTCGGTTTTAGCTCTGCGTGGAAGCATCATGCAGCCCATCTATTCCTTCAAGTCCCGATGGGAGTGGGGTAGTTACGGTTGCGTTGCAGTACTACTCATTTGTCAGAAGTTTTTGACCTGCCCTGAATGGACTAAGATTTGATGCCCCGACAACAATGATAAAGTCATTTTGGAGACGTTGATTCCAATTTTGTGGGACTTTACCCGACATTAAGATGAAATGACGTCTCAAGCCCTGCCGCCCAATAAAACAAACAGGGTGTATTTTACCAGTACTCGTGTGTGGTGGGTTTCAGCTCTGCATGGAAGCATCATGGGGCCCATCTGTTTCTCCAAGCCTCGGTGGGCGGGGGCGTAATAGACTAAGAACTGTCTATACTGAAGACAATAACTTCTTCGTGCCTTGAACCCCGTCTATGACCGGCGGAATTTTATACCTAATACGAGTTTAGGACTGGGGCAAATCCATTTCCATTTTAAGGGATGTCTGAGTTGATTTCATTTATCGTTGTTATGAGTAAAAAAACCTGCATTTCCAGTAAACAGTGTAGACCCAAATAGACGCCGTGCTGATCTGAGCCATATTGTTTGCCTTTAACTTTATATAAATGGATTACTACACAGTAAAATTCCGCTATTAAGAGCACCTAAAATTAAGACTAATTCTGCTTTAAATAGCTTATTTAGTAAGCTGCAGTTATTCTTTCATTGTGTTTTCTGCATGTAGTGTCCTCTGGTCAGAGATCACCATTGGGACTGTTCAAAAGTGGTCTTTAAGACCACTTTTGAACAGTCTCAAATGTGGTCTTAATAAGGAATTTTATTGTACATGTACAGTAGTAAAGTACAGTTACGAAAATGGAAACTATATAAATGACAGGCATTCAAAGCCAAATCCCCATATCAGAACGGGCCTCCGTGGCCTAGTGGATAGAAGCGCTGACTATTAATCCTTGCCGTGGTTCGAGCCTCGCTCGTGTGAAATGTGAAACTCCAAATTCTGCAACGGAAGGTCCGTCAAGTGGTTTTTTTCGGGTACGCTCGTTTTCGCCCATCGGCCCGAAATAGGTTGAATAATCTTGAAAGCCCGTAAAACCAAAACAACAGTTACAAACTGGTGTTTTTGTTCTTATAATAAATCTTTAAGCAGAGGCTAAAACGACTGATACACAGTAAAATTAAGACCACCTTTGGGACTATTCAAAAGTGGTCTTTAAGACCACTTTTGAACAGACCCAAAGGTGGTCTCTGTCCAGAGTGCACTTTATGCAGAAAATACAAAGAATGAATAACTGCAGCTTTTTAAAGCGGAATTAGTCTTAATTTTAGGTGGTCTTAATAGCGGAATCGCTTCACTGTATATTTTACCGCCAGATTCTACACGGGACCCTCTGAATTCAGCCTTTTTAAAAAGGTTCTACTTTTAAAGGAGCCGGCCTCGGTCGCTCAGTCGGATGCGCGTGTGGCTGGTGATCAGGAGGATGCGAGTTCGATACCTGCTGGGGTCGGCAACATCCTTATATGACAAATGGACTTATAGCAATGGAAGAGTCAACTAGTATGATAATAATAACCAGAAATTCAACTTCGGTGAAGTTGATGTCGCACCTGCTCCCCACCTGCCCCACACAAAAAAAATAAAAGTTTATTTAAGGCAGAAGAAATGAATATAGGGCTTTGAGAAGAATCCATAGCCTATACATGTATATGTGAGGTAAAAAACTGACTAAGTTCACAATGTGGAAAAAGTGATAAAAATTGATCCCAAGATAAAGTCAAAACCACATGCACATCCTCATACCATAGGTAAAAACACACACAAAGTTTTAAAATGATCAATATAAAACTGTAAGAGAAGTTGCGATGACAAGAGGTACCTATTGTATATCAACTAAAGCTTAAAATTGGCTAAGTTCACAATGTGCAAAAGTGAAAAAAAAATATTCTGAGAATTATGTCGAAATCACATGCACAACCTCATACCATGGCGAAAGCACACGCAAAGTTTCAAAATGATCGGTATAAAACTGCAAGAGGAGTTGCGATGACAAGAGGTACCTATCATATATCAATTGAAGGTTAAAAATGACTAAGTTCACAATGTGGAAAAAGTGAAAAAAAAAAAAAATGATCCGACGATAAAGTCCAAACCACATGCGCATCCTCATACCATAGCGAAAGCACACGCAAAGTTTCAAAATGATCGGTATAAAACTGCAAGAGGAGTTGCGATGACAAGAGGTACCTATCATATATCAATCGAAGGTTAAAAATGACTAAGTTCACAATGTGGAAAAAGTGATAAACATTTATCCGAAGATAAAGTCCAAACCACATGCGCATCCTCATAGCATGGCAAAATCACACACAAAGTTTTAAAATAATCGGTATGAAACTGTAGGAGGAGTTGCGATGACAAGAGGTACCTATCGTATATCAAATGATGCTTAAAAATGGCTAAGTTCATAATGTGCAAAAAGCGGAAAAAAATATTCTGAAAATTATGTCGAAACCACATGCACATCCTCATACCATGGTGAAAGCACATGCAAAGTTTCAAAATGATCGGTATAAAACTGCAAGAGGAGTTGCGATGACAAGAGGTATGTATCGCATACCTAAAAATGACTAAGTTCACAATATGGAAAAAGTGACAAAAATTGATTCGAAGATTAAATCCAAACCACATGCGCATCCTCATACCATGGCGAAAGCACATGCAAAGTTTCCAAATGATCGGTCTAAAAGTGTAGGAGGAGTTGCGATGACAAGACATCCAGTGTAAAATGTTGACGGAATGACGGACGGACGGACATCCGCCGTACACACAAATGGATAGATAGGTGGCTATGAACTTGGACAGAATCAATGTAAGTCAATGAGAGAAAGTGCGATTTATTCCGTTAGACACATAAAAGGTCTGTTATGTGGTTAAAATTAGCCACCTAAGTATCAATCTTGCTCAAAATAGCCACATAAGTATCCATTTGACGGACGGACGGTCGGACGGACGGACGGACAGACCACCGGACCACCGGACGGACAGACGGACGGAAACTTGCACGCCTATGTCTTCCTGCTAAAGCAGGTGCGACAATAATAATAATAATAATAATAATAATAATAATAATTTAATGTCTTTATTTTTCGAGGATACCATATTTAGTATTAAACTAATCTCGCTAGAATAAAGCAAAATATTATATACAATATATACAATAAATTGAGATATAATACAATCACAGTAGTTTGTCACGTGAACATAAAATGTCTAAAATGATATCTTCATTTCATCTTTATCTTCCAATTAAGTGCTGGGCCCAATCTTGAGCATAGTCGCACTGTGAAATAACTATGTAGATATGTTTCATACTTAGAATAATTAGCTGGTATACCATCTAAAAATAAGTTTTGATTCAGGTTAAGCATAAAACTTTCCCAGACTATATCTGACTATATATAACCATACGTAAAATTATGTCCGTGGATTGTTATTTTTTTATTTTTATTTTTAATATCTTTACATGCATAGTTCGGATAAAACATTTTTTTCGGAAACAAGTTTTTCAAAGCTCTATAAGTGCATGGTGATATAAATATGAAGAAGTTCTTCATGTCTTTAGAAGATAAAAAAGAAACATTGTGAAAACACGCCTATACAAATACATTGCCACCTTTATCGCCGAAAAAATGATGATTTTAAGATGAAAAATTACGATATTTTTCTTATTTCTGCTCAAAATATAGATTGTCGGTACTCGTTAGAACCGCCTCATCGAGGCGGTTCTAACGAGTACCCACAATCTATATTTTAGAGCAGAAATAAGAAAAATAAGGTTTACCCCTGCAAACCCCAGTTTTACTACATAACAGTGGGGTTCGAGGGGGTCAAAATTATATAGGTGTGTTTTCGTGATGAAAAAAAAAAACACACCATAAGATGACTACAGTGATACGTTGGGTTTGCAAGCATAAATCACTTATAAGTTAAAGCAATAGAGATCAAGACTGAAACGTTAAATTTGATATATACAGTGAAATTCCGCTATTAAGACCACCTAAAATTATTCCGCTATTAAGACCACCTAAAATTAAGACTAATTCTGCTCCAAAAACCTTATTTAGTAGGTTTTAGTTATTCTTTCTTTGTGTTTTCTGCAAAGAGTGTCCTCTGGTCAGAGACCACCTTTGGGGCTGTTCAAAAGTGGTCTTTAAGACCACTTTTGAACAGTCCCAAAGGTGGTCTTAATATAGGAATTTTACTGTATATAGTTTAGCAATTCCAAGAGAATTTTCTACTATTTGATTCTGATTCAGGCGCATGATGGCACAATGGGTTACTATAAAATGACTAACACCATACTACTGAACCCGGGAAGGGACATGATTTTTTTTATTTTATAAGTTGTGCGCACAAGATAATATCTTGTCTGCACAACATTGATCTTGTGCGCACAAGATATTATCTTGTGCGGACAAGATAATATCTTGTGCGGACAAGATATTATCTTGTCCGCACAACATAATATCTTGTCCCCACAAGATATTATCTTGTGCGGACAACATATCTTGTGCAGACAAGATATAAATCTTGTCCGCACAAGATATTAAGTTGTGCGAACACGATCATCTTGTCCGCACAATATAATATCTTGTCTGCACAACATAGATCTTGTGCGCACAAGATATTATCTTGTCCGCACAAGATATTATCTTTTCCGCACAAGATAATATCTTGTCCGCACAAGATATTATCTTGTCCGCACAACTTCCCAAGATCTATGTTGTGCAAACAAGATAATATGTTGTGCGAACAAGATATTATGTTGTGCAAACAAGTTCATATCTTGTCCGCACAAGATAATATCTTGTCCGCACAAGATAATATGTTGTCTGAACAAGATAATATCTTGTCCGCTCAAGATATTATCTTGTTCGCACAACATAATAAAAATAAAAAAACATGTCCCTTCCCGGGTTCCGTAGTATAGTAGCTAAAAGAGTTTAAATTTCAATATCCATGTGGTATTTACTTTCTTTAAATTCTTTTTTTCAAAAGAAAAGTCAATACATTTCCGGATTTAGAAGTTGACTAATATCTCTGAAACTTCAGCTGTTTATTTAAGGGATTTGAAGTTCAGTGAACTGCAAATAATTTAACTAAATCAAATTTAATTCAATACGTTTCAGTGCCCCACCTCTGCGCGTAATGAATCGAAATTGCGTTGAAAATATATTTTCCCTTTTGAAGTTCAGTGGCTTTTAAATTGGCAGAGACAGTAACTGAAAAAAATACACCCTATTGAGATAAACGTATCTTGTATGGCTGTGAAAATACAATTTTCAAGAGAGAACAAATGAGATATTATACCTGTTTCTCAACCAAACATAGATTGTGGGTGCTCGTTTGAATTGCCTCATTGAGGGGGTTCTACCGAGTACACAAACACAGTTTTTCAGCAAACACAAGAAAGAAAATAATATATGTCCTTGTTTGTTTGTTTGAATTGGCTTTTTACGTCCCAATCAACACTATTTTTGGTCATTTTGGAGCCATTGCTTCCAATTTTGTAGAACTTTTACCCGACAATAGTCTTCAAAAAAGCAAGAGGGTTTATATGCAGGGGCGGTCCGACTCGTACCACTTTGCCTGGACAGGCTTACTCTCAGATCTTCTAAGCGGTTTTCAAGGACTCATGTGCGGTTGGTTTCAGCTCTGCATGAAAGCACGGTACAGACCAATCTATTTCTCCCAGCCCCTATTGTTGGGGCCTAATATATGCCCTTAAAAACCCAACTTTTCTCTGTAGGTGGTGGAGTTAACAAACACCATTGCACAGTTGAAACAGATTACGACAATACACCCGTGCGACTTTGTGCATTTTTTTCACATCTCCAAAATGGCTACTTTTCTGATGAAAATCTGCGATATTTTTCTTATTTATACTTCAAACATAGGTTGTGGGTGCTCGTTAGAACCGCCTCACTGAGGCGGTTCTAACGAGTACCCACAACCTAAATCTTGGAACTGAAATAAGAAAAATAATGTTTACCCCCGTAAACCCAAGTTTTCTATGTATAAAGTCTTCATTTCACGGACTTGTTCATGTCATGTATTTGTGAAAACTGAAGGGTAGTTTTTGTCAATTCTCCATTCTCCGCCGAGGCGGTTCTAATCGGTACCCACAACATAGGTTTTTTATGGCGAAATAAGGAAAACTATCAAAATACTTCCCCTATCTGTTGCTATGTGACACTTATTAATATGACCTGTAGCGTTGCGTTGCTGCCTGCTGGGCACACATGGCCTACTGCAACGTCGCATCAACGTTGATGTAACGTCGTAACGTTGTACTGACGTGGATATGACGTTGCCTTCACGATGTGTGCCTGCTGGGTTTCTCCAACGTGTCTTGGGCGCAGTATATTCATGTATATGAAAAACGAGACGTACTCCCGGTTTCATCATCTCACAGAATCAGGTCCCGAGGTTATAAAACCTTTATCATGCTCAACTCAGATGAGTATACAATTTGAAATGCCCATACATATTAATATACAAGGAAATGTGAACATCTTCCTGCTCATATCAGCAGAGAGTAATAGTTATCCTGTTCATAAATTTTAAAATGCCAACCGTTTATAATAAAATCTATTTTGTGACATCACAAAATCGAATTATTTATGTAACTATATGTATAGATCATCTTTGTGATATCACTATTTTGTGATATCACTTATTCGATTTAGTGATATCACTAAACAGACATGATTGATATCACAAAATCCGAATAAGTGATATCACAAAATGTAGTGATATCACTTAATATGAAAAACAATCAAACGAAGGAAAAAACATTCTTTATTAAGACCGTCTTTGGGGCTGTTCGAAAGTGGTCTTGAAGACCACTTTTGAACAGTCCTAAAGGTGGTCTCTTACTAGAGAACACCGGGTGCAGAAATGAAACTTTAAAATACATGTACATATACATGTGGACTGCATGAAACAGGTACATGTGTTCGAGGAAATAAACGTGCAGGTGGACATTTAGTGCAAGTCGGCCCTGTATATGCCTAGCATCCCAAGAGCGTAGATACAGATCAGACGCCACAGACGGTGACTGACACCTGGTGTGGATGTGCAATGTTTTCCTAGCATTGAATATACGTTGCAGAACTTGCAACAAATAAAACAACTGGAAATGGTATTTCTAGACGATGATCCAATATTACATACAATGAAATTACGCTACTAAGACCACCTAAAATTAAGACTAATTCTGCTATAAAAACCTTATTTTGTTGGTAACGGTTATGCTTTCTTTGTGTTTTACTGCATACAGTGTCCTCTGGTCAGAGACCGCCTTTGGGACTGTTCAAAAGTGGTCTTAAAGACCACTTTTGAACAGTCCCAAAGGTGGTCTTAATATAAGATTTTTTACTGTAATTGGGTAATGTTCCTGTCAAGATAATCAGATAATGATACTTACGGCACTTTTCTTGCCATTTTAATGTCCATTTTTATCTGTTTATTACAAATTATCGACGTATATCACCGCAGTCGTGCTTCGCAGGTAAGTCAATCAATGAAGTGATGTTTTCTAATATCAATATGTTCCTCTCTTATACACTGCTGTTACGTTGTCAGTAATATATCTACCGTCTCTCCTGTCACGAATAATATTATGATAGTTGAATTGCAGTAGTTTTATAAGATGTGAAAATATTTGTAGTATTTTGGTGTCACGCGTAGTCCGCCTTTTCGCTTCAGCAGTTTTTGCTATATTTGTCACTGTTTGAGGCTTGCGCAGCTGTTTCCGCGCATATTTGGAATGCTAGTTGAATGAATGATGATTAATACACTTTCATTTACACAATTTGCTGTTCATTTATCAATAAATATTTACCATCCTATCGCAAGAGTATTTAGTACAAGATATGTTTGTTTTTTTGTAGTTTAATGACATAACGGAGACAAAAATAGTAGAAGTGTTCTATGTCATCGTAAAACTCACCCTACGACCTTTTTTTTTTAAAGTTAAAGACTTTTGAGAAAATCATCACAAAAACACGCCTATATAATGTTGACCCCCTCGAACCCCACTTTTATATAGTAAAACTGGGGTTTGTAGGGGTAAACCTTATTTTTCTTATTTCTACTCTAAGATATAGATTGTGGGTACTCGTTAGAACCGCCTCAATGAGGCGGTTCTGACGAGTGCCCACAATCTATATTTGGAGCAGAAATAAGAAAAATATCGCAATTTTTCATCATAAAATTTTCATTTTTTGGCGATAAAGGTGGCAATGTATTTGTATAGGCGTGTTTGCGTTATGTTCACTTATATGACCCGATCGTAAAACAGATGTGGGCAAAACCCGGAGTACGCGTAGAACCTCGCCATGGAAACGCCTATATAGTTCTGATCACCCACTTTTATACAGTAGAACTGGGGTTTACAGGGGTGTACACTGTTTTTTCTTATTTCCGCTTAAAAACATAGATCAGGCGGTTCTAACGTGTACCCGCACAGAAATAAGAAAAATGTCACAATTTTTACAGGATTTTTTTCATTTCTTCGGCGGTAAAATTTACAATTTATTAGTGTAATGTGCTCGCGATCTTTTGCGACCAGATTAATATAACCGAACTGCCAGAACTATAAGCACGAAAATGGCGTTTTTCTTAGCAAAAGAACTTACATTTTTCAAATGCAATGTTTTGATAATTTTTTTTTTTCAGGTCCATACATAGATTTAGGAGTACTCGTAAGAACCGCCTCATAGTTCTAGGCGGTCGAAACTAGCTAGTCTGGCCGAAACTAGCTAGTCTGGCCCAGAAACATGTACACTTCATACTTTTGCAGTTCTGTGGTGTATTCCTTGCTTCCAAAGGACAAACCTTCTTGAGAACATAATTAACGTCACTATACAGCTGGTATCCGGGAATGGGTGGCGGTCGTAAAAAATCCCACTGCCCTACATCATAGTGTAGTTTATATTTTCTTGTCCTTTTGGATAATTGATTCCATTGTGGAAATTTGAAAATACTTTAGGGCCACTGATGAGGCCTAATTGGCCGAAAGTAGCTAGTCTTGGCCAGAAAACATGCACACTTCATATTGTTTTTCAGTTCTGTGGTGTATTCCTTGCTTCCAAAGGATAACCCTTCTAGAGAACATAACTAACGGGTACCCAACAGTCTGTTTTGAGCAAAAATAAGGAAAATAATGTACACCTCTGTAACCCCCCCCCCCCCCAACCCCCATTTTTGGGGGCTTACAGTGGGGGTATTTTGTTTAAATCGAAGTTCAACGTCTCTTAGCGATCACATGGACTTGTTAACCTGAAGCTAAACCTATTTCTTTTTTTGGGGGGACTGGATTTGCCTTCGATTTTCTGATCGATCTTCGTTTTATGCAAATTAACAATAATAATCGATTAAACATCGATCAAATAAACTGCCAGTATAAAAGGCAGCTTGGAAATTTAAAAAAAAAAACGGACGGGGCTGGAGCCGAGCGATGGTCTCCCTGTTCACCGGCAACGGGGAATAGGGGTACCACCGAACGGCTACGGTGTAGTGCCAGCATGGATTCGCTCCCTGTGACCCCACCAGCTGACGACCCGCGACACGGGGAAACTGGAAAACAACAACAACATAAAAAAAATCATTGAAAGATGACTTTTTCTACAATAAATTTTAATTCACGAAAAGCTGGTCAGCTTAAAAAGCTTGGCTTTACCCATATTATTACGCAAACACGCCTATACAATTACATTGCCACCTTTATCGCCGAAAATATGAAAATCTTAAGATGAAAAATTGTGATATTTTTCTTATTTCTGCTCAAAATATAGTTTGTGGGCACTCGTTAGAACCGCGGTTCTAACGAGTACCCACAATCTATGCTCAAAATATAGATTGTGGGTACCCACAATCTATATTTTAGATCAGAAATAAGAAAAATAAGGCATACCCCTGGAAACCCCAGTTTTACTATATAAATATCGCCCCCGCCCTTAGGGGCTTGAAGAAATATATGGGCTGCATGATGCTTCCACGCAGAGCTGAATCCGGCCCGCACACTAGTACTGGTAAACCACTTAGAGGATCTAAGTCTGTCCAGGAACCGCGGTGCGAGGCGGACCGTCCATGCTAATAAACCCTATTGGTTTCATTGGGCGACAGGGCTTGAGATGTCATTTCATCTTAATGTCGGGTAAAAGTCTCACAAAATTGGAAGCAACGTCTCCAAAATGACCTTTACAGTGTTGACGGGGACGTTAAACCTCAATTCAAACAAACAATTTACTATATAAAAGTGGGGTTCAAGGGGCTCAAAATTATATAGGCGTGTTTACGTGATGTGGAACCATTTTCCATTTTCAGTGTCATACTCTTGCTCTATTTGTTGTAAATTGTACAAAAACAAAAACAACAACAACAACCAAAAAAAGCCATGCATTTCTATAATGTTATTGTCATTTCCGTCCATGCACGAACCTCGCTCGACAAGTGGACCAGTGGTTCGGTTTTGCCTAGCTCCGATTAATGAACAGTTCATATGCATGTGGAATACCTTGAAGTGCGGTCGAAACAGATAAATTCGAAGTCCTATTGCCTTATTTAAGAAATAGATCAGCTGTAGCCGTGATTTGTTGAGTAATAAACCACAATTTGAGGGTAAGAGATGTCGAGCACATAGCGCGAATGATTTTTCTACATAAAGACACAATTTTTGGATTGCATAACACCCTAATGACCGGTTGTAAAAGAATGCAGCTTTGAGATAAGAGACACTTGGTGTTGTCTGGCTGCCATACAGGTAGGGGATCAAGACAGGGTAATCAATTACCAAGAAGTCACAACTATTCATTTGCTTGGTTTGATAACTACGACCTGATAGAAGAAACATCCACACTTTTATTCAGTTTTTGGAGCGTAGCTCTTGCAGCGTAGCTCCAGTCAAATGAGAAGTGATTTCGGCACTACTTTTGGAGTTACTGCGTATGACCTAATCACCAGTGAGAAAATAGAGCCCCGTGTTAACATAGTAGATTATTACGCCATGCGGTATCTTCTTATAGGCTGCTTCACAGACGGAATAGATGAATATTTTTAATAGATGAACTGTGTAGCAGTCTAATCGTTTTATAGTTCAATACATATAACCCAGTTTACAGCCCATTTTGTACCGTAAAATCCCAAACTTGGCAACTTGAAAACAGGACAAACCTAGAGCAGATACCACAGAACGCGGAGTCTCATTATGACATTATGACCTACACTGCATACTAACAAAAGGTTCAGCCATTTTTGCCAAATATTTCGCGGAAGCCACAACATGACATCCCTGATTTTAAAATGAACACATTCCATACTGATATAAGATTGAGGATTCCATTCGTTTAAAATGGGTTAAAAGTACACAGTGTGGGTCGATAATGTAATACCAAATTAAGACAGTTGGAATCATCCAGTCAATGAGTTTTGACAGGTGCACGTCAAATTTTAAGGAGCAAGGCTTATATTGTAAGCAGTTAATTTTGCAGTTTAGACACAGACGAGACGCCACTTGTGTTGAAGCGTCTGATCTGGGTCTGCTATGTTTGTCCCCTAAAAAGGCTGCTTAACATATACTCAGAGTATGGGTTAATGGGGGGGGGGGACAATGTTACTTTGTTTAAAGCGACTTGTCTGCGTCCTAGGCATGTGACAATAAAGAAAGCAAATTATCAGCACAGACGCAAGTTCGATACCTGCCGGGTTCGGCAACATTCTTTCCAGGAGACTGATCGTAAAATCTGTTCCACGGTGATTCTATCCCTTTCGCTGATTCAAGAAGTGCAGTTGTTGGTTTCCAGTAAAAGACTGTGCACTGCGCTGTATTGGCAATACCTAACCAAAGAAATTGCCTTAATTCCAGCTCATTTCATAAATAGCCTCGTCGAGGCAATTTATTTTAATATAATGATAAAGGAGTATAATGTCGAAACCTCTTCAAATATTCCTGTGAGGGTCACTGATGAGGCCTAATTGGCCGAAACCAGCTAGTCTGGCCCAGAAAACATGCACACTCCATATTTTTCAGTTCTGTGATGTATTCCTTGCTTCCAAAGGATAACCGTTTTATAGAACATATTCCTATGGATTGATATTGACAATAACTAACCCAAGAAACTGTCGTGTGCAAGATTACTTCATAAATGCCTAACCCATGAGACTGTTTTATGCAAGGTTACTTTATGAATGGCTTCGCCGAGGTAAAATAATATAAAAAATGAATACGGAGTAGAACATCTAAACCCCGCTTTGATCATTTTCGGCATACAGGCTGATATTGACAATACATAACCCGCAAAATTGCCCTTTGCCAAATTACTTTACAAACGGCCTCGCCTAGGCAAACTGTTTGAAAACTTATTTCGAAGTGTAACTTCTAATCTACTTGGAATGTTTTGACAACTGTTAGCATACATATAGATAATGTACAGATCTAACCAACGAGATTCCTGAATGCCCAATTTCTTTATTTTAGCCTCGGCAAGGTAAAAAATTCATCCACTGACACGGTCGTATAACTTTCAAACCGACGGGTATATTTTTATAATGTTTTGCATGCAGATGTAAATTGACAAGATCAAGCTAATGATATTGTGTAATGCCAGATAGCTTTATACACAGCCTCACCGAGGCTATTTTTAAAGACTGATTACGGATGTATAACTTATAAACTGCTGGGAAAATTATGATAATTTTTCACATGATGATAAACACCATCAAGACGTAACCAAGGAGAATGTCTACTGCAAGATAAATAACATCCCCAAGGTAATTTTTCAAAAACTGATTACATAAAATAACTTTAAAGCCGCCAAACAATTGCGCACACGAACTATAGCCCAGCAGAAATCTTCAAGTAATCTGTAGAACTGAATGATTGCTATATTGCTCAGACAGACAGACAGACAGACAGACAGATATAAAAAAGTGGGGTTCAAGGGGGGTCATAATTATATAGGCGTGTTTTCGTGATGCTGGTTAAAATTAAGCACCATAAAATGTTGTTTTTTTTTTTTTTGTTTGTTTGTTTTAAATAAAATCGTAATATCTGTATTATTCCTGCTCAGAATATACTGCGATCAAATCGACCTGAGACTGGTTTGTTTGTCTGTTTGATTTGAGGTTTAACGTCCCCGTCAACACTGTAAAGGTCATTTTGGAGACGTTGCTTCCAATTTTGTGGGACTTTTACCCGACATTGAGATGAAATGACATCTCAAGCCCTGTCGCCCAATGAAACTAATAGGGTTTATTAGCATGGACGGTCCGCCTCGCCTCGCGGTTCCTGGACAGGCTTAAATCCTCTAAGCGGTTTACCAGTACTAGTGTGCGAGCCAGATTCAGCTCTGCGTGGAAGCATCATGCAGCCCAAATATTTCTTCAAGCCCCTATGGGCGGGGGCGGACCTGAGACTGGTGAACTCTATTAACATAATTTCACACCGACTGAATGCATATATTTGTCTTCGTCGTTTTCCGAATTTGGCAACAGTGTCATACAATACACGGAGGTCGGTAAATGGGTCGCTATTCACGAGATGCCGAAAATTCACGAGAAGTTTACAAAAGCCGGCGTATTAGGCGATAAGATTGATTAATTTATTCCTTGCATAAAGGTCAGTCTCAAGTCAAATTATTCGAACTATTTATATTGCGGGTACTCGTTAGAATAGCCTCGGTGAGGCGTTTCTTACCAGAACCCACAATATGTTTTTGAATAGAAAAAAACAATGTATACCCCTCTGAACCCCAGTTTCACTGTGCATGTTTTACTTTCCGCTATTGTAGTTTCCAGTTGGGGTTTAGTTATTTCATGTTTGTATTTCTTTCCCTTGGTGTCTCTGATGGGAGCTGTGGGTTGATTGTATCGGTTCCTGATCATTGCCTTCCCTTCTATTTCACTGACATTGTTAGTACTCGTTAGAACCGCATTCGCGTGGGGTTCTAACGAGGACCCACAATACATGTTTTTGTTTGTTTGTTTGTATTGGAGTTTAACGGCCCAGTCAACATTATTTTAGGTCATTTTGAGCCGGTCAGTTTACCTAACCACATTTTCCTGGGCAAGCTTATACGAAAGCCGGTACAGTGTACATTTTTTCGCCCGAAACTGACAACTGCCCTTCGTAAAATCAGCGGAAGGGAGAGAATGTCCGCTGAAAATATTCCATGACCAATCACCACGAAAGAATGTTGCCGACCCCGGCAGTCATGGAACCCGCGTCCTCCTGATCACCAGTCAGAAGCGCATCCGACTGAGCTACTGAGACCGGCTGATACATGTTTTTAAGGAGAAAACAGACAAAAATATATTATATGTATACCCCTCTATATCTCAGTTTTACTGCATAAAAATGTGGGGTTTAAGGAGTTCTGTTTTCTGATTGTGTCCAAAACCAGAAACATTTTAGAGTTCCATCTTGACTGAAACTATAAAATGCAAATGATTTAAACATTATATATAATTTTTGTCACTCTCTTTGAAAAAAAACTAAAAATTAATAAATAAATTATGTTGTTTGATTTGATGTTTAACGTCCCCGTCAACACTATAAAGCTCATATTGGAGACGTTGCTTCCAATTTTGTGGGACTTTTACCTGACACTGAGATGAAATGACATCTCAAGCCCTGTCGCCCAATGAAACCAATAGGGTTTATAAGCATGGACGGTCTGACTCGCACCCCTTTGCCTGGGCAAGCTTAGCTCCTCTATGCGGTTTACCAGGAATCGTGTGTGGTCAGATTCAGCTCTGCGTGGAAGCATCATGCATCCCATTTATTTCTTAAAGCCCCAGTGGGCGGGGGCTCAAATAAATAAATAAATAAATGTAATTGGATGATATCAATTCATTTACATTTATCTTGTTTGTTAACTTCTTTTCACTTCAAGTTGAGTTAATGAAACGATATTTATCAGTGTTTTCCTTTACTTTACCTTTAAATAAATAAAAAAAGAAATTTTAGAATTTTATTAGAAGAAATTTGCTAACACTATTGACTGTATCACACGCATAATGCTTTAATGCGAGAAAATAATGCCCAAAGTAAAATAATCTACAAGTTACGTCATTTTATGACGTCACTTGTTACGCTTTTCCGCCAAGCGATTTGTTGCAGAAGATAAGATTCTTGCACACCAGACAAGGAAAGCCGTAATTTTACCTTGGGATAGAAATTTATGTTCTGACCCTGGTGTTCCGACCCAAAATCGAATATAATCTCGTGTTTGGTAAATGCACTGGTTGATTACGACCTCGTATGCGCCGTCGTTAAGGTTGACGTCACAGCAACGTCACTAAACAGTCCTACAGTGTCAACACAAAATGGCGGACGTTGGTAACCGAAGTGACTGCAGCATTAAAAATCCTCGCTAAGAAATGGAAGGTATGAAAGAAAAAGAATCCAATATCGGTGTGAGGGGTTGATAGAAAAATCGTGATGCCGGACAGTGTCCCTCGGGACGGATTTTTCCATCCCCCCCCCCCTCACACCCATATAAGATTCTTATAATCTGGTGGATTCTTTTTCTTGCATACCTTCCATTTCTATTGCGAATTTTTAATGCTGCTGTCACTTCGGTTACCGACGTCCGTTATTTTGTGATGACACAACAGGAATGTTTAGTGACGTCATGCATGACGACGCCGCGCATGAGGTTGTAATCAACCAGTGCATTTATCAAACACGCGATTATATTCGATTTTGGGTCGGAACACCAGGGTCAGAACATAAATTTCTATACCAGGGTAAAATAACGGATTTCCTTGTCTGGTGTGCAAGAATATAAGAATCTTTTATGGGTGTGAGGGGTGGATGGAACCCCCCCCCCCCCCCAGGGACACTGTCGAGCATCACGAGGCTTGCCGAGTGATGCCGGACAGTGATCCTGAGGGGCGGATTTTTCTATCCACCCTCACACCCATATTGGATTCTTTTTCTTTCATATCTTCCATTTCTTAGCAAGGATTTTTAATGCTGCTGTCACTTCGGTTACCAACGTCCGCCATATTGTATTGACACTGCAGGAATGTTTAGTGACGTCACGTAACGTGCTGTGACGTCAACCTTAACGACGGCGCATACGAGGTCGTAATCAACCAGTGCATTTATAAAACACGCGATTATATTCGATTTTGGGTCGGAACACCAGGGTCAGAACATAAATTTCTATCCCAGGGTAAAATCACGGATTTCCTTGTCTGGAGTGCAAGAATAAATCATGCCCGTTGTGTTAGAATATTCCACACCCATTTTTAACTGATTACCTGATGTAATTTATTTCTACAAATAATTATTCATAGCTCTGGATGTCTAGCAGTGTAGATCCTGATTGCAAGCCATCTGATCTGGATCTACACTGTTTGCAAAGGTACAAATAGTGGTTGTTGTCTTCAACTGGATTAGGGTTCGTCACAAATGACGTCGCGTCTGAGAATGTAATAGCGCCATGTAATATAGGCCTATTCGATTATCTACTGCAAATTGCCGGCCTCGGGCGCGTCCGACTGATGATCAGGAGGTCGCGGGTTCGATAACTGCCGGTGTCGGCAACATTCTTTCGTGGAGATTGATCATGAAAACTTTTCTACGGTCATTTTCTCCCTTCCGCTGATCCAAGAAGGGCAGTTGTCAGTTTCTGGCGAAAGAATGTGCACTGTATTGGTTAACCGCTTACGTATAAGCCTGCCCAGGGAAAGTGTGAATAGGTAAACTGACCAGCTCAAAATGACCTAAACAGTGTTGACTGGGCCGTTAAACTAAAAAAAAAAACACAAACAAACAAATCTATTGCTAATTAGTTAGCGTTACACGTACGATATCATTAAAGACTATAGGGATCAACCATGGTTTTTCATGCATTAACATTCGCCGGGTCCCGAGGAAGCTGTTTGAACATGAGGCCGCTATGCCGAATGTTCAAATATCTTCCGAGGGATCCGGCAAATGTTAATGCAATGAAATAACCTAGATGATCGTTGTTCTTGCATAACTTACGAATCCGACCGCAAATTTTGACGAAAACGCCCAAAAGCTCCATATAAATTCAATATAAACTCTTCAAATGCGACAGGCAAACCAAAATGGCGGCCAGTTCAGGATGTTGTTTACAATGACGTTGTCATGCAGTAACCTTCTGACGTCATCATAGAACCTTAAAACGCTACGTTCATGGCGATAACGTTACGTCGCTCAACGTAACGTAGACAAAGCAAGGCCCGTCTTGTGATATCAAAAGCTCAAAATCCATGTTCAAACAGCACGCGAATTTTTTTATTTGAACATGGTTTTTGCTGTTTGAGCACGACTTTCGGTCCATTTGACAATGGCTTCAAACAGCCATGCGCATAGATATTTATGCAAGAAGTCACGTTTACTGGTGGCGGAATATTGACATTCTTGTTAGGGGAATATTGACGTTGTTATAAAATGGGTTTTAAATGTCATATGATAAATTCGTGCTCATTCAATATTGAATTTATTTAACTCGTTTTATCCATTTTCCCAATTTCCAGTTGCGATGTAAGGCGTGTTTCCAGTTGCGATTTAAGGAGAGTTGGAGAGGTCCATTAACCATATAAGGGGTATCAATTTTAACACAAATTCCCGAATTTAAAGCAAACAGTGAAAAGCCTGATGTTACGTAGTGGGGTACCGTAGACCTATGTCGTATAGTGTTCTTGTTTTAGTACTTCGCTTTTTAACACAATAAAATAAAGTCTTTTTAAAGTTTCTAAGTTTTAATTTTCATTTCACTACATTTCCGCGACAGCCCAAAAGTTGTATCAGATTAATTCCAATCTGATACTTTCCAAATGAGATCTATTATAACCAACGTGGATCTCTCTACATCTTTTAAACCCAAATTCAGATCTAACTAACGTGTTCAAAACTGGACCTTTTATATGTTCTCTGAGCATTTCTAACATTTTACAATTCACGTTTACACCCTTATTGTTTGTGCAAACGTCAATCATAATGCATATTTTCAGGACGCTACCACGCAATTATTTAAAGGTTATTGTTTTCCTAAATTCCTTTAAAAGCTTACTGCACCCGTTTAATTGACATAACATTAAAACATACACCCCAATGACTGACATAAACCATAATATGTACTCGGATGATAGGCATATGTATATACAAATACCCCTTTTTGAGTGGCGTATCCGTATACATTTTAGAATTATGTAAGTTTTGTTTACTGCACCTGCATGTCTCTAGAAGCTGATAAACACCAGGTGGTTACTGCGTAATCACATATTTCATATGTCAAATGACGATTTGAACTCAGTCCAGTTGATTTGAAACCGTTCCAATATAAACAAGACATGTAAATCAAGTTTAGAAAGTACAATGCATCAGTTTATAGCCTGTTAGCAAAAACCAATATTTTATAGAAAGAAAGATTCACAATTAAGCTTTAACAGTTTAGATAGTAAAATAACTGTCAATATGATGTGCCTTTACGACCCACCAACACTATAGATCATACAAGGCTAGTTTCTTACAGCCCTTCAACATTATATGTCATACATGTTATACATGTTATATGCTCAGAGAACGACTATGTTATATACCTCCCCTTTTTATAATAAATTAATTTTCTTACCCAAGAAAATTAATTTATAATCGTAAACATCCTATCTAAGATAATTTGTGTCCAGTTGATCACGTTAGTAAACAAATTAACTATTTGCATTACACTCAACAAGCTTCTAATATATGTCAAACTCAAACAATAATATAATCTTATAACAATACAACAAGTGTGACCAGGATATTAACCCTGAAGCTTGATATATTAATTCACATTTAGATCAACACCCTTTTCTAAGTGTGAACAGGATATTTCTCTAGAGGTGACTAGGATTATCAAACATATGCAAACGCATATACACATCATAAAATGTCACTAAATAAAGTTATTCTGTGTAAACATACTGTTACTAAGTTTCCACGTCTCCTCTCTAAAGTTAACACTCTAGTCTATGAGTCATCTGAAAACATGCAACTAAAAACACACACACAAGAATAACACAACACTATAAAATTAATCAAATTAATTAGAATAAAGTTTTTGTCCATTTAAACATCTTCCCTCGGCGGCGTTGGCGTTGGTATAGGATATATAGGTACCTTATCTTTCGGAATAAGAATCTTGTCGTCCTCCGATGATGGCTTCGTGTGAGCATTTATCACCATATGCACTGGGTATGGTTGCTTCTGCTCCTCCTCCCGTTCACCATAATATGACTGCATGACTGTAACATCCGACTGTAAAGAAATTATGTTTAAATGTTCAAACCCTACTCTTATTTAAAATCTTCACCTATGCGCACCTTAAGGGTAACACAAAGGACTTTACACAACTTAAAAGTCAATAAAATGTCAATCTTCGACAATGCATGACCTTAAGGGTCATACAAAGTACACAAATACATGTCCACATAACAGTACCTCTTTACTGTTAAAATAACCAGGATTAATTCAATTGACCTGGATTCACTAATAAGCTAACAACTATAACGACGAGGATCCTCTATTTACATGTACAGATCACTGCCACTTAGGACAATTCTGTTGTCACATCCTTGGACACAGGCCAAGCGAGTGATGCATCCGTCCGCTTGAAGGGTTTCTGTCCTTCAGAACTGTAATCGACGTTCCTTTTCTCTAGCATAGCGGACATCTCTCTCTCTTCACAACCACCATGTGAAGGAGAACATTTTACATTTACATTCTCATGGTCATGCATATTAGCCTGCCGTTTACCAATTGTTTGGCCCAAATTACAAGTACTTTTATGTTTGACTATACATATTATACTAAATATTATAAATGACAACGCGGTTACAATTACAAAAGCATCTGTCCAATGGTTTGTACCTTTCTTATCATCTACCTGTACCGTTTTATACGCTCTTGTTTCGCGTAGAAAACTTTGCAATGGAATCTCTTTCAAGCCTCTCAAATGCGATGGAATATTAACTGGCTTTAATTTGTCAAGTTCAGCTTTGGAATTGTTCCAAATGAAAAACTGTGAAATATTATGCAGTGACAACAAAGCTTGTAAAGGATCTGACCTTTCAAAGGCAGTTTGTTTATCAAATTATTCAGGCAGCTGTAAGTATTTATTATAGGCTTTGCAAGTGTTATTTAACTTTAAAATGTCAAATGGAGATTTGATTTTAATATCACTGACTCAATGTTTATTCAACTGACAGTTAACTGTAAACATTAATGGTTTATCAGTTACAACTATCCACACACCTGCAAACAAGTATTTTGTGGTTGGCAAAACCTGATCTAAAATAATAACTTGTTTACACAATGTTTTAATGTCATGCTTGTTCTGTGTAAATAAGGCCATAACACAAAATTTATTAATGTTTGTTTGATAGTACGCAGTCTCTGGTTTACAAAACTGCAAATGATAGGTATTACACATTTGATAAGTATTTTCAGACAGCAATGAGAATTTTGATCTGTCTTTTGAGACCAACAGCAATTCAGTGTCAAGACTATATTTTACCAAGCTGTTAGTGCTAATTAATGGTAAAGGTAAGTTATATACCTTATACACTTCATATTCTTCTTTTGTATTAATTAATGGAATTTTCAAAACAATTCTAATTTCATTATCTTCTAAGTAGGTTATACATGTCAAAGTCTTATAAAAATACCAAATATCTTTTCGAGGATTTCTTGGTAACTCAAAATTGTTTGGAAGTTTTGATTCAACTTCGACCAGTAGCATCTTAAGATTTCGTGGTGAAATCGTAGATGTTGATAAATGATGCATAGATAACATATTAAGTTCTGCTTTAAGACTTTCCAAATAAGTCATACCATCTTGAGTTGTTAATCTTATCTCATCAAGAATTAACTGAAATTGTAAATATGTATGTATGAACTGTTCAAGTCTTACAAACTTCTTTTCAAAAGTTTCTTGCAATCTCATGATTGACCTATCTAGCTTTTGAACGACTATAATTAAATCCATTATAGATCTCCTATTTTCTGCTACTTGCATTCTCGTTAAGTTTAATACAGAAAGACTTACATCTAAGTCATGTATAATGTGTTCTTGATTGCTTGCCAGTTTTCTTATATTTCTGTTTACATTGTCAAGGTCGTCTTCCGAAACTGTACCAAATAAAGAACACATTAACTGACCAATGATTGGAAGAAGTGACCTTTGACCTCTTTTCTTTAATGAGAGTGCTTTGTATTCCTCAAACTGACTAAATAAATCAGTATACGAATCAGTCAATATATCTACCTCAACATGTAAGCTCTTAAAAGTTTCTACATAACCTGTAAGTTTAGAGCTTTGGTAGATATCTGTGATTGCTTTCAAAATACTGTCTGTTCGTCCAAGATCATTACTGATCTGATTAATAAGGGTTTCAAACGGTCTTAAGTCATGTACAAATGTCACAGACCAGTGCGCGTCATTTATAAAAATCTCATTAGTCTTCTGAAAAACAACATTTTCAGACGTAAATAAGCCAAAAGAATGGCTAATAAGCAATGACCAAAAGAAAAATGTAAAATACACTGTGTTCATCTGAAATGAACAAGTAAAACACATTTTACTATTTACAAAAATTAAACATCAACTGCATATACAGAAGAAACGAGGTCTCTTATAACATATTTGATATTAACCTCAATAATTGTTTTACGCCACTACTTTTGTTTTGTGACTGATTTGTTTTTGTTTTCACTGTCTTACGAACTTTCTTAGGCAACTTGATCTCATTGATGGACATCTTATCAACATCAGAATCAAGTGCACAAGAATTATCTGAAGCGTAGATTTCGGTTTCGCCAGAGTATGGATCTATTTCAGAGTGTCTCTCATCATCACAATCCATACCCCTAGCTGATTCATCATCGCTACTTTTCTTATAATTACCTTCTCTACTCTGAAGGCGATTTCTAATAAAAATCAAAAATGAGTTCCTTTAAGAGCAATGAAAACATTCAAAAGAAAGAAGATGGGTCATACTACGTAGTTTCGGCTAATAAAGCCTCATCAGTGACCCTGTAATGATCCGGCAAAGAAAGCCAGAGGAAACATACTGCAATTTTGCGAATTTCGAATAGGCAGTCGATTCAAAGACTGATATAAATCAAAATGGGGTCCAAATAATTAAAAACCTGTCTAGAATATGAGTCTAAACCAATAATTAATTTCGGATTTCTCAGAATATTCACGCTGATCTCAAAGGACCAAAAGTTCCATTAAGGGAATGTCTGATTCATTGTCAGAGTTCTCTCTTTCCCTTCTGTACATTTTAACTAATTTCGCTAACGGAAGATTCTCATCCGAGTCAGAGTCAGAATCAGAAGATGCCTGAGGTGGTAAAACATAAGCTGCATCTCTCAACCTACGGCTGTTTTCATCCCTGGAAATTTGCCAATCATCAACATTTGCCAATCTTAACATTTCTGCATGAACTTTACTAGTAGAACCGTCTAACTGATTCTTAATTACATAAGTTACAGGACCTTTCTTTTCTAAAATCCTATAATATGGCTTCCACTTAAGATCTAGCTTTCCTTTTCTTTGATTGTTTCTATAATAAACTGGATCACCAACTTCATAAGTTACAGATTTACTTTTCTTATCTGCATATTTAGCTTGTCTTTTCTTAGCCTTTTGTAAGTTATTTCTTACAGTCACAAATGATTTGTGCTGTTCTTGAAAAGCAATTTGATGTGATTCTTCACCCAAATATTTCCTCCTAGGTTTCATGATATTATCTATAGGTAAGACAACATCTCTGTTATAAAGCAGATAGAAGGGAGAAAACTTACCTTGAATCGTATTGCTGCCAAAGCTTGGTTAAGAAACAAATCCCAAGTTTTTTGATTATCTGCAACTCTTTTCGACAATACATCATGCAAAGTTCTATGAAATCTTTCTACCTTCGCATTACTTTGTGGGTGATATACACTTGTCAAAATATGATATATCTTAAGATTCTCTAAAGTTTCCTTGACAATTTTGTTGACATTTTCCGTCCCGTTATCAGACACGATTTGTAACATACTACCAAATCTAGGGAATATTTCTTCAATCAACAACTGAGCTACTGTATCAGCAGTTTTGTCTGGTACAGCAAAAGCTTCTGGCCAACCAGAATACCAGTCTACAAAAGCAATAATATACTTGTTACCTGATAAAGTTGTTGGATATGGTCCAGAAAGATCTAGGCTAACCTTTGCCATAGGATATGGGGGAATATCCGTTTCTTGTAAAGGTTGACTGATTTTCTGTAAAGATCTTGTCTGACAAATTGTACACTCAGCTACATACTTATTCAGCTCTTTGAATAAGTTTGGCCAATAATATTTTCTACGAACAGAATCAAAAGTTTTCTGTACACCCATATGCCCATTCTGATCATGGTACTGTTGTATGATAAACACTCTGAGATGTTTGGGAACAAATAATCTCAAATATGGATCATCATCTACATTGGATATATAATAAACTAGATCATCTATCACAAGATAGTGCTTCTGAACATCCTTGCTTTCATTACCATTCAAAGTCATTGACCTGATTTTTGAAATGTCATCATCCCTACTTTGTTCATCAATTATGTCAAAACCACCTTTGGTAAACTCCGACAAATCACACTTCTCTAACGACTCATCGTTTGGCAATTTACAGCTAGCAAAAGCTCTGGGATCAAATTGATTTGAATCTAAAACATTGACCTCATATAAGTTTTCATTAACATCAATGACATTTTGTTCCTCACTGTCCTCATAACTCTGAGATACATTGTCTTTTTGTGCATTGACATTGTCTGGATGTCTCGAAAGTAGGTCAGCACAAGTGTTTGTAGTACTACTTATGTACTCAATAGTGCAGTTATATCCTGCCATACTCAAAGTCCAAAGTTGTATCTTCTTATTCTGCATAGGAGATTCAAGAAGATATTTCAATGGTTTGTGATCAGTTTTAATCACGAACTGAGCATTGTGCAAATAATAATCTAATTTCTGAAGTGAGAAATGAATAGCATAAGCCTCTTTTTCAACCACTGACCATTTGCACTGTGATTTACTAAGTTTATGAGACAAATAATAGATTGGTTTCTCTTCACCATCATATTCTTGTGTAAGGCTTGCCCCTATACAAGTATCACTAGCATCTGTATAAACAGTGAAAGGTTTGTTTGAATCTGGATATGCTAAAAGTGGAACAGAAGTCAAGCTTTCTTTCAAATATTCAAAAGCTTTCTGATGTGTCTCAGACCATTTGTAATGTGCATACTTCCTAGTTAAAGCTATTATTGGTTCAGCTATCTGAGAGAAGTTTGGTATGAACCTCCTGTAATATGAACACATCCCAATAAAAGATCTGACTTCTCTAACACAAGTTGGAACTGGTAAAGATCGAATTGCTTCAACCTTCTTTTCATCTGGTTGAATTCCATTTTCACTTATTACGAAACCAAGATAATTTGTTTCTAATTTAAGAAAAATACATTTCTTAAGTTTCAGCTTTAAACTATGCCGGCTGAGCTTGCCAAAAATAATATCCAAATGTTTCAAGTGTTCTTCCAAAGTTGCACTGAAAACTAAGATATCATCTTAGTATGCTGTTGCAAAGTGATTACACTCCTGTAACACAATAGACATGAGTTCCTGGAAGACAGCTGGGGCGTTAGAAAGGCCAAAGGGCATTACATTGAACTCAAATAACCCTTTGTGACATGCAAAAGCTGTTTTCTCTCTATCTTTCTCATCCATGGCAATCTGCCAATAACCACTCTTAAGATCTATGGAACTAAAGTATTTTACTTTACCTAACAATGCTAAAATGTCATCTATCAAAGGTAAAGGATATGCGTTTTTCTTTGAGATTTGGTTAAGCTTCCTAAAGTCTACACAAAATCTTTTACTACCATCCTTTTTGTCAACAATAACAACAGGAAATGACCAAGGGGATCGAGATCTTCTGATAACATCAGCATCTAACATTTCTTCAATAGCTTTATCAATAACTTCCCTATTCTTAATTGGCGTTCTATATGGTCTCATTTTAATAGGCTCTTGATTACCTGTATCTATTTGCATCTTAACTGTATCAGTTTGACCTAATTCTGAGTCTTTGTTTGCAAATAAGTCTCGATATCTTAAGACTAACTTTTCTATATGCGTTCTGTATTCTTTGGGTACATCTAAGTCCTTAAGATTTATTTTAGTATCTGCATTTTTATTTTGACATACTGAATCTACATGCAACATGTTTTCACTTTGAATATCTTAAATTTTTGCCAAAAGACCATGCCTATAAATTTTAATAAATTTGTTTGTATTGTTTACAATTAATAAAGGTAAAGATCTATCTCTAGCTAAAGTTGAGATAGTATTAATAATTTGTAAACCTGGTTGATTAACTAAAAATCCCTTGTCAATTTGTTTTACCTCATATGACTCACCAACAGGTAAGTCTGGGTTTTCTCTGACCTTGCCATAACAAATCATAACAGTATGTGGTTTAATTACGCATGTTCTTTTCATCCTAACTGTTGATGCAATGTGTATGTCTTCCTCTAAGTTTACATAATGTTTACCGTTTATCCTTATACATTTTAGGTCAAAATAAATCCTAACATTATTTTGCTTAAGCCAGTCCAAACCCAATTTCAAGTTTCTATTCAAATCTCTAATGACATAGAAATCTTGGGACATTTCGGTACCACCGATGCAGAATTGCACAGTAATGCATCCATCGCATTGCAGCTCAGAGCCGTTTGCTGATGGTAAGCTCACTCGTTTGTTCTGCAATTTTGGCTTGTTTTTAATCTGATCATATATTCTGCGATGCATTAATGAACACCCCGCTCCCGTGTCCACAAGAGTTCTAAACTTTTGCCTTCCTATCTTTACAAGACAAGAATTTGGACTACCTGAAACACTAACCTTATAAATTTTCTGAGGTTTAGTATCATGTATGTTATTTTTACTACTCTTTACACCGACCTCCTCATGTAAAGAGTGACCTAGTTTTCCTGGTGACCTGGGGTTTTACTTGCTTGAAACCTACTTCTTCCATGCCCCATAGGTTTTCTATTTTTCTCCTCCTTCCTGCAGTCCCTACTTATGTGGACTTCTTCACCACAAGACCAACATTTAATTGGTCTGTTTTGAGTACTATTTACCCTTCTGTTATTATTGTATGGATATCGGCGACCTCGTGAAAGGTCAACCTCCATAGGTGTTGTTTTTGTGTTGGACCCTTGCCAATTATGATGTGACATTGACACTCTTGTCCTTAAGTTTTGTTCATTTGTGGCAATAGCCACAGCTCCCTGCAACGTGTCTGGCTCATCCCTTAATATTTTCATCTTCAGTTGGTCATTTGTAAGACCATCTACGAATATATCTATTAGCTGCCTTTCAATAGCATTGCCTCCCTGGTTATCGTAGGCAATTTCAGCTAATGAAAGTAATCTCTCGGCATAAACCTGTATGTTTTCACCAGGCTTCTGCCTCACTGATCTCAACATGGACAGAGCAGTTTGAGAGTCTGTCACATCCGAAAATCTCACAGCAAGTTGCTGTTTAAGCTGACGGTGTATGAAGCCACTCACCGCTCCACTTGACGACTGATAAGCAATTAGCTTTTTCCGTCCGTCAGGTACATTGACTAAGGTCGCATATTTTTCTATTGACCTTATCCACTCTCTATAATTTTAAGGATTTCCGTCAAATTTAAAGACTGTATTTGAGATTCCCTGCGCAGTCAAAGCATTTGAAACACTATTAAGTTCTAAAGTCAAATTATTAAAAACTTGAGCAATATCTGGTGCTTGACCTTGACCTTCCGCCATTTTTTTTTTTACGTTAGTTAAATAAACTAAAATTATTTTCTAAAATAATTTTTACATATTGAACATGGCTAACACCAGGCAGACTACTTTTTGATCATTGGTAAACTTTCAGCATACACACATGAATAGAAAATGTAACAAGTAAAATGTCCTACCTGTGGTCCTTGTTGACTTTCCATCCTCGTGGTCCTGTGTTTAATCCTTAGTTCAATCCTGGGAACGGCACCAAATTAGATACCACACTGTTACGTAGTGGGGTACCGTAGACCTATGCCGTATAGTGTTCTTGTTTTAGTACTTCGCTTTTTAACACAATAAAATAAAGTCTTTTTAAAGTTTCTAAGTTTTAATATTCATTTCACTACATTTCCGCGACAGCCCAAAAGTTGTATCAGATTAATTCCAATCTGATACTTTCCAAATGAGATCTATTATAACCAACGTGGATCTCTCTACATCTTTTAAACCCAAATTCAGATCTAACTAACGTGTTCAAAACTGGACCTTTTATATGTTCTCTGAGCATTTCTAACATTTTACAATTCACGTTTACACCCTTATTGTTTGTGCAAACGTCAATCATAATGCATATTTTCAGGACGCCACCACGCAATTATTTAAAGGTTATTGTTTTCCTAAATTCCTTTAAAAGCTTACTGCACCCGTTTAATTGACATAACATTAAAACATACACCCCAATGACTGACATAAACCATAATATGTACTCGGATGATAGGCATATGTATATACAAATACCCCTTTTTGAGTGGCGTATCCGTATACATTTTAGAATTATGTAAGTTTTGTTTACTGCACCTGCATGTCTCTAGAAGCTGATAAACACCAGGTGGTTACTGCGTAATCACATATTTCATATGTCAAATGACGATTTGAACTCAGTCCAGTTGATTTGAAACCGTTCCAATATAAACAAGACATGTAAATCAAGTTTAGAAAGTACAATGCATCAGTTTATAGCCTGTGAGCAAAAACCAATATTTTATAGAAAGAAAGATTCACAATTAAGCTTTAACAGTTTAGATAGTAAAATAACTGTCAATATGATATGCCTTTACGACCCACCAACACTATAGATCATACAAGGCTAGTTTCTTACAGCCCTTCAACATTATATGTCATACATGTTATACATGTTATATGCTCAGAGAACGACTATGTTATACTGATCATACGCCGCGTTATGCGGCATCTAATCACTGACTTCACTGTTTGCCAGTATTCCATTCTGGGATTGGAAGAGACCTGGAGGGTCTTCAGAGACACCGTTCACTTTTCAGCAATGGATTCCCCAGGACCATCAAGACCGGTTTGAAGAGAATGATGAAGAAATCCAGAGACTCCTCGAAGAGAAGCACAAAAGCAGAGGACATACAACGGTGATACCAGCTCAGTATCTAATAAGACGGCCTATTCAGATACATGTATATGCAAAACAGATTAAGAGATATGCAAGACTCCTGGCTGAGCAATTCAATGCTATGGAGAAGTTCTTTGATGCACTTAAGACAGTCTATGGTCCCCAGTCTATGGTCCCCAGAGCGAAAGGTGCTCCGACAATGAGAAGATACAAAAAGGCATTGAACAAGTATCTGACTCCTGTGATAGCTATGACCTCACAATCAGCATCAAAACGAGTAAGGAAGTGTATCAACCAGCACCTGGCAAGCCTTACAAAGAGCGCACCATTACAGTGAAAGGTCAAAGATTGCAAGTGGTAGACAAGTTCACCTACCTTGGAAGCACACTGTCAAGAGTTGTTCACATTGATGATGAAGTCAATGCCAGGATTGCCAAAGCTAATGCAGCATTTTGCCGAATACGTTGCAGTGTTTTGGACCGAAGTGAAATCAGATTTGACACAATACTGAGTCTATAGTTCCGTGGTACTACCAACACTTTTGTATGCATGTGAAACATGGACAGTTTACCAACGGCAGTTTACGACTGAATCACTTCCATACAAGCTGTCTTAGAAATCTCTAAAAGATTAAGTGGCACGACAGGATTTCAGACACGGAAGTCCTGAAAAGGGCAGGGGTGCAAAGTGTACAAATCTTCTGGCACTAGCACAGTTAAGATACACAGGCCATGTTACCCGGATGCCTGAGGAACGTCTGCCAAAGAAAATTCTCTTAGGTGAACTGGAAATTGGCAAACGCCCCCATGGTGGGCAGAAGAAGCGCTACAAGGACACCCTCAAAGCCTCCCTCAAGGACTTCAACATACCAACAGAGGCTTGGGAACAAATTGCACAGGACAGAGTAAAGTGGCCAGGCCTCATCAAAAGGGGTGCTAGCGAACATGATGCAAAACGAATCAGTGAAGCTGAGCAGAAACGGTCACAGCGCAAAGTCAGAGCCAAGGCATCACCAACGGAACTCTCTTCCTCTGACCTCTGTTGCTCTATCTGCAACAGACAGTTAAGAGCTAGATTTTTGGTCTCAGTGGCCACCTTAGAACACACAAACATTAACACTTCACAAATGTGATTAAGACTGGTCATTGTCAGTAATGAAGAGCTATTATTATTATTATTATTATTATTATTATTATTATTATTATTATTATACCCGCTTTTTCGAAGAAAAATCGGGTATATTGTTTTCGTACCACAGTTCACTCCGGCGTCAGTCCGTCTGTCTGTCCGTCTGTCTGTCCGTTCGTCACGTTTCTTGTAAATGGATCTCCTCTACAACCACTGAAGTTACACTTTTGAAACTTTGCATGTGGATAGTACATGGAATGTAGATGGCAGTGGGCAGCTTTTTTGTGACCTTGACCTCAACATGACCCCAAGGTCAAAGGTCAAAAATTATGATTTGCCATATCTCCTAAACTATTGGAGTTGCACTTCTGAAACTTGCTTATTGGATGGTCCCTGGAATATAGAATATGTCAGGTTACTTTTTGTTTGACCTTGACCCCAAGGTCAAAGGTCAAAAAGTATGATTTTGCCATATCTTCTAAACTATTAGAGTTACACTTCTGAAACTTTGGTTATTGGATGGCCCTTGGAATATAGAATAAGTTTGGATACTTTTGGTGTGACCTTGACCTCAACATGACCCCAAGGTCAAAGGTCAAAAACTATGATTTGCCATATCTCCTAAACTATTGGAGTTACACTTCTGAAACTTTGCTTATTGGATGGTCCTTGGAATATAGAATATGTTGGGCTACTTTTGGTGTGACCGCGACCCAAAGGTCAAAGGTCAAAAAGTATGACTTTGCCATATCTTCTAAACTATTGGCGTTACACTTCTGAAACTTGGTTATCGGATGGCTGTTGGAATATAGAATAAATTGGGATACTTTAGGTGGACCTCATCATAACCCCAAGGTCAAAGTTCAAAAAGTATGACTTTGCCAAATCTTCTAAACTATAAGTGTTACACTTCTGAAACTTTGCTTATCAGTTAGAATGTTCTTTGCAACTTTTTTTAACTTACATGTAGTTTTGGCTAGCTAATACATAGTCATTAGTGTTATTAATAGAAAAAGCGGGTATTTGCGATGGTTTACCATCGACTGCAGATCTAGTTATTATTATTATTATTATTATTATTATTATTATTATTATTATTATTATAGGCAAATAAATGTGACTTCACTGTTTACCACTGTAAATTACAAATTACCATTGTTCAATTCTGGGACTATTGGCAAATGAATGTGATTTCACTGTTTACCAGTGCTCCATTCTGGGACTATAGGCAAATAATTGTGACTTCACTGTTTACCAGAGCTCAATTCTGGGACTATAGGCAAATAAATCTGACTTCACTGTTTACCAGAGCTCCATTCTGGGACTATAGGCAAATAAATGTGACTTCACTGTTTACCAGAGCTCCATTCTGGGACTAAAGGCAAATAAATCTGACGTCACTGCTTACTTGAGCTCCATTCTGGGACTATAGGCAAATAAATGTGACGTCACTGCTTACTTGAGCTCCATTCTGGGACTATAGGCAAATAAATGTGACTTCACTGTTTACCAGAGCTCCATTCTGGGACTATTGGCAAATAAATGTCACTTCACTGTTTACCAGAGCTCCATTCTGGGACTATAGGCAAATGAATGTTACGTCACTGTTTACCAGTGTTCCATTCTAGGACTATTGGCAAATAATTGTGACTTCACTGTTTCTGGGACAAGACAAACAAAGGCTAATTAACAGAGCACAAAAGGATCCGCGAGTGCCGGGAAGTGTTTTATATATTGAACTGATTAGTAGTCATGGACCAAGTTCAGGACCATTTGCCCAGCCTACTACAGTAGAATTTCGATGGCTCAAACATCGATGGCTCGTTTACCATGGATGAGTCGAACCCATTCTTGAGCCCCTAGCGAAATCCTCTACATATGAAATAGTGGGGGATAATTAAGGAGGTTTTAGTCTTTAATCTTGGAAATGTATGCTGTGTGTACTCATTAGAATCGCCTCGATGAGGCGATTCTAATGAGTACACACAGCATACATTTCATTATAGAACACCGAAAAGATGTCTAAAAGTATCGCAATATGCCTCCTGACAGTAATCTCCGTGACTCGAACTACCCCTGTCTCGAACAGATTTTCGAGGTCCCAAAGGTGTTCAAGCCATTGAAGTTCGACTGTACTAATAATAATAAAATAATATTAGTCGCCTATATTTATAGAGGGTAACACAATATTCATTCCATCTTCCTCTTCCTAGGTAGAAACCAGCACTAAGCAATGTGGAGAGTCTCTAGCTTAAGATCAAATGTAACGACTTTTTTCTTTAAAAATCGATGAAAGTTAAGGCCTGGTTTAAACCGCGTTGAAAAATTCCAAACAGTTACAAAGATACAAAGGTTTGAAAATGGCATTTTGTCATAAACTTCTCAAAATGTTTTGCATTGCTCATTAATGTTCATGAGGGATTTTATGACGTAATATGAGGTTATTTTAAACATTTAAAAATTGTTTATTTTTTAAAAAACTTTTAAATTCTACTTTTGAAGCATATACTGACAAATACTAGTATTTTCTTTTTATTGTCTATAAGAATATCTAGTGTTAATGTAAACTTAAAATTTGAAGAATTTAATGATATTTTTAGATTTAAATCTCATTCAAAAAATTTAAATTTCTGTTTTGGCATGTTCTAATATAAAAAAATGAAATACTTTTCATGATTTCATGACATGTTATCATTTCATGAATTTTTTTTTCTAATTATTCAAACTTTTTTTAAAAAAAAATCTAATTTAGATGGTTATATTTTAGTTAAATTTGTATTAGACAGCATTTATTTATATGAGTACTTTATCCTGTATCCAGATATATAGAACACATTTCTTCCCTCTTTAATTGTACGCCGGTGGGTCGGGCAACGGCTTCTGTGGCGGTTCCAGCATAAAGGCTTACTTGTAATTAATATATAATTTTATGCTGTGTTGGATGGTGCCTAATGCTCCGTCTCTAGTCGGGCCCGTTGGGGTCTGTCTGTTGGTTTTCTTTTGCTCGAGCGTCTCGGTGTTTTCTTGCTGTCTAGTCGTCGCCGTTGTTCCGTCTCTGTGGTTGTTTGGTTTGTGTGTTCTCGAGGATGTTGCACTGATGAGTTAGTAAGCCTTCATGCGGACTGGGCGAATTGTTTGTCTAAATCGCGGGGAAGTAAGGGCGAGAATTGCGGCCGCGTAAAATCGATTTAAGGTTGATCTTTGGCAATATGCCTAATATCAGAATCCTAGCTCATATCGTGTTAACAAGCTTTATATATATATAATGACAGAGTCGAACAAGGGGGCATAACACAGTCAGTATTCCATGGAATTCGGTCAAAAGTTATTCACGACATTTAACCACTGATCCCAAGCCATATACCAAATATCAGAATCCTATTTCATGCAGGTCTCAAGATATCATGTTCACAAGGATTTTCTATAGCGCTTATACGATTTTCCGTATTTCTGCTCAACCGCCTCGAGTCGACGTAGCTGTTGTAACAAGTACCCACAACCTTTGTTTTTGAACAGAAATAAGATCGCTTCGGGATCGGGAGGTCGCGGGTTCGATCCCCGGCCGCGGCATACCAAAGGCGTGAAAAATGGTTCTAGCTAGGTGCTCCCTTGGCTGGCGCTCGCATTATGAGGGGTAGACCTAGGAAGATAAATGAAGGCAGTTAAGTATTAGTTATAGGAAACTTTGTTTATCGCAAAATAAAACTCTAAAGAGCTTATGTTAATCGTTTCTAATATGCGACGTTAAATAAAGCTTCTTTATCTTTATCTTTAATAATTTATACCCCTGTATACCCCAGTTTTGCTATAAAAAGTGGGGTTTCAGGGAGTCAAATTTTTATAGGCGTGTTTTCGTTGATATTCACAGGGGGGAACAATAGTGTTAGAGAGTTGCGGCACTTACAGGTGTATGAATGTGCCATTAAGATCCTTGTTCTCCAGGAGGCGTTACTCTAGCATGTACGGGCTAGGGGTAGAGTTTAATGGAAGCCAACATTACGAAAACACGCCTGTACAAATGTAGCCGGAAAAACGAACTTTTTAACCCTTGTCCTGCTGAATATTTTAATCTGCCACACCCACTACTGATTATCAACCATTCAGATTACTTGATGCAAATTATTGCAACAAATTCACAATCTGTATGACAAACAATGTAGATCCTGATCAGATGGCTTCTGAAGAAGCCATCTGATCTGGATCTACATTGTTTGAAAAATAAGGCATATCCGGGCAGAGCAGGGCAAGGGTTAAGATGATAAATTGTGATATTTTTCTTATTTTGCTCAAAATATAGATTGTGGGAATTCGTTAGAACCGCCTCGTCGAGTACCAACAAGTACCAACAATCTATATTTTAGAGCAGAAATAAGAAAAATAAAATTAACCCCTGTAAACCCCACTAGTTCTATATATAAAAGTGGGATTCATGGGGGTTAGAAATATATAGGCGTGTTTTATTTTACAGCCCCCGCCCATAGGGGCTTGAAGAAATAGATGGGCTGCATGATGCTTCCACGCAGAGATGAAACCGGCCGCACAGGAGTACTGGTAAACCGCTCAGAGGATCTAAGCCTGCCCAGGGAAAGTGGTGCGAGTCGGATCGTCCATGCTTATAAACCCTTTTGGTTTCATTGGGTGACAGGGCTTGAGATGTCATTCCATCTCAATGTCAGGTAAAAGTCCCACAAAATTGGAAGCAGCGTCTCCAAAATGACCTATACAGTGTTGACGGGGACGATAAACCTCAAATCAAACAAACAAATAGGCGTGTTTTCGTGATGATTCAAATACATTGTAAATTTTACGGCAGAAAAAAAATGCAAATTTTAAGATGGAAAATTGGTATTTTTCTTATTTCTGCTAAAAATATAGATTCTGTGTACTCGTTAGAACCGCCTCTTCGAGAAATATAGAGTATGTGTACTGGTTAGGACTACCCACAATCTATCTGTTAGAGCAGGAAAATAAGAAAAATATGGTTTACTCCCTTTAAACCCTAGTTTTACTATATAAATGTGGGGTTCAAGGGGGTCAGAATTATATAGGCGTGTTTTCGTAATGAGTCTGAGTTTGTGAGGAAAATCTTAATCTCGTTTTTCATTTTCATACTTTCCAGCCAACAAAGAATTACGGACCAACGTCGGGTCGACATCGGTACGACGTGGCAACGTCGTATCGCTGTCGGCCCGACGTTGGCCCGCTGTTGCATGCTAGCTGGTTTCCTTGTTTAGCTTCATCCCAGAGCAAAACCCAATTCCAAGCAATGCAGCTGTATACTGTCTCTTAAATCTAATCAGTCCATTCAGTTTCATTGAAATGACCATTTTAACGACCAAGGCCAGTACTAACGGCTTCGTTTGTTACCATATTGTTAAAACTTTGATTATTTAATGTGGCCAATATGCTAATATTTTTGCTTAAAAAATGTGTTTGTTTGATTTGAGGTTTAACGTCCCCGTCAACACTATTAAGGTCATTTTGGAGACGTTGCTTCCAATGTTGTGGGACTCTTACCCGACATTGAGATGAAATGACATCTCAACCCCTGTCGCCCAATGAAACCAATAGAGTTTATAAGCATGGACGGGCCGACTGGCAGCAATTTTCCTGGGCAGACTTAGACGTTCTAAGCGGATTACCAGTACTCATGTGCGGTCGGTATCAGCTCTGCGTGGAAGCCTCGTGCAGCCCAATCTATTTCTCCAAGCATTTGCAAAAGCTACTCACATTTTGTCAGCAAAAAAAAAAAAGAAAAAATCAAAAATTTTACTTTAAGTACATTACTTGCCAAAATAGTTAACCCTTCTCTTGCTGAATATTCAGATTAGCCACACCTATTTCTGACTTTGAACCAATCACATCACTTGATGCAATTTATTCCTACAAATTCATAAATTGAATGTCAAACAGTGTAGATCCTGATCAGATGGCTGATCTGGATCTACACTGTTTGCAAAGATAGGGGTTGTTGTGAACAGCAAGATAAGAGTTAACAATTTGACCACTAACGAGATCGTTAGGCTAACGATGCTTTGAACAACTGGCCCCAGATACCCCAGCAGGCACACGTCGTTAGTGCAACGTCAAATCAACGTCGGTGCAACGTCTGACTTTAATTTGATGTTGCATATACGTCATGACGTTGCACCAAAGTTGATGTGACGTCACACTTACGTCATGTGCCTGTTGGGACGTATTCTAATTTGTTGCTTAACAAATCAAAGCACTGAAAGCGCTTGTGTGTTTATTGTCTCTGAGTGTAGGCTGAAAAAATTAAATGATCCTGAAGGACTAAGGCTGTTTCTTTTTACCCTTAAATTTCTAACTTTAAGCAAATAATGTAGAACCTGATCAGATGTCGGGTTTTTCGGCGTCTGATCGTGGTCGACATTGTTTGCCAATGTCCCAGTTCACGAGCAGTCCAAATTTTAATTTTTACACAGCGTTCTGACGTCACAGTGAGAAGACTATAATGCTGTTAAATAACCGCCCAGCAGGTACATGACGTAATTATGACGTCATATCAAAGTAGGTTTAACGTCATGACGTTTATGCAACGTCACAACTACGTCGGTGCAACGTCATGACGTTGCATCGACGTTGATTTGACGTTGCCCCAGCGACATGCGCCTGCTAGGCGTTACCTGGATTATTTAATGGTCAACAATGATCATGTGGACAATAACATACGGGAGGCTTCTGCAGTTAGTAACTTTGGGTAAACAGTCGACTGCTCGCCCACGTAAACTTTCATATGTGCATATGTGCTTATGTGCAAGTTTGTTTGCGTATTTTAAGGTGCACTTATGTCCGTGTTATAATAGTGCAATAAAAGGAAATTTTCTATTTTAGGATTTATAGTTTAGTGACAAATTGTGCATGACAGATGGGCCAGAGGATCACAAAAGCTACAATAAGACGTGCGATCAGCGAAGACCCAGTTCAGCCTGCGCATGCGCACCGTGAATCTGATTAGAGTCTTCAAAGGTCGCATGAGCCTTCTACAGTAATACATATGGGAAGACACTTGCCAGACGTGGTGGATGCGCAGGCTATTCTTATTCCTTTCTGGTCGATTTTGTCATTCCGTGTCTCCTATATAATGCTAACCACATTTATCAAGAATTCGTAAATTTTGTGGATAACATAAACTCGTTGTGATAAAGGCTTCACGGACGAATCATACTTCACTGTGTGCTAAAATAAGAAGGGGGACAAAATGTTTAGTTCAAAAAAGAGCGAGGGGACACGTCAGAGGAATTTACGATATTTCAGGGGCCAGTTGTTCAAAGCATTGTTAGCTTAACGCGCTCGTTAGTGGTCATATTGTTAAATATTCTAGTAAGTACAATGTCTTATACAGTGTTATTTTTGCTGAAAAAATGAGAGCAGCTTTTGCATTTCATTTTTATTCACCAAAAAATATTAGCATATTTGCCATATTTAAAGATCAACGATAGTATTCAACAACTGGCCCCTGAAGCGCATTAGGAATAATTATAGCAAAGAGAATTGCCAAAAGGATCGTACATGGCAACCTAATTTATAAAGAGTTCATAGATTGTGTCCAAATGTCTGTGTGAAAAAGCGAAATATTCTTCACGCGTATACTAAAGTAAAAGGCACAATGTTTATTGCCCGCCAACCAGTCAAACGTGTGTATTAAAGTAAAAGGCACAATGTTATTGCCCGCCAACCAGTCAAACGTGTGTATTAAAGTAAAAGGCACAATGTTTATTGCCCGCCAACCAGTCAAACGTGTGTATTAAAGTAAAAGGCACAATGTTTATTGCCCGCCAACCAGTCAAAGAAAGAGCCAAAAGGAACACGCCGGAGGAGTGTGTGATATTTCAGAAGATCATTATGAATAATTATATGATAGACAAAGACCAAACGGATCATGTATTTTCATTTATAACAGTCTTTCATACGTCGAAGTATCCTTACTGTTGTTGCTCCTGTGCTTTTGAACATGAATATTTTGACTATATATCAGATTCAGGCGAGATTAACCAAGAAATGTTTCAGAAGATACTGCATAGTATCAGTAGTGGTAAATGTCCTCACGTGGACGAAGTTCCAGACAATTACGTGATTGAAACAAAAGTTACTGGACTACACGTTGTATGTGCAGTAGGGTCAGAGGATATCATTGTAAGCTATATGAAGAATAAAGCCTTTGGAATGTTTTCAGATATAGGATCTGAGGGAGTATTTATACTGAATCCGTATGCTATTATGTTTCTGAAAAATATGCCGGTTGTCTTAAACTGTATGATTTTTAAAGAACTGAAGCGCTGTGATAAGCTCATTTGTCCAGAATCATACTCGTCGAAGATTATGTATGGGGTCAGATCCAACAAAAATCGTCAGGTTATTAAGTTTGAACGTCAGTCACTTGTGGAAATCGGTGTCCTGCGAAACAGCGCGGCAATGCTGAACTTCGTTTTTAAAACTGTGCTCTTTCAGTCTTCAAGATTTTGGCAAGATGAATCAAGCCTGGCAAGAGCGTACGAACTGGCATTAAATCAAGGTTTACAAGAACTGGCATTGCTTTTTGTAGAAGCAGTAATATCGCACTGTAGAAAGATTGTAAGTTACAGAGATACAAGTACGTCAAAGCAATTTCCAGAAAATGCTGACTGCGACAGGCTAGAAGATTTTGTCAGACATAACCATAGAAAGAATACAAAATTAACTTGTTCATGTAATCCACGAGAAAACTCCACAGTATGCACATTTTGTACCCTGAAACAGGTCGGACATGTGTTAGAACCTTTGGCCGAAACGCTGATTGTTTACAACCAGCCTGAAGTTCTGCACAGATTGGTAGAAGAGGCAGGCATACAATTAAGATGTACGTGCTTGGCTTTTTTTGCTGATTTATGTACATTTTGCAGTTTGAAAGAAACTAGCAGTGTGCTGCTAAGATTTGGCTGCAAGGCTGTTCTAGAGAAGCATTCCTTAAAGGAAACAGAAACATACGATTCGCGACTAGAAACAAAAGATGAGAATGTTGTAGTAAAAGAAAGTGAAGATGATGCCTCAGTACAAAGTCATCACACACTGAATGCACAGTACAAGCCACATGATCATAGGACAACGCTGGATGAACTGAGACAAGAAATATTCGAACTGAACTGCACATCAGAGGTTGGCAGACAGAAAGAAGACGCAGCCGAGTGGACAAAAGTCACACGTTTGATAAAATTACTGAAGAACCACCCCCATGCAACAGATGAACTAAAACTGGCTTTAAAAGGGGCACCCTCACATCTTCTTCATTCTTATATACATAGATATGGCATCGCTGTAAAATTACTGTTAAAGATCGGAGCGGATGTAGACACGAGATATCCGTCGGGTAGTACAGCATTGTCAACTCTCTTAAATAAAAACTGTGTTGGCAGTTGCGAGAAAGATTTGGAATGTAGGCGCAATCTCGAACTTTTGTTATATGAAAATCCTTCTTTTGAGAGAAACAGCACAGCAGTTGCTTTAGGGTTGGACCTCGATGCCCATATGGAAGATATTTCAAACCCATGCTCATGGTCCTTTTTCAACAGTAGCTACTATGACAGAACCAAACCCTGGAAGGGTATCATCACCAGCGAGGATTATGACATAGTTTTTCCGTGGACATATCACCAAAATGCTAGAGAACACTCTCTCTTTGGTCATGACCCACCAGACATTGCTTTCAATTTTTATGGCCCTCTCCTGATTGAAAGTGGATTTCCGTTTTCTAAAGAAACACTTGAGGAGGCCATTGCCAGACCCTTACATCCTGCTGAAAAATCATACCTACAAAAATGCCTGGAGATTCCTAGATCTCTGAAACATTGTTGCAGAGATACATTGAGAAGGCACATAAGAGGTCACCAAATACATGACTTTGTTGGTGGATTAAACATTCCAGGAACGTTGAAAGATTTCATCTTATTGAAATCAATATTACGTACAATCTGAGCCGCGTCACGAAGAAACGTTTTTTGCCATATGCGAACAACAAAGGTGCTGATCAGACTGCGCATGCGCAGTCTGATCAGCACCTTTGTGTTCGCTGCTTGGACAATTTAAGATTTCATCTCACTGGAATTTATATGTACAATATGTACATTGTACAATACTTCATTTAAACGGGCCTCGGTGGCCTAGTGGATAAGAGCGCTGACTCTTAGTCATTAGGTCTCTCACCGCCGTAGGTTCGAGCCTCGCCAAGCTCTGCAACGGAAGGTCAGGTGGTTTTTCTCCGGGTACTCCGGTTTTCGCCCACCTCTGATTAACGATCGGCTCGATATGAGTGAAACAATCTAGAAAGGGCCGTAACCCCCCCCCCCCCCCCAATACTTCATTTATAGAGCGTTCATTACGAATTATATTTATGAAACGAGGCTATGGAGAGTTTCATAAATTACATATTAATTGACCACGAGTGCAAGATTCTGTTTTTTCATATAACAATTTTAATAGAATTGTATCGCAGAAGGAGTTCAAAAGAAAACATCGGTTTGTCAAATGTTGTCAAGACAACCATCACGCAAACACGCCTATATAATTTTGAGCCCCTTGGATCACACGTTTATATAGTAAAACTGGGGTATATAGGGGTACACATTATTCTTCTTATTTCTGTTCAGAATATAGAGTGTGGGCACTCGTTAGAACCGCCGCCCACAGTCTTTATTTTGAGCAGAATTAAGAAAAACATCAGTTTTTCATCTTAAAATGTTCATTTCTTTGGGGGTAAAATTTACAAGGTATTTATATATGCTTGTTTTCATTTTTTGTTTGATTTAAGGTTTAACGTCCCCGTCAACACTGTAAAGGTCATTTTGGAGACGTTGCTTCCAATTTTGTGGGACTTTTACCCGATACTGAGATGAAATGACATCTCAAGCCCTGCCACACAATGAAACCAATAGGGTTTATAAGTATGGACAGTCCGACTCGCACGGCTTTGCCTGGGCAGGCTTAGATCCTCTAAGCGGTTTACCAGTACTCGTGTGCAGTCGGACTCAGCCCTGCGTGGAAGCATCATGCAGCCCATCTACTTCTTTAAGCCCCGTTGGACGGTAGCCGTCGTGTTTTTGTAATGCATGATATTAATACACGTGCTCATATCATTAGCTACTATATAACACCTACATTTAAGCCACTGAAATGAACTGTAATTTATTCTACAAGAAATAACTCCCCAGCAGGCACATGACGTAATCGTGACGTCACATCAACGTCGGTACAACGTCATGACGTTTATGCAGCGTCACATCGACGTCGGTGCAACGTCATGACGTTGCACCGACGTTGATTTGACGTTGCCCTAGCGACGTTTGCCTGCTTGGTCAGAATCTACGTATAAATGCATGTTAGACAGTATTAGTTATTGCTTTGCTTGCCTACGGTTGCAGTTTCTCGCGTCACGTCTTAAATCTTTGATTAGATGTGGTAGCGTAGTGACATCTTAAACCTTCAATCCTGTAACCCGGTTAACACTGTAGAACCTGATTACTCATACTGAGTTATCTCAGCCGAGTCTACTACTGAGTTATCTCATCCAAGTCTACACAGCTTGCCATCCTGTTGGCGATTTTTGACTATCCACCCTATTTACAATGCGCGTCTGAGTGGTGATCAGGAGGACGCGGGTTCGATACCTGCCGGGGTCGGCAACATTCTTTCCTGGAGATTGATAATGAAATTTTTTCTACGGTCATTCTCTCCCTTCCGCTGATTCAAGAAGGGCAGTTGTCAGTTTCTGGCGAAAGAATGAGCACTGTACTGGTTAACCGCTTACGTTTAAGATTGCCCAGGAAAAGTGTGGATAGCTCCAAAAATGACCTAAAATAGTGTTGACTGGGCCGTTAAACTCCAAAACAAACAAACAAAACCCTATTTATACTAATTTATTACAGTTCGGTTGCGATGAGAGCTCCAAGCTTATTGAATCGCTTTTGAACATTCATTCCGGATGTGATCACGCGAGCGCGAGAGAGAGGCAGTGACTTTTACACCACTGCTACCCATTTACACCTGGGTCGAGTGGGGCATTGTCATAACATGTCTTGCCCAAGGACACACCTCGTCTCCGGTGGCCGGATTCGAACCCACAACCTTTCGATCATAAGTCGAACGCGCTAACAACTGAGCTATCTAGGCTGACTATATTTACATGTAGAAGAATGAACGTGTCCAAATTCAATGATGGAAGAGTTTACATTGATCCTTTTTGTACCAAATGGAATCTTCCTCCTTATACATAGCAGAAGTCCATTTCAAAATTTAGGGGTGTCAAGTTGTATTTTCTTAAAAATTGATTTGGGAAATGGCTTAACTTTATGCAAACAGTGGAGGCCCTGATCAGACGCCGCGTTTTGCGGCGTCTGATCTGTTCCTGCACTGTTTGCTTGGGTACTCGTTTTGGGGTTTCCGGTACAAAATGGCTTAAAAATTCTTGGTGAAAGGGTTAAAACTTAACCTGCGTATTTTATACCGAAGCAGATGTCATTTTATTTTTTTTTCTTTGTTACGCCGCAAACATTACGAAAACACGCCTATACAAATACATTGTAACATTTATCGCCGAATAAAGGAAAATTTAAAGAGGAAAAATTGTGATATAGGTTGTGGGTACTCGTTAGAACCGCCTCCTCGAGGCGGTTCTAACGTGTACCCACAATCTATATTTTAGAGCTGAAATAAGAAAAATAAGGTGTACCCCTGTAAACCCCAGTTTTCTATATAAAAGTTGGATTGGAGTGGGGTCAGAATTGTATAGGCGTGTTGATGAGACGTGACTACACATTTCATGCGATTCATTTACTGAGCTGATTCATATGAAATGCTGTGTCAGATCTTCTTTCAAAAATAAGGAAAATATGAAAATTTAAAATTTTTGTTTGACGCTTTAAGGATAAATAGCTGACACTTCGTGGATATCCATTTTTCGTTTTTCAAATAGCATGCATCGTCTAGTCATTCATTGAATTTTTCACCTTAAACCAATGCATGTATACAAACATGCTCGAGAAAATGTCCAAAAGTATCATTTCAGTGAGTGAATATAAGCCGGATGAAAGTCAGAGGCATCTTGAAAACGTGTGTGCTAGCATAGAAGTTGTTTATATCGTAGTACCAAAGCGTTAATCCAAAATCATTAGTCCATAGACAAAATGGCAAATATCAATGTTCAGATCAACAGACATGGACTCCAGAAGAGTGTATTCAGGCGTCCGCGGATAGTAAGCATTACTTGGTAAGCAAGCTTCGCCCACCATGCCCATTGACCCGAACGAAGAAAAGGTGCAAACGCCGAGAAGACAACAATCCAAGCGTGAGGAGGAGGCCGCAGGCCCGCTGCCTCCCCAACCCCAAGCCCAAGCGGATAGATGAACTCCAAGCTCTCTGCGAATTTAGCATTTTTCAGAGACAATAAATCATCTATATATCTGTAGGTGAAATTGAATTGTTGTGCAAGGAACGGAAGATATAAATGGTCTCTTGTGAGGAGCCAGGTTCTGCAACGGAAGGTCGTGGTTATTCTATGGCGTGTACAATTTTTTTTACTATGCCAGACTAGCTATGTCATTGCAAACAGTTAAGGTGGAGATCAGCCTGCGCATCCGCTCAGTTTGACCAGCACCTTATTGGTCGTTGATTGGATAGTACAACGCCTCCACTGTCTCAATTACAGCGAAACTTCGATAACTCGAACATGGAAGACTCGTTTTCCATTGTTAATGCGAACTCGTTCGTGAGTCCCCACAAAGATTTGTTGAATAGTTCCAAATGGTGTGACACTTCGATTACTCGAACACGAATACTTCGTTTACCGTGGCTTATTCGAACTCGTTCTGGAGTCCCGATAAAATCCGAATTATCCCAGCAGACACACGTCGCTAGGGTAACGTCAAATCAACGTCGGTGCAACGTAACGACGTTGCACCGACGTAGATTTGACGTTCCATAATCCTCATGACGTTGTTTCGACGTTGATATCACGTCACAATGACGTCATGTGCCCGCTGGGATGTTCAGATTAACACTCAGTTGTTCGAATTTCCCCTATCTCGATGTCAAGGTCTCCTGAAAAAAGTTTTCTTTTAAGGGAAATGGATACGTTTGGGGGAGGCAACTCCAGCAAAAGTATTTTTGTCTCCCGTGTCAATAGGGGTCAACTCTTAAAGAGTAGACCCACTTTTCCGTAAGAGAGTTTATAGAAAAGCGAACAGGAATTTACGAAAGTTGTCTCCCGTTGATAAATGGCGGGTGTTGATAGGGGTGGTAAATAAGGGGAGGCTACTTGTAAAAAGATATAAACATTTACTGGAAGTACATTCTCCCCTGTCAACTAGAGTTTTCGTCTAGTTCGAACAAATTGACCTGACACTGGTGAGCTCTATTAACACAATTTCACACCCGACTGAATGCATATATTTATCTTCGTCTTTTTCCGAAGATGGCGATATTGTTATACAATACACAGAGGTCGGTAAATGGGTCGCTATTCACGAGATGCCGAAAATTCACGAGAAGTTTACGAAAACCGACGCATCAGGCGATTATTCCTTGCATAAAGGTCAGTCTCATGTTAGATTGTTCGAACTATAGTTTGTCGTTTCGCCGTTCCGCCCGATACGAGCCAGATGCGAGGCTCGTGATGAGCGGGCCTATCAAGAACTACACTGCTTTCCAACGCGGCTGACCACACATTCGATTGAAGTTAATTTCCTTTTTATCTACCTGCAGTAGTGTGCACGGACTCGAAGGGCTACGTTCATATTCAACTATACAATTTGGAATTGACCATTTATGGTTGAAATATTCCATTTGCAGCGGATACCAACACATCCGTATGACGTAGAACAGTATTGTATTTCTCTGATATGGTCATTTTTCTGATGAAAATGTGTGATATGTTTCTTATTTATACTTTAAAGATGGGCAATGGGTGCTCGTGAGAACCGCCCGAGTTACCTCAACCCATATGACTTGGAGCAACAATAAAAAATACCCCTCTAAATCCGAGTTTTTGTCTGTATAAAGTGGGTTTACAAAATGTTAATTATACGGACTCGTTATCATGGTTATGGTGATTAAGAAATATATTAGCTCTTGTAGTGATTTACTGAGTGATAAATCACTGTTTGGAGGACAGTTGTGAAGTAGATCAAATCACGAGCGCGTGGCGCGAGTAATTTGTCTTCTTACAACTGACCGACAGTGATCTATCGCTCAATAAATCACGGCAATAGAGCGGATCTCTTTCGATTTTATCACTCTAAAAGTCGACGAAAATGCTATTGATTCCTAAGATTCTCCCTATCTTTCTCCAGCCAATAGAACTGACTGCATCACATGCGTTTACCTGTCTGACATCAGAAAACGACGTTACACCATCTCATGAAACAAACTTTAAACGCGCTCTTTACGCCCAGTGATTAACACTCAATATATCACTAGATTTTACTATAGGCTTTAAAGGCGACAAGTGTTGGGCCCCCGCCCATAGGGGCTTGAAGAAATATTTAGGCTGCATGATGCTTCCACGCAGAGCTGAATCCGGCCCGCACACTAGTACTGGTAAACCGCTTAGTGGATCTAAGCCTGTCCAGGAACCGCGGTGCGAGGCAGACCGTCCATGCTAATAAACCCTATTGGTTTCATTGGGTGACAGGGCATTTCATCTCAATGTCGGGTAAAAGTCCCACAAAATTGGAAGCAACGTCTCCAAAATGACCTTTACAGTGTTGACGGGGACGTTAAGCCTCAAATCAACCAATCAATAGGCGACTGTAAGAATGCCTATTTGAGTCGAACTTCAATGCCTCGAAGGTTCTCATGACTGTGGACATGTGTTTTTGACAGGCTAGTTTGAGGTACTGAGGGTTAAATACGACGATATAGCCATAATATTTCCATAAATAAAGGTATGTTATGTACTCATTAGAATCGCCTCGTGGAGGCGATTCTAATGAGTACATACAACATTCCTCAAGACATTGCAGTTTCACTGTGTATTGAATTTTTGTCTGTTTAAGCGTCTCATTCAACATTATTTAGGTCTTATTAAGCCAAACAAATAACCTAACCACACTTTTCTTGGGTGGCTTAAACATAAGACCAGTGCAGTACACATTTTGTCCCCAGAAACTGACATGTGCCCTTCTTGAATCAGTCGAAGTGTTGCCGTCAGAGCAGGTATGGAACCCGCAACCGCCTGATATCAGTAAGCATGCATCCGACTGAACAACCGAGGCGAATATTAAACACAACAGAAGCAGCCATGGGTTTTAATATATACAGAGCTAGATGATTAAATTATTATTAACTAGAAAAAGTGTCCATAGGACACGGATGCCCCCGCCAAAATGTCATTCAAAAAAGGGTTTTTATGTAATTGTAACAGGTATAGCATGAAGTTATTATTAAGGTAGATATCATTTTCAAGAGAACAGGAGTTGTCTTCCTTGTTCATGACACATCGTCTCAATGCCATGCATGCAACTGTTAAGTTTCATAAATATATTCCATACTTTAGGAATTATGGCCCGGACACAGTTTACTATAAGGAACTAAGTCAAGGGCAGATAATTCAAACAACAAAAAAGCAAAAGTTGTCTTCCTTGTTCATGACACATCGTCTCAATGCCATGCATGCACCTTTAAAGTTTCATAAATATTTTCCATACGGATTAGGAGTTATGGCCCGGACACAGTTTACTGTAAGGAACTAAATCAAGGGCAGATAATTCAAAAACAAAAAAGCAAGAGTTGTCTTCCTTGTTCTTGGCACATCGTTTTATTTTTATTTTTATTTTTTGTTTTTGGTTTTACGGCCCTTTCAAGATTATTTCACTCATATCGAGCCGATCGTTAATCAGAGGTGGGTGAAAACCGGAGTACACGGAGAAAAACCACCTGACCTTCCGTTGCAGAACTTGGCGTCTCACATGTGACCCGAGCGAGGCTCGAACCACAGCGGTGAGAGACCTAATGATCAAGAGTCAGCGCTCTTAACCACTAGGCCACGGAGGCCCGCACATGGCACATCGTCTCAATGTCATGCATGCATCTGTAAAGTTTCATAAATATGTTTCATATGGTTTAGGAGTTATGGCCCGGACACAGTTTACTATAAGGAACTAAGTCAAGGGCAGATAATTCAAAAACCAAAAAAGCAAGAGTTGTCTTCCTTGTTCATGACACATCGTCTTAATGCCATGCATGTACCTGTAAAGTTTCATAAGTATATTCCATATGGTTTAGGAGTTATGGCCCGGATACAGTTTACTATCACGTATAAGGAACTAAGTCAAGGGCAGATAATTCAAAAACCAAAACAAACAGTTGTTCGTGACACATCGTCTAATTGCCATGCATACACCTGTAAAGTTTCATAAATATATTCCATACAGTTTACGAGTTATGGCCCGGACACAAAGTGGGACGGACGGACGGACAGGGTAACACTGCATTCCCTTTTCAGTATTCGGACGGACGGACAGGGGTAACACTTAATGCCCTTCCGCTATTCTTCGAATAGGTGGGGGCATAATAATCTAAAGCTAGTAGTTCCCAAGGTCAAGCTATTCAAATCTAGCGATGCAGTTCTAAGAGTCAAGCTGTTCAAAGGGCCAAGTTGATCAAAGCTTGCAATTCCCAAGGTCAATTTGTTCAAAGCCAGCTTTTCCCAGGGCCAGGCTGTTCAAAGCTACCCATTCCCAAGATCAAGCTGTTCAAAGCTAGCCATTCCCAGGCCGAAATTGTTAAGCCAGCAATTCCCAGGCCTAAGTTGCTCAAAGCTAGCAATGCCTAGGCCAAAGTTGCTCAAAGCTAGCAATGCCCAGGGCCAAAGCTAGCAAAGCACAGGGTCAAAGCTAGCAATGCACAGGGCCAAGTTGTTCAAAGCTAGCAATGCCCAGGGCCAAGTTGTTGAAAGATAGCAATTCCCAAGGTCAAGCTGTCCAAAGCTAGTAATACCCAGGGCCAAGTTGTTCAAAGCTAGCAATGCCCAGGGCCAAGTTGTTTTAAGCTAACAATGCCAAGGGCCAAGCTGTTCGAAGCTAACAATGGCCAGGGTTAAAGCTAGCAATGCCAAGGGCCAAGCTGTTCAAAGCTAACAATGCCCAGGGTCAAAGCTAGCAATGCCCTGGGCCAAGTTGTTGAAAGATAGCAATTCCCAAGGTCAAGCTGTCCAAAGCTAGTAATACCCAGGGCCAAGTTGTTCAAAGCTAGCAATGCCCAGGGCCAAGTTGTTTTAAGCTAGCAATGCCAAGGGCCAAGCTGTTCAAAGCTAACAATGCCCAGGGTCAAAGCTAGCAATGCCAAGGGCCAAACTGTTCAAAGCTAACAATGCCCAGGGTCAAAGCTAGCAATGCCAAGGGCCAAGCTGTTCAAAGCTAACAATGCCCAGGGTCAAAGCTAGCAATGCCCTGGGCCAAGTTGTTGAAAGATAGCAATTCCCAAGGTCAAGCTGTCCAAAGCTAGTAATACCCAGGGCCAAGTTGTTCAAAGCTAGCAATGCCCAGGGCCAAGTTGTTTTAAGCTAGCAATGCCAAGGGCCAAGCTGTTCGAAGCTAACAATGCCCAGGGTCAAAGCTAGCAATGCCAAGGGCCAAGCTGTTCAAAGCTAACAATGCCCAGGGTCAAAGGTAGCAATGCCCAGGGCCAAGTTGTTGAAAGATAGCAATTCCCAAGGTCAAGCTGTCCAAAGCTAGTAATACACAGGGCCAAGTTGTTCAAAGCTAGCAATGCCCAGGGCCAAGTTGTTTTAAGCTAGCAATGCCAAGGGCCAAACTGTTCGAAGCTAACAATGCCCAGGGTCAACGCTAGCAATGCCAAGGGCCAAGCTGTTCAAAGCTAACAATGCCCAGGGTCAAAGCTAGCAATGCCAAGGGCCAAGCTGTTCAAAGCTAACAATGCCCATGGTCAAAGCTAGCAATGCACAGGGCCAAGCTGTTCAAAGCTAACAATGCCCAGGGTCAAAGCTAGCAATGCCCTGGGCCAAGTTGTTAAAGCTAGCATTGCCCAGGGCCGAGTTGTTCAAAGCTAGCAATGCACAGGGCCAAGTTGTTCAAAGATAGCAATGCCCAGGGCCAAGTTGTTAAAGCTAGCAATGCCCTGGGCCAAGTTGTTCAAAGCTAGCAATGCACAGGGCCAAGTTGTTCAAAGATAGCAATGCCCAGGGCCAAGTTGTTAAAGCTAGCAATGCCCAGGGCCAAGTTGTTAAAGCTAGCAATGCCCTGGGCCAAGTTGTTCAAAGCTAGCAATGCCCTGGGCCAAGTTGTTCAAAGCTAGCAATGCCCAGGGCCAAGTTGTTCAAAGCTAGAAATGCCCAGGGCCAAGTTGTTCAAAGCTAGCAATGCACAGGGCCAAGTTGTTCAAAGATAGCAATGCCCAGGACCAAGTTGTTAAAGCTAGCAATGCCCTGGGCCAAGTTGTTCAAAGCTAGCAATGCCCTGGGTCAAGTTGTTCAAAGCTAGCAATGCCCAGGGCCAAGTTGTTCAAAGCTAGCAATTCCCAATATCAAATTGTTCATCAAAGCTAGTGAGTGATGCTGTTCTCAAGGTCAAGCTGTTCTAAGCCAGCAATTCCCAGGGCAAAATTGTTCATCAAAGCTAGCGATGCTGTTCTCAGGGTCAGGCTGTTCAAAGCCAGCAATTCCCAGGGCAAAATTGATAAAAACTAGCAATTCCCATGGTCAAGCTGATCAAAGCTAGCTATTCCCAAGGACAAGCTGTTCAAAGCCAGCTATTCCCAGGGTCAAGTTTATCAAAGCTAGCAGTTCCCAAGGTCAAGCTGTTCAAAGCCAGCTATTCCCAGGGCCAAGTTGTTCAAAGCTAGCAATTCCCTAGGTCAAGCTGTTCAAAGCTAGCTATTCACAAGGTCAAGCTGATCAAAGCTAGCAATTCCCATGGTCAAGCTGATCAAAGCTAGCTATTCCCAGGGCCAAGTTGTTCAAAGCTAGCAATTCCCTAGGTAAAGTTGTTCAAAGCTAGCAACTCCCAAGGTCAAGCTGTTCAAAGCCAGCTATTCCCAGGGCCAAGTTGTTCAAAGCTAGCAATTCCCTAGGTCAAGCTGTTCAAAGCCAACAATTCCCGGGGCCATGTTTTTCAAAACTATCAACTCCCAAGGTCAAGCTGTTCAAAGCCAACAATTCCCGGGGCCATGTTTTTCAAAGCTAGCAATTCCCTAGGTCAAGCTGTTCAAAGCCAACAATTCCCGGGGCCATGTTGTTCAAAACTAGCAATTCCCAAGGTCAAGCTGTTCAAAGCCAACAATTCCCGGGGCCATGTTGTTCATAGCTAGCAACTCCCAAGGTCAAGCTGTTCAAAGCCAACAATTCCCGGGGCCATGTTGTTCAAAGCTAGCAACTCCCAAGGTCAAGCTGTTCAAAGCCAACAATTCCCGGGGCCATGTTGTTCATAGCTAGCAACTCCCAAGGTCAAGCTGTTCAAAGCTAGCTATTCCCAGGGCCAAGCTGTTCAAAGCCTTTTTAGCACACCAGGGGGAGCTTATAGGATAGGCAGTTGTCCGTCCTCGTCGTCAGCGTCGTCGTCTGGCGTCAACACTTTCAAACGACATCTCCTCTGAAGCCACTGGGCTGATTCAGCCAAAATTTCATCTGTAGCAGCCATAGGCTTGAAAGTTTGTGGTTTTAATGGAAATCGGCTCATAAGTTTGGTTGCTATGGCAACATATAGCCCCCATAGACTTACAATGGGAAAAACTTCTCTGAAACCACAAAGCCCAGAGCCGAGATATTCAGTTTGTAGCTACGTCGAGAGGTCCCCTACATAAATCCTGCCAATCATGCCCCTTGGGTTCACATTGGCCATGCCACTATACATTTGCATAAATTTTCAAGAAAATGTCTCAGACAGTTTTCAAGTTACAGAGCAGAAACATATGTATTACAGAAGTCACTTTTTATGTTCAAAGGGTCATAACAACTGGAGTTATGTTAAAGGACTTAGGTCTAAGCCTGCTCTGAAAAATTGATGCGAGTAAGACAGCTCCTTATACCCTACCAGTTTCTATGGGTGGTAGGACTTGAGAAGTAATTGAACTTCGATGTCTGGTAAAAGTTCCACAAAATTGGAAGCAACATCTCAACAATTATTTAAATAGTGTTGACGGGGATGTAAAACCTCAACTCAAACAAAGGGCCATAACTCTAAAAGTAGATTAGTCAGAGTTACGTTTCTTGTGTTCTGCATCTCATCTTATGATACTTACATGCGCTATTTTCGATATTTACTATGTTCAAAGGGTCATAACTCCAAAAGGAGGTTAGCCAGAGATGTTGTCCTTTTGTGTTGCATGTCGTCTCATAGTGCTTTAAAATTATGAGAAATTTAATGAAAATATCTTTAACAGTTTTCAAGTTACACAGCCGACAAGGAAGAAATTGCTATGTTCAATGTTCAATAGCTCGAAAGGTAGGCAAACAAGAGTTATGGTCCGTATGTTCTGTACCTTGTCTCACTGTTACTTACATTTGAGTGAAGTTTCATCAAAATATCTAAAACGGTTATTTATAGAAATGTTTATTTCAAATAATTGCGATGGTCAAAGGGAAATAACTCCAAAAGTAGGTTAGCCAGAGTAATAGTTTGTGTGTTTCATGTTTTTTTTAAAATTATGAGAACTTTCATGTAAATATCTCGAACTGTTTATAACTTACAGACCGGGCACGAGTACACGGTTGGCACGGTTGATACGTTCAAAGGGCAATAACTCCAAAATGTAAGCAAACCAGCATTATGACTCATATGTTCTGCTCATTGTCTCATGGTGCTTTACATATTTGTGAAGTTTCGTGGAAATATCTTATTTGGTATCAGGGTTATGGAGCGGACATGAGTACATGGAAGAAATGGCTATGTTCAATGTTCAATACCTCCAAAAATAGGAAAATCAGAGTTAAGGTTCATATGCTCAGCTCTGCACGTCATCTCATGGTGCTTTATGTATATGAAGTTTCATGAAAATATCTCTAACACTACCAAGAGTTGTGGAGCGGACACGAAACTGTGATGAGCTGACGGATGGACATACGGACGGACCAACACACACTCAAAATTTCAGGAGGTATAATATAATTCCCCGCCACATTTTGAGTGGCGGGGTATAGGGGATAATAAAATCTACAAGCACTGAATGATGCCGCCACTACAATTACATCAGGCAAGTGCTATATCATAGTCAAGAGGCATTCAAACTAACCCTTATCTTGCAGAATAGCTCTATTCATTTAAGCCACACCCATTTCTGTCTAACAACCAATCAAATTACTTGATGTTATTTATTTCTACAAATTCATAAACTGAATGCCAAACAGTGTAGATCCTGATCAGATGGCTTCTTCAGAAGCCATCTGATCTGGATCTACACTGTTTGCAAAGATAGGGGTTGTCGTGAACAGCAAGATAAGGGTTAAGGATGCATTAATTTTTCCCTTAATAAAGTTGACAGGAATACATGACTGAGATGACTATTTTCAAAGTTCAAAGAGCCATGGCTTCAAAAGAAAGTAAACCAGAATTACAATTCTCATTTTCAGTTTTTGGGGGCTTGTGCCCTTTAAAATAAAGTCAAGGTCTTCAAAATTTAATCAAATCTTTGGTCAATTGCAATGATATATTGAACCAAGTAAGACCACATTTCATTGATGTGTTCATGAGATAAGGTGCAGACAAGTCATCTTTGGCGGAAGATTGATGGTTTTGTGGGGTTGGGGGGCTGTGCCCTTGAAAATAAGGCCAAGGTCATCAAACCTAATGGCTGTTTTCTCCCATCCTAGTGATGTAACCACGCGAGTTTGGTCAAAATCAATCATTAGGTTCAGGAGATATAGTGCTCCAAACAGACTACATGATAGAAATGGCTATGTCCAATGTTCAAGAGGCGATTACTCCAAAAGTTAGAGAAGCAGAGTTATGATTCATATGTTCTGCACATCGTCGCATTGTGCTCTCTGAAGTTTCGTGAAAATATCTCAAATGACAATAGAGTTATGGAGCAGACACGAAACTGATAGCAACAGCTATATTCAAAGTTCAATAACTCCAAAAGTATGAAAAACAGAGTAACGGTTCATATGTTCTGCATGTTGTCTGATGGTGCTTTACATATCTCTGAAGTTTCATGAAAATATCTCAAACAGTATCGAAGTTCTAGAGCGGACACGAAACTATGATGGAAATGGCTATGTTCAAAGGGCAACAACTCCAAAAGCAGGACAATCAGAGTTATGGTTCATATGTCCTGCACGTCTCATCTGTAATGTTCAGTGAAAATATCTCAAACGGTATCAGTTACGATAAGGCGTTAACGAACGGACACTCAAAACTTCAAAGGGTACAATAGAATACCCCGCCATTTTCTGAATGGCGGGACATAAAAATGTTTAGTCCCTCATTTGATACAATCAAAGCACTGGCAACACTGGTGGTTCGAAAAATAAGTCCCGAACAGAAAACTAGATGTTTTATTTATGTTTCCTTTAACCCTTAAATTCCTCTACTTTATGCAAAGAGTGTAGACACTGGTCAGACACCACTTCCTGTGGCATCCTTTCTAGACTGTTTGCCTAACTCACGAGAGTTTGGTCTTATCAAAGTTTTATTGCAAGTTTCCATTTTTAATACAACACCGACCTCACAACAATAAGAACAGCAAGGCTATCAATACATTTTAAGTGAATTTCACAAATTAGTAATAGTCTCATGGACATCAGCAACACAAAGCAACTGCGCTTATAGTAACTTTTGGTCGAGCCACAAACAAGTGATCCGAAAAGACAGGTTGTTGTACGGCAGCAGATCTCGTCTCGGTAGTTGCCTGCCCATCACTATGCAGAACTAAAATGAACTGCCGTGTGAAGCCCACGGGCATAACCCTTAGAAAAGTACAGTAAAACTACGACTCTTTGACCATGGCTGAGTTTAACTCGTTCTTCAGTCCCTACAGAATTCTTCCCACGGCTCCTGATGAGAAACATAATTTAAGAAATACATATTATCCTGAAAAGGAATGCTGTGTGTACTCATTAGAATCGCTTCAACGAGGCAATTCTAATGCGTACAGACAGCATACCTGTATTTTATAGAAGCATTATGCCCCTTTTCACTACGCTATAAATAATGATTAGGCGGCTCAAACTAAGTTTACAAACAAATTTTGATGGATTCAAAGGTGAATCAGACATTGAGGTTCGACTGTACAGCCAAGATTCATCTTGAATAGGTACAAGAGCTCGAAGGTAAAATTATAATCAAATGTGGACACCCAGACGGCCTCGGTAGCGGTCATATGCACGACTGACCGATGATCAGCAGGACCCCGGTTCGACACCTGATGGGGTCGGCAACATTCTTTCACTGAGATTGATCATGAAATCTTTTCTACGGTCATTCTCGCCCTTCTGCCGAGTCAAGAAGGGCAGTTGTCAGTTTCTGGAATGTCGTTAGTTAACGTATCGTTAAAACTTTGATCATTTATTATGGAAAATATGCTAATATTTTTGCTGAAAAAATGTGGGCAGCTCTGCTCACATTTTTTTCAGCAAAAATACCAAAATTTTAAATATTAAACTTGTTAGAAGAGTTAACAATATGACCACTAATGAGCTCGTTAAGCTTACGATGCTTTGAACAACTGGCCCCTGTGATCTCACAACCATAAGAATAGCATTGCTATAAATAACCCTAACCTGGTTTTAGTACAAGTGATCAATACAATAAAATTAATAAAATTCCGCTATTGAGACCACCTAAAATTAAGACTAATTCTGCTTTAAAAAGCTTTATATATAATATTTAGAAGGGCTCAGTTATTCTTTGTTCGAATTTCCTGCACATAATGTCCTTCGGTCAGGGTCAGGGACCACCTTTGGAACTGTTCAAAAGTGGTCTTAAAGAACACTTTTGAACATTCCTAAAGGTGGTCTTAATATAGGAATTTTACTGTACATGGGCAGCAACATCATAAAACTACTGTGCTAAGTAACTTTGGATCAATTAACAATCAATCAACCCAAACTTCTAAATGTCATGTGACAATGACCCCGATGTACAATGTCACATTGTTGACTGAAGCATTTAGGCACAACCAAAGATGAGTATATGGATGATTATATGAATGGTCCATCTTGATTTGGTAAAGGTATTCGGAGTATAAGAGTCGGTCACAGATAGGAATGTCAATGGCAGCTGTATGGTAATTTATTAATTAAATATCCGGTATTACACCAGGTCAACCAATATTAACCGGAGGTCAAAAATCATAAATCGTGTTTTTAATTGCATGACATTTGCGTCAATTAAAAAATTGTCATTAATCAAGTAATTTCGTGTTGGCCCAGTTACAGGTCTGAGGTCTGTTGTATTGGCCCAGGTACTCGGTCAGCTGTATTGGCCTCGGTGCCAATACAGCAGACCTGTAACTTGGCCAATACGAAATTACTCGATTAATAACATTATAAAATTTATTAGCCTCGACACCTTGTTATTTGAGGAATGGAGCATAAGGCAGACTTGAATTTGGAAAATATATGAGGGTCACTGAGGAGGCCTTATTGGCCCAAACTAGCTAATCCGGCCCAGAAAAACTTATGGCCCATACCTTTCAGTTCTATGGTGTATTCCTTGCTTCCAAAGGATAACCCTTTCATAGAACATATTTAAGGTCACCAAAGCTGGTGTTAAGGGAATGTTTGGAGGTTAGAAAAAGTCGCCCTGCCCTTCATCAAGGTATAGTTTATATTTTCTTGACCTTTGGGATCATTGATTTGAAAATTTTTTAGGGTCACTGATGAGGCCCGATTGGCCTTAACTATACTGGGGACAAAAAATAAGGGAATCCCCAAATTCAAAAAGCGAAACTTCAATGTCGCAGGGAAGGTTTATATGCAAAGGGGATCAGTATCTGGTCCATGCACCACAAGCATTGATGCATGTACGACACCACATGGGCATGCTAGTGATTGTGGGACGGATTATCTCCCTTGGTATCTGTCGCCATTCTTCTTGCAATGCTCGGCCAAGCTGTTGCAGATTGTTACAACGCTGCGGTCTGTTGCACACGCGGCGACCCAAGACATCCCAAATGCGCTCAATCAGGGACATATCGGGGGATTTGGCTGGCCACGGCAGTGTCCTTGTTGCCCCAGGTATTCGACGGCAGCATGCGCTCGATGTGGGCGTGCGTTGTCTTAGAACTCTAAGTTCCCACCAATGCGCCGGGCTAATGGGACAACCACTGGGCGTAAAATTAGTCTATGTAACGTTGGCCATTCAAGTTACCTTGAACGATCATGGTAACTTGAGTGGCCAGCGTTACATAGACCAAATTCCAAGACGACAATGCACGCCCACATCGAGCCTGTGTTGCGGTCGAATTTCTGAGACAACAAGGTGTAAGGTCACTGCCGTGGCCAGCCAAATCCCCTGATATGTCGCCGACTGAGCACATATGGGATGTCTTGGGTCGCAGCGTGCGCAAGACCGCAGAGTTGTAACGTACATGTATTGCAAGAAGAATGGCGACGGATACCAGGGGAGATAATCTGTCGCACAATCACTAGCATGCCCAGAAGGTGTTGTGCATGCATCAATGCTCGTGGTGCATGGACCAGATACTGATCCCCTTTGCATATAAACCTTCCCCGTCACATTGAAGTTTCGCTTCTTTCTATTTGAATTTGGGGGTTCCCTTATTTTTGTCCCTGGTATAGATAAACTTGTATATGCCATACTTTTCAGTTTTATGGTGTATTCCTTGCTTCCAAAGGATAACCCTTTCATAGAACATAATTGACATGGTTGTTGAAGAGAATGTCGAAAAAGATCTCCAACCTTTACGCCTCTTTGTCAAGAACAGAAGCTTCACAGACAACATTGTTCAGGTAAGCATGAAAAGTCCGCTACGGACAGAAATGGTTCAGATCCATGGATGGATAAAATTCAGACTTGGCATTGCTGTTGCCGATGTCGGACAGTGATCCCTATGCTGCATGTTTTCGTTAACCCCTAAGACGCCGAAAAAAACTACATCTGAAAATATCGTCTGCTTAAGATGTCTGCTGCATTTTTTTGCAAACTTTTTAAAAATACTTTAGCATACAGGCAAACAGTGTGGGCCCAGATCAGACTGCTGCTACAGAAGCAGTCTGCTCTGGGTCCACACCGTTTGCATGAAATTATTTAGGTAACCGGCAGACGGCAAAGCAGACGACAATTGTAGTGATTGGCATTTTATTGGTTTAAACAGATGCAACATAATCTGCCATTATTACTCTTCATCTGGTGCATATTTTACCAGTACAGTGCATGTTTTGCCATAAAATGACATCAGTGACTTGTTCAAAGCAAATGACGTCAGTTAACGTATCGTTAAACTCAGAGCCCTGTTGCATAAAACTTCATCAAGCTGTCATTTTTTGGTTGCTTGTTGTTTTTTTTTCCGATTTTGGAAAGGTATTGAGGAGATCAATATTAAGGCCAGTGCACATGCATATGAGCCAGTGGATGACAAAATCTACGTCTTGAGCAACCAGCGAAGACTCCAAGCAGCCTGCGCATTCACGCAGTCTGATCGGTCTTCGCTGTACCTACTTTGGGCTAATATATAAGCAAAGAGACATAAGCATAAGTTCTTGTCGTAGTGGATGAGTGCGCAGGTTGATTGGAGTCTGTGCTGGTCACACAGGTCTTATTGTAGGTTTTGTTGTGCGCCGGCTCATTTCAAAGTGCCGCTGTTTATTTGTCCGCGCACTTCATTTAACTCTTATCTTGCTGTTCACGACAACCCCAATCTTTGAAAACAGTGTAGATCCAGATCAGATGGCTTCTGAAAAAGCCATCTGATCAGGATCTACAATGTTTGACATTCAGTTTATGAATTTGTAGGAATAAATTACACTAAGTAATCTTATTGGTTCAAAGTCGGAGATGGGTGTGGCTAAAATGAATATTCAGCAAGAGAAGGTTAACACATGACTTACAGATCTTGTAGATTGCTCTACATGTAGTTCTGCTTGTATTTACCTGCATTTCTTTGGAGATGCTTTTATTTCTGTAAGTTTTGTCATTCAGGTGGGGATTTATAAGGGTAAAGATATGATTAAGTGTGGGTAGACTGAATCTTTAGCGCATACTCAGCTCTTCGGAATTCATTGTTGACAAGTATTGTGTGAATTCGGGTTTAACGTCGCTTTCAACAATTTTTCAGTCATATCACGACGGTGTCTGGTTGCGATTGCGATTGTTGACAAGTAATGTATCCTTTCCCTGAATACGCGCTCTCCTCCTAAACTATTGAGTCTGCGGGGTGTTCATGTCAAACATGTCTGCCACCCAGCATGCAACAGGCTCGATTGTAGTCTTAATGATGGCTATAATGTACATCCAGAGCTACGTTAGTTATTGACAGCTTTAGCTCAATGTAAATGTTGACATAAACTTAATGGATTTTAATGTGATAGGATTTTTTATTTAGCTGTAGCTGGCGTTTTGTTTAGCTGAGGGTAATTTTAGCTATTTTCGTTGATGCTTACCCAGGTAACATTTCTGTGAAATATTTTTGACATAGTAGATGTCGCTGATAGGTTTTTCTATTTTAAGCTCTGGTGGCCATTTTGTTTAGCTGAGCCAAACATTTCTAGCAATTTTGGAAATGGGTCAAAGGACATTTCTGTGAAATTATTTTGAAAACAGGTTATTTGTCAAAGATGTAACATTTAAAGGTATTTCTATTTTTAGCTCTGGTGGTAATTTTGTTCTGCGGAGCGGATTGATTTGAGCAATTTTGATAAAGGGTCATGAACATTTCTGTGAAATTATTTTGAAAGCTGGCCATTGTTCCAGGAGATCTAGTTTAAAGAATTTTTCCTATTGATAGACGCGACTTTTTTTTTTTTTCAGCGGAGCAGAATCATTTAAGCAACCTTGGTAGAGGGTTACTAAGGAACAATTCTGTAAAACTGCTTCGAATTTGGGCCATTGGCCTAGGAGATGCCGTTTAACGGTTTATCTATTTTTATCTGGCGAACATTTTGCTCAGCAGAGCAGAACCATTTTAGCAATTTTGGTTCATTTCTGTGAAATCAAAATGAAATCGTGCCATTGGCCTGGGAAATGCAGCTTAAAAAGGTTTTCCTATTTTCAGCTCTGGTGGTCATTTTGTTAAGCATAGACCATTTTGGCAATTTTGGTAGAGGGACACCCTTGGAACATTTTGTGTAAAATTATTCTGAAACTGACTCAGTGATTTAGATGCCATTTGAAGAAATTGTTAAAGACGGACACAGGCCAATAGCTCTCATTTAATAGCACCTTCTGCTCAGCTGAGCTAAACAGGGGAACCATGATGGTCCTATATCGTTCACCTGAGCTAACAGATTCACCATTACAGGAAGTTCCAATTGGTATTGAAAGACTTATGCTAATCAGACATTTTCAGCAATCAAGGGGACATAACAGATAGGCTGATATTACCAATTTCCAAACTTATATCCCCAACCTACTTATGCTAGTTTCAGGAAGATCCTATCAAAAAAGGACTAAGTCTTATGGTGACGACAAGGTCCAAAATAGGAATTTGCAGCAAAGGAGAGGACATAACTACGAGCAGTATGCCAACATTGTTAGCTTTCTAACGCATGCAAGCTTTTGTCCCTAACTCAAATGTAAGTTTCAGGAAGATCTGTTTAAAAATTAAGGACTTATAATGACGACAATGTCAAAAATACTAGGCATTTTCAGCGACAAAGGGACATAACTAAATGCGAACTTGTCCACCTTGCAAAAACTAAACTGGAAGAGGGTCACCTAAGCAACAATCCAATGAAGTTTGAATTAAATTGGCCCTTGGATATAGGTGTTGTCATTTAAAGATTTGTTCTATTTTCAGCTCTTGCGACTGTCCTGTGCATTGGAGCAGAATGATTTAGCTAAATTGGAAGGTGGTCACCTAAGCAACATTCTTGTGAAGTTCGAGCTAAATTGGAAGAGGGTCACATAAGCTGTTTACCAGTACTCATGTGGGGTCTGTTTCAGCTCTGCATGGAAGCATCATCCAGCCCATCTATTTCTTCAAGCCCCATTGAACGGGGGTCTTTTAAGAAAATTGTTGACAACGCATGACACTGACCAATCACAGTAACTCACCTTGAGCACTGCTTGCTCAGGTGACCTAAAAAAACCCTAGCATTCTGATGCGAGCTTGGCATCTCACCTCTCAATTACGAATGTACCATAGCTATAAGCAAGGAGATACAGTAACTGGGATTAAGCATTAATTTTCCTTATTTCTTAATAGACACCAATGTTGTGGGTACTTGTTAGAATCCCCTCAAGGAGGGGATTCTAACAAGTACCCACAACATTTTCTTATTCTTCTTGAGAAATAAAAAACAAGAGGCTCAATGAGCCTAACCACTCACCTGAGGAACATTTTAGTTAGCTGTTTGACTCATGGTCTTTGGGCATATTTTTTTTTGAAGTTCTTCCTAATGGAACACGGCATTGTCAATTTGGACCCTAGGGGCAGGTTAGGTAGGATTAATGTAGGGGACCACTTGACATTGCTACATGCTTAATATGTAAGCTCTGGGCCTAGTGGTTTCAGAGAAGAAGATTTGTGAAGTTTGTTTTTTTTCCATTATAAGTCTTTGGGTGCTAAGGGGACCGGGGCGTGGCCGGTTTAGACCCCAGGAGCATGATTGGCACAATTTATGTAGGGGACCACTTGACATTGCTACATGCTTAATATGTAAGCTCTGGGCCTAGTGGTTTCAGAGAAGAAAATTGTTTAAGTTTGTCCCATTGTAAGTCTATGGGAGCTATATGTTGCCATGGCAACACCAGTTTCAATCTGAATTACCCCAAAACATACTGCATCTTCTCCCCCAACCTGATAATGCTTCTCATGAAATTTAATCATGATTGGCCAAGTTGCTTTAAAGATAAACTTATTTGAAAATGTGAACGTACGCTGGACCATTGGCATACCAATATCTCACATGAGCCTTCGGCTCAAGTGAGCTAATAATACTAGCGTTTTCAGAGAAGAAGATTTTTTAAGCTTTTTTCCATTATAAGTCTATGAGGGCTAAGGGGCCACAAGGGCGTGGCCAGATTAGAACCCAGGGGCATGATTGGCACAATTTATGTAGGGGATCACTTGACATTGCTACATGCTTAATGTGTAAGCTCTGGGCTTAGTGGTTTCAGATAAGAAGATTTTTTAAGCTTTTTTTTTTCCATTATCAGTCTATGGGGCCCCAGGGCATGGCCAGTTTAAACCCCAGGGGCATGATTGGCACAATTTATGTAGAAGACCACTTGACATTGCTACATGCTTAATATGTAAGCTCTGGGCCTACCGGTTTCAGAGAAGAAGATTTTTTAAGCCTTTTTTTCCATTATAAGTCTATGGGGGCTAAGGGGCCCAGGGGGGTGGCCAGTTTAGACCCCAGGGGCATGATTGGCACAATTTATGTGGAGGACCACTTGACATTGCTACATGCTTAATAGGTAAGCTCTGTGCCTACCGGTTTCAGAGAAGAAGATTTTTAAGCTTTTATTTCCATTATAAGTCTATGGGGGTTAAGGGACCCCGGCGTGGCCAGTTTAGACTCCAGGGGCATGATTTGCACAATTTATGTAGGGGACCACTTGACATTGCTACATGCTTCATATTTAAGCTCAAGGCCTATTGGTTTCAGAGAAGAAGATTTTTTTAGCTTTTATTCATTATAAGTCTATGGGGGCTAAGGGGCCCCGGGGCTTGGCCAGTTTAGACCCCAGGAGCATGATTGGCATAATTTATGTAGAGGACCACTTGACATTGCTACATGCTTAATATCTAAGCTCTGGGCCTAGTGGTTTCAGAGAAGAAGATTTTTTAAGTTTTTTTTTTCATTATACTGCTATGGGAGCTAAGGGGCCCCGGGGCGTGGCCAGTTTAGACCCCAGGGGCATGATTGGCACAATTTATGTAGAGGACCACTTGACATTGCTACATGCTTAATATGTAAGCTCTGTGCCTAGCGGTTTAAGAGAAGAAGATTTTTTAAGCTTTTATTTCCATTTATGATTATCAGTCTATGGGGGCTAAGGGGCCCAAGGGCGTGGCCAGTTTAGATCCCAGGGGCATGATTGGAACAATTTATGTAGGGGACCACTTGAAATTGCTACATGCTTAATATGTAAGCTCTTGGCCAACCGGTTTCAGAGAAGAAGATTTTTTAAGCTTTTCTTTCCATTATAAGTCTATGGGAGCTAAGGGGACCCGGGGCGTGGCCAGTTTAGACCCCAGGGGCATGATTGGCACAATTTATGTAGAGGACCACTTGGCACTGCTACATGCTTTATATGTAAGCTCTGTGCCTAGCGGTTTCATAGAAGAAGATTTTTTAAGCTTTTGTTTCCATTATAAGTCTATGGGGGTTAAGGGACCCCGGGGCGTGACCAGTTTAGACCCCAGGGGCATGATTGGCACAATTTATGAAGGGGACAACTTGACATTGCTACATGCTTCATATGTAAGCTCACGGCCTAGTGGTTTCAGAGAAGAAGATTTTTTTATCTTTTTTTTCCATTATAAGTCTATAGGGGGCTAAGGGGCCCTGGGGCGTGGCCAGTTTAGACCCCAGGGGCATGATTGGCACAATTAATGTAGAGGACCACTTGACATTGCTTCATGCTAAATATGTAAGCTCTGTGCCTAGCAGTTTAAGAGAAGAAGATTTTTTAAGCTTTTATTTCCATTATCAGTCTATGGTGGCTAAGGGGCCCAAGGGCAGGCCAGTTTAGATCCCAGGGGCATGATTGGCACAATTTATGTAGGGGATCACTTGACATTGCTACATGCTTAATATGTAAGCTCCGGGCCTACCGGTTTCAGAGAAAAAGATTTTTTAAGCTTTTTTTCCATTATAAGCCTATGGGAGCTAAGGGGCCCCGGGGTGTGGCCAGTTTAGACCCCAGGGGCATGATTGGCACAATTTATGTAGAGGACCACTTGACATTACTACATGCTTAATATGTAAGCTCTGTGCCTAGCGGTTTCAGAGAAGAAGATTTTTTAAGTTTTTGTTTCCATTATAAGTCTATCGGGGTTAAGGGACCCGGGGCGTGGCCAGTTTAGACCCCAGGGGCATGATTGGCACAATTTATGTAGGGGACCACTTTACATTGCTTCATGCTTTATATGTAAGCTCACGGCCTAGTGGTTTCAGAGAAGAAGATTTTTTTTATCTTTTTTCCATTATAAGTCTATGGGGGCTAAGGGGCCCCGGGGCGTGGCCAGTTTAGACCCCAGGGGCATGATTGGCACAATTTATGTAGAGGACCACTTGACATTGCTACATGCTTAATATGTAAGCTCTGTGCCTAGCGGTTTCAGAGAAGAAGATTTTTTTAGCTTTTATTTCTATGGGGGGGTTAAGGGACCACGGGCGTGGCCAGTTTAGACCCCAGGGGCATGATTGGCACAATTTATGTAGGGGACCACTTGGCATGCTACATGCTTCATATGTAAGCTCTGGGCCTATTGGTTTCAGAGAAGAAGATTTTTTTAAGTTTTTCCAATTGTAAGTCTATGGGCGCTATATGTTGCCATGGCAACAAGAGTTTCCATCTGATCTGCCCCAAAACATAATGCATCTTTTCCCCCAACCTGATAATGCTTCTCATGAAATTTTATCATGATTGGCCAACTGGCTTTAAAGATATACTTAGTTGAAAATGTGAACGGACGACGGATCATTGGCATACTAATACCTCACATGAGCCTTCGGCTCAGGTGAGCTAAAAACAAGAGGACCAAGCTGGTCCTGTATCGCTCACCTGAGCTAACAGATTCAAAGTTTCAGGAAGTGCCAACCTCTACTGAAGGATTTATGGGAGGACATGATTATAACAGGGTAAGCATTTTCTGCAAATCAAGTAGAATGTAACTCTATGATAAATAGGCTGACCTCACCGGTTTTCAAACTCATTCAAGCTTTTATTCCTGACTTGCTAAGAAGATCCGATATAAACTGAAGGGGCTATGGTGATGACAAGTTCAAAAACAAGAGGCCCAAGAGGGCCTGTCGCTCCACCGGCTAACTTCAGACAATTGTCATATTTATTACATTAACCAATGGTATACTAGTGGACTCTTCTATAGCTATATGTTGGACCAGTCCATTTGTCATATAAGGGGTGTCAGGCCTATTTTTTTTTCTATTTTTGATGGAAAATTCTGTTAGCAAATAGTGCAGGCCCTGATCAGACATGGTGTTCTGTGGGGTCTGATCTGGGCCAGCACTGTTTGCCAAGGTACCCATTTAGGGTTTTCCCGCATGCAATGGGTAAAAAAGAAACAAGTGATCCACCAAAGGAATGTCCATTCTATATTTTTTGGACCCCAGAGCCATGGTTGGCAGGATTTATGTGAGTGACCATTTGGCATTGCTCCGTTCTAAATATCTAAAGCTCTGGGCCTTATGGTTTCAGAGAAGAAGACTTTTTTTAAGTTTTTCCTATTATAAGTCTATGGGAACTAATATGCCTCTGGGCATGACCAATTTTTTACCCCAGGGGCATTGTTGGCAGGATTTATTTGAGTGACCACTTGACGTTGCTGCATACTTAATATCTAAGCTCTGGGCACTGATGGTTTCAGAGAAGATTTTTGTCAGTTTTTCCCAGTATAAGTCTATGGGAGCTTATGGGCCTCAGGGTGTCGCCAATTTGGACCCCAGGGGCATAGTTGGCAGGATTTATGCAGATGAATACTTCAAGTTGCTACATACTAAGCTCTTGGCCTTATGGTTTCAGAGGAGAATAGTTTCAAGATTTTGTCATTATTAGTCTATGGGAGCTACTAAGCACCGGGGCGTTGCCAATTTGGACTCAAGAGTCATAGTTCACAGGACTTAGCTTTAGGCTTTATGGTTTCAGAGAAGAAGTTTTTCCGTTTATTGGTCTATGGAAGCTAATGAGCCAAAGGTGGTGGCCATGGCAGCCATGTTTTTTGTCTGATCAAAATTTCTTCAATGAATCTGACAATGGTAGACACAAGGAACATTCATGAAAATTAAGAACGAAATCCATTTAGCGGTTTTGGAGGAGAAGATTAAAAAAAAAGATCCCTTTATGAGTCTATGGAAGCTAATTAGCCAATGGGCATGTCCATGGCGGCCATGTTTTTTGTCTGATCAAAATTGCTTCAAGGAATCTGACAGAGGTCCACCCAAGGAACATTCATGCAAAGTAAGAATGAAATCCATTACGTTGAGCTGTTTTGGAGGAGAAGGTTTTTAAAACTTTTCCCCATATAAGTCTTTGAAAGCTAATGAGCCAAGGGGCATGGCCATGGCAGTCATGTGGGGCATGGCCATGGTGGCCATGTTTTTTGCCTGATCGAATTTCTTCAAGGAATCTGACAGAGGTCCACCCAAGGAACATTCATGCAAAATAAGAATAAAATCCATTGAGCGGTTTTGGAGGAGAAGATTTTTAAATATTTTTTTTTGCTTTCGATGCCATTTTGTTCTGCATGTAACAAAATTCTTTGAAGGAATTCAGAAGAGGACTATGTGAGAAACATTCCTGTGAAGTTTGGTTACAATCGACCAAGTAGTTAAGGAGGAAATGTTTAAAGAAAAAAGTTAACGCACGGATGCACGGATGCACAACCGCACAGACGCACAACAGACACAGGGCCATAACATATAACATAAGACCTGCCGATCTTTGGCCAGTGGAGCTAAAAAATGAACAGATTTATGTTTTTATTCCTTTATTTACTTATTTTTTCCTTTCCTCCGTCGGATTCGGTATGCCTCCCTTTTCAACTAAGCCATTTTAACCCTCAGGGATCTGGAGAACTGTTGACACTGTAGTATAATTAGGTCTAATAAATCAATCTCCCTCAGTATTTTGAATTTATTTTGAAACATCAAGTCGTATAAATAGAGTTTGTTTTGAAAACATCAGTTCTATCACCAGTGTGATGGGCATGTGAAATTTCTGATGTTTTGAATTTTAGAATGACAATTTGTAGGTGGACCTCTATAGATATGTGATAGTCAGCAAAATTGGAGGAGATTAATTCAGATACAGGAAGGTACTTTTAAATAAATAAATAAACAAGAACTTTTGAAGAAGAGAAGACTTTTTTAACATTACACTACATGTTATATAGTGAAAATAAACCCCGCCCACTGCAGCCATGTTTTATGTCGGATCAAAATTTCTTCAAGGAATCTGACAGAGGTCCACCCAAGGAACATGCATGCCAAATAACTATGAAATAAAACAAGAACTTTTGCAGAAAATATTTTCAGCATTACACTATATGTTATATAGTGAAAATAAGCCTCCCCCATGGCGGCCATGTTTTTTTGTAAGATCAAATTTTTTTTCAAGGAATCTGACAACAGTCCACCGCAGGACAATTCATGCAAATTACAATGAAATCCCACAAGTACTTTTGCAGAAAATGATTTTTTAGCATTACGTTATATGTTAAATAGTGAAAATAAGCCCCGCCCATGGCGGCCATGTTTTTTGTCGGATCAAAATTTCTTCAAGGAATCTAAAAGAGGTTCACCCAAGGAACATTCATGCAAAATAAAAACAAGGCATCGCATGCGATACAAATCCCCTCGCACTAGACAACTTCGTGTGTGGAAAACACTGAAATGGCAAAAGTCCAACTTGCTCGAGATATTATCATATGCAACATTTGTGTAAAGTTTGTTTAAAAATCCTCCAATAAATGTACATACTAGAGTGATGACGTTTCTCTAAAAATAGCCATAGTGACCTTCACTTGAGGCCATGACCAGGAAAGTAGATCTTGCTCAAGATATTATCATAAGCATCTTTTGTGTGAAGTTATATTAAAATCTGTTAATAAATGTAGGCGGTAGAGCGATGACAAAGTTTTTCTAAAGATAGCCACAGTGACCTTGACTTTGAGGTCATGACCTTGTAAGTCGAAGTAAGTCGAGATATTATCATAAGAAACATTTGTGTGAAGTTCTATTACAATCCATCATTAAATGTAGGCGCTAGAGCGATGACAAAGTTTTTCTAAAAATAGCCACAGTGACCTTGACCTTGAAAGTCTAAATAGCTCGAGATATTGTCATAAGGAACATTTGTGTGAAGTTATATTGAAATTTGTAAAAAAAAGTAGTCACTAGAGCAATTACAAAGTTTTTCTAAACAAGAGGGCCATGATGGCCCTGGATCGCTCACCTGATCCATAGAGTAACAAGTGGGACCCGGGGAGGGCCATTATTAACCCCAGGGCTATAATGTGCATAATGTTCAGAGACGTCTAAAAAGGTGAAGCTTCATACCAAATATCAACAAAGGCTATAATTTGAACAATCTTGGCAAAGGTCCACTAGATATGCTACATACCAAATATCAAAGACCTGGGCCTTGCGGTTTCAGAGAAGAAGATTTTTATTAAAGATATTCCCTACATTGGCCTATATAAAACCAAATGGCTCCAAGGCGGGGGCTTTTTTGGCCTCAGGGCTATAATTTAAACCATCTTGATAGAGGTCCACTAGAGGAAGCTTCACACCAAATATCAAAGACCATGGCCTTGCTGTTTCAGAAGAAGATTTTTAAGGAATATCTCTATATAAGTCTATGTAAAACCAAAGGGCCCCAGGTTGGGGGCAGTTTTGGCCCTAGCACTATAATTTGAACAATCTTGGTAGGGGTCCACTAGATGAAGCTTCATACCAAATAGCAAAGACCTGGCCCTTGGGGTTTCCGAGAAGAAGATTTAAAGATTTTCCCAATATAAGCCCATGTAAAACCAAAGGGCCCCGGGGCGGTGGCATTTTTAGCCCAAGCACTATAATTTGAACAATCTTGGTAGGAGTCCACTAGATGAAGCTTCATACCAAATAGCAAAGACCTGGGCCTTGTGGTTTCAGAGAAGACAAGATTTTCCCTATATAAGCCCATTTAAAACCAAAGGGCCCCGGAGTGTGTGTGTGTGTGTGGGGGTGGGGGGGGGGGGGGGGGGGGGGGGGTGGGGGGAAGAAGGACCATGGCCGTGTGGGATGAAGCTTCATACCAAATATCAAAGACATGGGCCTGACGGTTTCAGAGAAGAAAATTTTTAAAGGTTTTCCCTATATAAGCCCATGTAAAACCAAAGGGCCCCGGGGCGGGGGCATATTTGACCCAAGCACTATAATTTGAACAATCTTGGTAGGGGTCCCCTAGATGAAGCTTCATACCAAATATCAAAGACCTGGGCCTTACGGTTTCAGAGAAGAAGATTTTTAAAGCTCTTCCCTATATAAGCCCATGTAAAACCAAAGGGCCCTGGAGCGGGGGCATTTTTGGCCCCAGCACTATAATTTGAACAATCTTGGTAGGGGTCCACTAGATGAAGCTTCATACCAAATATCAAAGACCTGGGCCTTGCGGTTTCAGAGAAGAAGATTTTTAAAGATTTTCCCTATATAAGCCCATATAAAACCAAAGGGCCCCGGAGCGGGGGCAATTTTGGCTCCAGCACTATAATTTGAACAATCTTGGTAGGGGTCCACTAGATGAAGCTTCATACCAAATATCAAAGACCTGGGCCTTACGGTTTCAGAGAAGAAGATTTTTAAAGATTTTCCCTATATAAGCCCATGTAAAACCAAAGGGCCCCGCAGCGGGGGCATTTTTGGCCCCAGCACTATAATTTGAACAATCTTGGTAGGGGTCCACCAGATGAAGCTTCATACCAAATATCAAAGACCTGGGCCTTGTGGTTTCAGAGAAGAAGATTTTTTAAGTTTTTGGTGAAAAAAATCTGTTTTTGGCTCCTATGACCTAGATGTGCAATGGACCGGAACCATTTGAACAACTTTGAAAGGGGACCACCTAAGGATCATTCCTGTGAAGTTTGGTCAAAATCGGATCAGTGATTTAGGAGGAGATGTCGTTTAAAGAATTGTTTACGGACGGACGCACGGACGGACGCACGACGGACAAAAAGTGATCCCAAAAGCTCACCTCGTCACTACCTGACGGTGAGCTAAAAATAGCCACAGTGACCTTGACCTTGAAAGTCAAACTCGCTCTAGGTATTGTCATAAGGAACATTTGTGTGAAGTTATATTGAAATGGATGAAGAAATGTAAGCGCTAGAGCCATGACAAAGTTTTTCTAAAAATAGCCACAGTGACCTTGACCTTGAAAGTGGAACTCACTAGAGATATTGTTATAAGGAACATTTGTGTGAAGTAATATTGAAATTGGTGAAAAAAATGTAAGCGCTAGAGCAATGACAAAGTTTTTCTAAAAATAGCCACAGTGACCTTGACCTTGAAAGTCGAACTCGTTCGAGGTATTGTCATAAGCAACATTTGTGTGCAGTTATATTGAAATCAGTGAAGATATGTAGGCGCTAGAGCGATAACAAAATTTTCTAAAAATAGCCATAGTGACCTTGACCTTGAAAGTCGAAATGGTGAGATATTGTCATAAGGAACATTTGTGTGAAGTTATATTGAAATCGATGAAGAAATGTAAGCACTAGAGGGATGACGAAGTTTTTCTAAAAATAGACACAGTGACCTTGACCTTGAAAGTGGAACTCGCTAGAGATAATGTCATAAGGAACATTTGAATGAAGTTATATTGAAATTGGTGAAGAAATGTAAACGCTAGAGCGATGACAAAGTTTTTCTAAAAAATAGCCACAGTGACCTTGACCTTGACGCCTTGACATTGATAGTCGAACCCGCTTGAGATATTGTCATAAGGAACATTTGTGTGAAGTTATATTGAAATCAGTGAAGAAATATAGGCGATAGAGCAATGACAAAGTTTTTTTCTAAAAATAGCCACAGTGACCCTGACCTTGAGGCCATCAGTTGGAAAGTTGAACTCGCTGGAGATATTTTTATAAGGAACATTTGTGTGAAGTTATATTGAAATTGGTGAAGAAATGTAGGCGCTAGAGCGATGAAAATGTTTTTCTAAAAATAGCCACAGTGACCTTGACCTTGAGGTCATGACCTTGAAAGTCCAACTCGATCAAGATATTGTCATAAGGAACATTTGTGTGAAGTTATATTGAAATCAGTGAAGAAATGTAGGAGCTAGAGCGATGACAAAGTTTTTCTAAAAATAGCCACTGTGACCTTGACCTTGAAGCCATGACCTTGAAAGTCCAACTCGCTCGAGATATTTTTATAAGGATCATTTGTTTGAAGTTATATTGAAATTGGGGGAGAAATGTAGGCGCTAGAGCCATGACAGAGTTTTTCAAAAAATAGCCAGAGTGACCTTGACCTTCAGGTCATGACCTTGAAAGTCGATCTTGCTCCAGATATTGTCGTAAGGAACGTTTGTGTGAAGTTACATTAAAATCGGTCAAGAAATGTAGGCGCTAGAGCGATGACAAAAGTACGTACGTACGTGGCGCTAGAGCGATGACAAAAGTACGTACGTACGTGGCGCTAGAGCGATGACAAAAGTACATACTTACGTACGGGACAATTGCTATATCCCCCCTCACAACTATGTTGTGTGAGGGGATAATGAAATCCAACAGGTGGGTTTGGAGGAGAAGATGTTTAAAGATTTTTAATTTTTTGTGTGGTTTTGTTGCCATGGCAACCAGAGTTCTGGGTGTAACAAAATTCTTTGAAGGAATTTAGAAGAGGACTAAGTAAGGAACATTCCTGTGAAGTTTGGTTACAATTGGCCAAGTAGTTTAGGAGGAGATGTTTTAGCATTACACTATATGTTAAATAGGGAAAATAAGCCCCGCCCATGGCGGCCATGTTTTTTGTCGGATCAAAATTTCTTCAAGGAATCTGAAAGGGGTCCACCCAAGGAACATTCATGCAAAATAAAAATGAAATCGAACAGGTGGTTTTGGAGGAGAAGATTTTTAAAGATTTTTAATATTTTGTGTTGTTTTGTTGCCATGGCAACCAGAGTTCTGGGTGTAACAAAATTCTATGAAGGAATTTAGAAGAGGACTAAGTAAGGAACATTCCTGTGAAGTTTGGTTACAATGGGCCCAATAGTTTAGGAGGAGAAGATGTTTTAGCATTACACTATATGTTAAATAGGGAAAATAAGCCCCGCCCATGGCGGCCATGTTTTTTGTCGGATCAAAATTTCTTCAAGGAATCTGAAAGAGGTCAACCGAAGGAACAGTCATGCAAAATAAAAATGAAATCCAACAGGTGGTTTTGGAGGAGAAGATTTTTAAAGATTTTTATTTTTTTTTGGTTTTGTTGCCATGGCAACCAGAGTTCTGGGTGTAACAAAATTCTTTGAAGGAATTTAGAAGAGGACTATGTAAGGAACATTCCTGTGAAGTTTGGTTACAATGGGCCCAATAGTTTAGGAGGAGAAGATGTTTTAGCATTACACTATATGTTAAATAGGGAAAATAAGCCCCGCCCATGGCGGCCATGTTTTTTGTCGGATCAAAATTTCTTCAAGGAATCTGAAAGAGGTCAACCGAAGGAACAGTCATGCAAAATAAAAATGAAATCCAACAGGTGGTTTTGGAGGAGAAGATTTTTAAAGATTTTTATTTTTTTTTGGTTTTGTTGCCATGGCAACCAGAGTTCTGGGTGTAACAAAATTCTTTGAAGGAATTTAGAAGAGGACTATGTAAGGAACATTCCTGTGAAGTTTGGTTACAATTGGCCCAGTAGTTTAGGAGGAGAAGATGTTTAAAGAAAAAGTTAACGCACGGACGCACGACGGACACAGGGCCATGACAATAGCCCCGCTGGCCTTCGGCCAGTGGAGCTAATAAGCAATTAACTGCTGCAATCAAAGGGATGTTACTCTGTGACAAATAGGCAAACCTCATGAGTTTTCAAACTCCTCCGAGCTTTTCTGCCTGACTTACTTGTTTGTAAGTTTCATGAAGATCCAATCAAAACTGATGGGGCAGCTGTGATGACCAGGTCAAAAATAGGCAATTTCAGAAATCAAAGGCATGTAACTCTATGATAAATGTGCCGACTTGGCCGGTATTCGAATTTGTCCGAGGTTTCATCCCCAGCCACCTTACATATAAGTTTCAGAAAAATCCGATCAAAACTGAAGGGGCTACGGTGATGACAAGGTCAAAATTTGGTATTTTCCGCAATCAAAGGGATGTTACTCTATACCAAATGGGCCGACTTGGCCAGTTTTCGAACTCATCCGAGGTTTTATCCCCAGCCACCTTACATTTAAGTTTCAGAAAAATCTGATCAAAACTGAAGGGGCTACGGTGATGACAAGGTAAAAAATCAACATTTTCAGCCATCAAAGGACGTGAATCTATGATAAATGGGCCAACTTGGCGAGTATTCGAACTCATACAGGTTTTATCCCCAGCCACCTTACATATAAGTTTCAGAAGAAGGGCCTACTGTGATGACAATGCCGAAAATCAACATTTTCACCCATAAAAGGGACATAACTCTAGGATAAATTTGCCGACTTGGCCGGTTTATTGAACTCATCCGAGGTTTTATCCCCAGCCACCATACGGTGATAACAAGCATTTTCTCATTGTAAGTCTATGGGACATTGTAGTTGCCATAGCAAACAAAGTTTTTGAGCGATTTCGAAAAAAAATTTATGTCATCAATGCCCCACCAGAGGCATGCTACAGATGAGAAATGATTGGGATCAGCCTGCAGAGATATAGCTGCTCAAAAGTGTGGACAGACGACAGACGGACGACGCACTATACTATAAGCTCCGCTGGAGCCTTCGGCCCAGGTGAGCTAAAAAGTCCAAAATTACAATCAGTACTCCTTACCTAGAGCTATGCATTTGGTTAAACCATTTTGTACTGAATGGAATCTTCCACCTTATATATCCTTTAACCTGCTGAATATTCAATTAAGCCACACCCATTTCTGACTTTGAACCAATCAGATTACTTGATACAGCTTATTTCTACATATTCATAAACTGAATGTCAAACTGTGTAGATCCTGATCAGATGGCTTCTTCAGGAGCCATCTGATCTGGATCTACACTGTTTGCAAAGATAGGGCTTGTCGCCTACAGCAGGGTAAAGGTTAAAGCACAAGTTCATTTCAAAATTAAGTGGCGTCGGGTTGTGGTTTCTTCAAAATTTATTTGGAAAATGGCTGAACTTCTTGCAAACAGTGTAGGCCCTGATTAGACGCTGTGCTGCGCAGTGTCTGATCTGGGCCTGCACTATATGAATTTGCTGGCTACCTGTTTTGGGTTTTCCGGTACAAATTGGGTTAATGAGCTCTGATTGGTCGGTTTCTTCTGACCAGGTCTTGTGTCTCTCTAAACTTGGCATTTTCTTCCTGAAAGACACTAAAACATACGCTGCAAGAGAAAACTGATATAAACAACAAATTATTATTAATTTCAACATTTTATTATTTTTAGTCCATTTTTCATTTTGTAGCAAAAATATATGCAACAGTGCCATTGAACAACTTTGTGCATTTTGTGAACAATTAGTATGAAATGATGATTAACATATATACGTACATGAATTTTTCTCTTAGCAACAAACAATGGGGGTATTGTTATTTTAAGATGATGATTTCTCAGGACCAGTTATTCAAAACTCACTTTTTCAGCATTGTTAAAAGTTTGATGGTCTAAAGACAAATATACAAAAATCTTATGTTTTCTGAAAAGTTTTGAAAAGTATAATTGCAAAAGCTACTCACATTTTTGAGCAGAACTTTAATAAATTTGGTACTGTTCTGACTAGAATACCACATCGTAACAGATATGGTTGGTATTTTGTGATAAATGAAAGATATTTTCCTTATTTCTCCATATAAACCTATGTTGTGGGTATTCATTAGAACCGCCTCCATGAGGCGGTTCTAATGAATACCCACAACATAGGTTTATATGGAGAATTGACAAAAACTATCCTTCAATTTTATCAGAAAAATATGAACCTTATCTATTGCTCCGATACCATATTTACCCTAAGCATTTGGACACCTCGGCTTATTTAGAAATATGGTACTTGTTCTCAAAGTTGAAAAGCGTAATTTATAAACCTGATGTCGAGTTGTTAAAATAGCCGGACGAGTGGCAAACCCGAGGAGACGCTGGACTCTGCAACGAATTATCTGGGTCAAAACTGTTTGCTAAGGCCTGTCTGTCCAAATACATATGGCAAATACAGTAGTTAACATCTGAGGCCAGTAGTTCAAAACTTACAACAAACAATGTTGTTAGTTAATAGTTCATGTATTGTTAAAAATTTTACTGTTTAATATACAAATATTTTTGCAGATAAAATGCAAGCAGCTTTTGTAAATTCAAAAGCTACTCACATTTTTTTCAGCAAAAATACCACTGTATTTCTAGAACAGTTAACAATTTGACCACTAACGAGCTTATTAATGACGCTTTGAACAACTGGGCCCTGACCAGTATCAAGCTCGTTAAAAGTGGCTCAGAACAACTGGGTCCAAAGAAATGATTAAGTCAGTTCTGATTTAGTAAAAATCCAAAAAATTCAGACACAATAGCAGACTTGCTGTAATTCTCCTAACATTTTAACAAGTCTTATTTCATGATCCTGCAAGGCAAACAGTGTAGACCAAGATCAGACTGCTCCTGCAAGGAGCAGTCTGATCTGGGTCTACACTGTTTGGCTTTGCTTAGAACTACGATCTGTCCCAATAATTCGGATCATTACAGTACAAGAATTTCAACACAGTCCTAGGGGAGTAACAGGCAGGTCTTCCAACCTGTTCCCCTGAAAGATAAAAAAATAATAATAATAAAAATAGCACATGATCTGTGTCTACTGGTATACTACAGGTTATCTTTTGCTCTGTTATCTGATATGGATTTATTCTTAAACAACAGCAGAATAAGCATAAATGATAAATTTGCGGAAAAAATTCCCTTATGTTATATGAACTTGTTACTTTCTTAAGTTCTGCATGTTAATTTAAAGAAGAGGAATTAGGGATAATTTTCCTTATATTTGGTTATAAACCTGTATTGTGGGTACTTTGAATAAATCACCTCAACGAGACAATTATAACAAGTACCCACAAGATATTTTTCTAAAATGAAATAAAGAAAATTATCCTTCAGGACTTTTAAAGTTCTTCATCCACTACTCATCCTTATCAGAAATTGTGTCTTCAGAAACCTATGTTGTGGGTACTTTTTAAAAATCATCTAAAGCAATTGACAATATCCATGTTTAGAATGAGAATCACCAAACCACTAGGCTCCAGACAAGGAATATTGAGGATAATCTGTCATTTTTCCATTAACCTTTTTTGTACCAAATGAAATCTTCCTCTTTATACACGTATATGGCAGTGGTCCATTTCAAGATTCAGTGATGTCAGGTAATTTGTTTGAAAAGCGGTTGAACTTTTAGCAAACAGTGGAGGCTCTGATCAGACGCCGCGTATCGAGCGTCTGATCTGGGCCTGCACTGTTTGCCAGGGTACCCGTTTTGGGGTTTCTGGTACTAAATGGGTTAAAACATGCTGTGGGTACTTACAATCATCAAAATGTGGTGCTTCTAACAAGTACCCACAAAATGTCTCTTGAGAGAAATATGGACAAGTATCCCTTAATCATCCTCAGTACATATCTTACAGTGTTCTGCCAAGGCCGCGCCCTTGCGCCATTGGCGCGGAAAAAATCTGTATGGCGCAGAAAAGTTGACATCCATGGGCCTGTGGGCGCATCCAAATTATTGCCGGGAGCACCTTTTTCTCGAGGAACGAACCGTCATCATGTCTTGATCCGGTTGCTTTCCTTTGAAGTCTATTAATCTGCAGCCCAATATATATTTTTAGCCTCTCAAAATTAACCCAACACGTTTTTCACACCTGACACCTGTGGACTGGTCACGTGTCAGTGGCCGTAAATATTGCCTTTGGTTTGATAATACCCAACGCTCTTATAATAATGATTCCTACTTAATTGTAGAGCCAACAGCGAATGTTCTGATCAGGCTGCGCAGGCTGATCTGTCTCTTTTTGATCAACCCATGTTTCAGTGTTCCCCAAAATTATATTGCCTTAGGCTAAAAATAGTAATGAGACACATTTAGCTGAAGGCCAAGAAAAAAATTCTGTTTGATCTTTTTTGTGTACCGACTGCAAGGTCATGATTTTCATGTCAAAGTCTACAACACCTGTTTAACATTGTATTTCCACATTTAAAAGTCGGACAGAAATAAAATATTGATTGATAAATGGCCCTTTCAAGAGGTCATACTCGCCCTTTGTATAAATTGATTTTTTTTGTGAATGGCCCTGCTTTTTTGGTGAATGGCCCCACTTTTTTGTAAATGGCCCGACAATTTCCTGTCTGATGGGCCATTGGCCCATGTTTTTGAATTTCTTGGCAGAACACTGATCTTACTCTGCAGCTGTCTCCTAAAGATGTACCCACAACACAGGGTTAATTTATCTTGCTAATAATATATGTTGTGGATACTTGTTAGAAGTGCTAGTATCCACACCATATACATTTGCTGCTGACAGCAAAAAAGGAAAATTATCCCTTTTTAAATATCATCATATCTGGAGCTTTGTTACTTGAGAGGTCATTTTCCTTATTTGTTGGAAACTTTTGTTGTGGATACTTGCTAAACTCACCCTGATGAGGCAATTTTAACAAGTACCCACAACATTAGAATAAACTGAGGTGATTATAACAAGCACTCAACATATAGTTTTATTAATTATATGTTGTGGTTACTGGTTAGAATCACCTCAATGAGGTGATTCTAACAAGTACCCACAACATATAATTTTATGAAAAAAAGATAAACTGTCACTTATCCTTAAAATTCTACCCAGAGGTATGCTGATTTATATAAACACTTGTCAAGTTGTCAATATATTCAATCCCTACAGGCAATCTTTTGACCTGTGTCACTGATCAAGTTGAAAACACTGGGTTACCTGATGCTCAAACACAAGACAATGCCACCCATGGTAACTTTGTTTCCTAAATTCCTACTGAATAGTTTATTAAGAACTGCCTTTCACCTTTTATTAAACATTTCCATGCATTCAACAGCCTTATCCTTTGAACTTCTTGATTCACTAACTGTCACTCTCGACAATTTTGACTGCACCTTGCATCCAAATGCTCATTTGCATGTGAAATACCTACACACACATACTACCCGTAACTTGACATGGTTTCATATCGATTCAACCCCATAGTTCTCTTTCTCCAAAATTCTGGATCCGAGTCAAAAGCTCTGAATAGCAAAAATGAAGATTTTGAGTCACGTGTACATTTTTACATGAAAGCATGTTAAAAATACAAAGACCAAAATAATGATAAAATTAAGAATAACAAAAATTTCAGAGTTTTTCTCTTTTTTGTTTATAGGCACATGTTTCAAATGCCTTCAAATACACTGTAAGTAACGCAAAAATCCTAAATATCTGGACTTGCTGTAATTCTCCTGAAATTTTAACAAATGTGTTCCATTGAACAGCAAGGAGTCCAAAAGGTACAGATGGAATGGCAAACAGTGAAGACCCTGATCAGACTGCTCCTTCGGGAGTAGTCTGATTGGGGTCTGCACTGTTTGCTTAGACCTGTCTGTCCCAATACTTAGGAAATTATGTGATTAATTTTCAACTGCAAAAATTATTTATTATCTGATTATCCTACTAAATGACAAAATTGTTGCAGAAGTGATTGTTAAACACTTCAGTTCTTGCCCCTTTTTTGCTTGCAAATAACATGACATTGTCTAGAACATTAAAAGTATCATAGATTATGTGAAATTCTATACAAAGTTGATTGATCCTTACTAACTAAATAATAACAATGTTATTTCCTAGTATTCATCATATTCAGTATTCAATCCACATCAACAAACTTCTCAAAATGAGAAATGCCATTCCATACTCGTAATTCACCAATTCTTTGTACTTAATGCCTTTCCCTCTACACCCCTCAAACAAGGCACAGTGGGGCTTCGACGTGCCAGCAAAGGACAGAGGGGATGAGGTTACAAATTGATGGATGTTTCTTAACACCATATTGAATACTGTGAGCCATCTTTCAAGAGAAAATCTGTCTTCTAGGTTTGTGACCAGGAAAGACAAACTGATCTGGGTGGCTATACAGACTAGCTATATTTTTAACCCTGGTCCTGCAGAATATTCTAATCTGCAACACCCACTACCGATTATCAATCAGATTACTTGATGCAAATTACTGCAACAAATTCACAATCTGAATGACAATGACGATCCAAATCAGATGGCTTCTGATCTGGATCAACATTGTTTGAAAGAAGGTAAAATTTTAGGTTCAGAATAGGTACTACAATCCAACATATCAACAGATAACGGTAAACATTTTGTGATAATTGAAGGTCACTCAGTTTTTGTCAATTTTCCATAAAAACCTATGTTGTGGGTACTAATGAGTACCCACAACATAAAGGTGGAGTAATAAGGAAAGCAATCCTTCAATTATTACAAAATACTTAGCTTATCTGTTACTATGATCCAATTTTCCAAGCAGTCAACACGAAGGTGATTAGAATGTAGGGATGTGCAGATATGAACCTTTATTGTTTGCAAATGGCAAAACAGCTTTTCTGGTGACATGTCAAGGCTCAGACCAGTTTTTTACCAATCATGGCTAATGTATTGAGGAAACATTTCTCATTATGATAAATTCACAGTGATGAGAGAACACAGATGCTTGGGTTTAGGTCACTTGCTATTTTGCTAAATTGCTATAATTGGAGCACTTACCGGTATCATCATCATAAAACATATTTAGAAACTTCAAGACGACGTTTAAAAAACATCTTCTTACCTATCAAGGCTCAAGTTAAGGTGGTTTAAAAAAAAAACCATCTTTTTAAGTTATATCAAGTCCTGACAACTAATTTGAGCCGTGCTAGTAAAAAGGATGTTTTTAATCCTTGTCTAGAAGTTTTCTAAACATGTTGTATGATGATGGTTAAGTGCTCCAATTATAGCAAAATGCAAAAATAAATTTGAAAAAGCGTTAGCAAGTGACCTCACCCCAAGCATAGATCTGTGGAAAAGAATAGGGACACTGAACCACAAGTCTGAAAACAATTGATTTACATGTACTTCTAAGGAGTCGTTTAAGGAGCCGAAGACTCACACCACTGTTCCTGGGCATGCTTCCGACCCTCTAAGCAGTTTATCAGTACTCAAGTATGGTCAATTTCGGGTCTGCGTGAAAGCACAATGTTTCTCCCAGTTTTAATGGACAGGGGGCACTCCCACTAGGCCCAGTCCCACTAATATGACCACTACTCTGGACAGTCCAAAGTAAGACTGAGTGAGTACGAGTTTTATGCCCCACCAACAGCTTAAGTCATATGGAGACGGGACCTCGGTTTAAAGACGCATCCGAGAGTCTGGAGAAGCCCGGGATCGAATCCATGACCCCTGGTTCATGAGGAGAGTAGCTTATCCACTACACCACAGACTAGTGACAGAGGCTTCTCCCAAAGTTAGAGTGCAGTCTAAATCAGTGAAAAACATGGTAGCCCAGTCATGAATTGGCCTTTAAAGTGAGACCAGGTGCATTTGGTGATTACTGAAGAATAATATCTCGGCTCCGTACAAACCTATTGCTGTGGCTATTCATCTGAACTGCCTCTGTGAATACTCCCGTTCAAATAGGTTTTTATGGCGAATTGACCAAAAAAATCCTGTATACTAAACAGCTAAGTCTCCCCAAATACCCACATTATCAATGTTATCCCATAAAATGCCAATCACATCTGCTTTTCTGTCTGCTGGTTACCTTAAAATTATTTTTTGCAAACAATGTGGACCCAGATCAGACTGCTCCTGTAGTAGTAGCAGTCTGATCTGGGCCCACACTGTTTTCCTTTATGCACAAATTTATATCTTTAAACAAGAGGGCCATGATGGCCCTGGATCGCTCACCTGATCCATAGTGTAACAAGTGGGCCCCAGAGAGGGCCATTATTGGCCCCAGGGCTTTAATGTACATAATGTTGAGGGAGGTCTTAAAGGTGAAGCTTCATACCAAACATCAACAAAGGCTAAAATTTGAACAATCTTGTCAAAGGTCCACTAGATGAAGCTACACATCAAATATCAAAGACCTGGGCCTAGCGGTTTCAGAGAAGAAGATTTTTAAAGATTTTGCCTATATAAGCCTATGTAAAATCAAAGGGCCCCGGGACAGGGGCATTTTTTGCCCCAGCACTATAGTTTGAACAATCTTGGTAGGGGTCCACTAGATGAAGCTTCATACCAAATATCAAAGTTCTGGGCCTTGTGGTTTCAGAGAAGAAGATTTTTAAAGATTTTCCCTATATAAGCCTATGTAAAACCAAAGGGCCCCGTGGCAGGGGGGGATTTTTTGTCCCAGCACTATAATTTGAACAATCTTGGTAGGGGTCCACTAGACGAAGCTTCATACCAAATATCAAAGTCCTGGGCCTTGTGGTTTCAGAGAAGAAGATTTTTAAAGATTTTCCCTATATAAGCCTATGTAAAACCAAAGGGCCCCGGGGCAGGGGCATTTTTGGCCCCAGCACTAAAATTGGAACAATCTTGGTAGGGGTCCACTAGATGAAGCTTCATACCAAATATCAAAGTCCTGGGCCTTGTGGTTTTAGAGAAGAAAATTTTTAAAGATTTTCCCTATATAAGCCTATGTAAAACCAAAGGGCCCCGTGGCGGGGGCATTTTTGGCCCCAGCACTATAATTTGAACAATCTTGGTAGGGGTCCACTAGATGAAGCTTCATACCAAATATATAAGACCTGGGCCTTGTGGTTTCAGAGAAGAAGATTTTTAAAAATTTTCCCTATATAAGCCAATGTAAAAGCAAAGGGCCCCGTGGCGGGGGCATTTTTGTCCCAGCACTAAAATTTGAACAATCTTGGTAGGGGTCCACTAGATGAAGCTTCATACCAAATATCAAAGTCCTGGGCCTTGTGGTTTCAGAAAAGAAAATTTTTAAAGATTTTCCCTATATAAGCCCATGTAAAACCAAAGGGCCCCGTGGCGGGGGCATTTTTTGTCCCAGCACTAAAATTTGAACAATCTTGGTAGGGGTCCACTAGATGAAGCTTCATACCAAATATCAAAGACCTGGGCCTTGTGGTTTCAGAGAAGAAGATTTTTTAAGATTTTCCCTATATAAGCCTATGTAAAACCAAAGGGCCCCGGGGCGGGGGCATTTTTGGCCCCAGCACTGTAATTTGAACAATCTTGGTAGGGGTCAACTAGATGAAGCTTCATACCAAATATCAAAGACCTGGGCCTTGTGGTTTCAGAGAAGAAGATTTTTAAAGATTTTCCCTATATAAGCCAATGTAAAACCAAAGGGCCCCGTGGCGGGGGCATTTTTTGTCCCAGCACTATAATTTGAACAATCTTGGTAGGGGTCCACTAGATGAAGCTTCATACCAAATATCAAAGTCCTGGGCCTTGTGGTTTCAGAGTAGAAGATTTTTGAAGATTTTCCCTATATAAGCCTATGTAAAACCAAAGGGCCCTGGGGCGGGGGCATTTTTGGCCCCAGCACTATAATTTGAACAATCTTGGTAGGGGTCCACTAGATGAAGCTTCATACCAAATATCAAAGACCTGGGCCTTGTGGTTTCAGAGAAGAAGATTTTTAAAGATTTTCCCTATATAAGCCAATGTAAAACCAAAGGGCCCCGTGGCGGGGGCATTTTTCGTCCCAGCACTCAAATTTGAACAATCTTGGTAGGGGTCCACTAGATGAAGCTTCATACCAAATATCAAAGTCCTGGGCCTTGTGGTTTCAGAGAAGAAGATTTTTAAAGATTTTCCCTATATAAGCCTATGTAAAACCAAAGGGCCCCCGTGCGGGGGCATTTTTGGCCCCAGCACTATAATTTGAACAATCTTGGTAGGGGTCCACTAGATGAAGCTTCATACCAAATAACAAAGACCTGGGCCTTGTGGTTTCAGAGAAGAAGATTTTTTAAGTTTTTGGTGAAAAAAATCTGTTTTTGGCTCCTGTGACCTAGATGTGCAACGGACCGGAACCATTTGACCCATTTTCAAACTTGACCGAGATATTGTCATGATGATCATTCTGAGCAAGTTTGATTAAGATTGGACCAAAATTGTGGCCCCTAGGGTGTTCACAAGGTTTTTATATGATTTGACCCGCTGACCTACTTTTTAACCCGATATGACCCATATTCGAACTGGACTGAAATATTGTCACAATGGTCATTCTGAGCAAGTTTCATGATAATTGGACCAAAACAGTGGCCTTCAGAGTGTTCACAAGGTTTTTCTATGATTTGACCTACTGACCTACTTTTTGACCGGACATGACCCATATTCGAACTTGACCAAGATATTGTCATGATGATCATTCTGAGCAAGTTTGATTATGATTGGACCAAAATTGTGGCCTCTAGGGTGTTCACAAGGTTTTTCTATGATTTGACCCGCTGACCTACTTTTTAAGCCGACATGATCCATATTCAAACTTCACTAAAATATTGTCACAATGATCATTCTGAGCAAGTTTGATGATGATTGGACCAAAATTGTGGCCTCTCGAGTGTTCACAAGGTTTTTCTATGATTTGACCTACTGACCTACTTTTTTACCCGACATGACCCAAATTCGAACTTGACCGAGATATTGTCATGATTATCATTCTGAGCAAGTTTGATGATAATTGGACCAAAACTGTGGCCTCTAGTGTGTTCACAAGAAAAAGTTTACGCACGACGGACGACGGACGACGACGCCGGACATCTTACTGTCACAAAAGCTCACCATGACCTTCGGTCAGGTGAGCTAAAAAGTTTGCAAAAAAAATCAGCAGACGACATTCTCAGATGTAGTTTTTCTCAACATCTTAACCCTTGTCCTGCTAAGCCCGGATATGCCTTATTTTCCAAACAATGAAGATCCAGATCAGATGGCTTCTGACGAAGCCATCTGATCAGGATCTACATTGTTTGCAATTCTGATTGTGAATTTGTTGCAATAATTTGCATCAAGTAATCTGATTGGTTGATAATTGGTAGTGGGTATGGCATATATGAATATTCAGCAGGACAAGGGTTAAAGGGTTATTTATAGATCTGCAAAAGCCTATCAAACTTGTGGTTCAGTATCAACACTATTCTTGAAACCTAACAGCACGAAAGAGGCCTTACCGAATTTTGGCGACTATCACATGACCCTGTAGTGCAACGGCCATGCCGATCAGTCAGTGTTCATGGTACAAGGACCACATCTTTCACCAAAGGTACCCCATCTAAAATAGAAAGCTAACAAGATAAAATTAGTAACACCATTCCTGTAGTCTTAAATTTTATACATGTTCAGTAAGCATGAAGATAATGCCAGCATTCTGGACCCTGGGTTTTTGAGCTTTTTTTTCATGCACAACTCCTGGTCTTGTTCATTAAATATTACGCTGAACCCACATTCATCATATGAGCATGTAAAAACATGTAATACCGTAAATTCCATAATCCACTAGTGAATTAGTTAGATACGCTCCGTAACGTTACATGCATGACGTCATTAACGTTGTCACATTTACTAATAGCGGAGTTTTGACATTTGTGTTAAACCTTCGTGAATAAAATGCGTTTTAAATGTCATATGATAAATAGAATCTTGCACTCGTGCTCATGTATTATTGAATTTATTAAACTCGTTGAAGGGATAAAATGCTCGGCAAAGCCTCGTATTTTATCCCTTTTCCTCAACTTGTTTAATAAATACAATAATACATGGTCACTCATGTAAGATCCTCTATAAACAGAATAGATCCAGAATCAGCTGGCCAGCTTAACAGAATCTATACTGCTTCTATTCTGCTTCTGCTAGCCCCCGCCCATCAGGGCTTGAAGAAATTATAGATGGGCTGCATGAGCTAAAACCGACCCGCAAATGAGTACTGGTAAATGGCTTAGAGGATCTAATCTTGCCCAGTCAATGTGGTGTGAGCCGGTCCTTCCATGCTTATAATCCATATTAGTTTCATTGGGCGGCAGGGCTTGGGATGTCATTTCATCTCAATGTCGGGTAAAAGTCCCACAAAATTGGAAGCAACGTCTCCAAGATGACCTTTACAGTGATGGCGGAGACGATAAACCTCAAATCAAACGAAAACCATTCTGCTTCTGAATCCATGTTTCTTTTTGTTTGCATTGAAGTTTAATGGCCCAGTCAACATTATTTACTAATTAGGTCATTTTGAGCCGGTCAGTTTACCTATGCACAGTTTCCTGGGCAGGCATATATGTAGGAAGTTAACCTGTACAGTGCACATTCTTTCGCCAGAAACTGAAAACTGCCCTTCTTGAATCAGCGGACAGGTCCTGGAGAGAATGACCGTAGAAGAGATTTCAGTCTCCATGAAAGAATGTTGCCAAACCTGGCAGGTATTGAAGCTGCACACTGATCAACAGTCAGACATGCATCCAACTGGCGACTGCACTACTGTCTACAGAAATATTCAGCATGCTGAGGGTTAGGAAATAACAATGATAGCTACCAATTTAATTTTTCACAAGACAGAAAAATATCTTGCCCCACCAAGAAAGCCATTTTTTTTTTTTTTTGATCTGCTGTTTAACGTACCCGACAATACTATAAAGGTCATTTTGGAGACGTTACTTCCAATTTTGTATGGCCCCACCCATAGGGGCTTGAGGGCTTTAAGAAATATATGGGCTGCATGATGCAGCCCATATACGCAGAACCTAATCCGGCCCGCACACTAGTACTGGTAAACCGCATATATGATCTAAGCCTGTCCAGGAACCGCGGTGCGAGGCCCATGCTAATAAACCTTATTGGTTTCATTAGGCGACAGGGCTTGAGAGGTCATTTCATCTCAATGTCGGGTAAAAGTCCCACAAAATTGGAAGCAATGTCTCTAAAATGACCTTTTCAGTGTTGACAGGGACGTTAAACCTCAAATCAAACAAAAACTTTCAATTTTGTGGGACTTTTGTCCGACATTGGAGATGAAATGACATCTCAAGCCATGTCGCCCAATGAAACCAATAGGGTCTATAAGCATGGACGGTCTGACTCGCACTGCTTAGTCTGGATAGGCTAAGTTCCACTAACCGGATTACCAGTACTCGTGTGTGGTCAGATTCAGCTCTGCGTGGAAGCATCATGCAGCCCATTTATTTCTTCAATCCACGATGGGCGGGAGCCTAAAGAAAGCCAGTTGTATACCTTTTCAACAAGAACAATTTTTATGCCCAACAGTTCTGCATGAATAAAAAGTTTTAAGTTTAAGTATTTGAAGTGGCAAAGCAAGATTAGAGGATGAAAGTAATGGCATATCTTAATGCTTTTACATGTTTTTTTAAGTCCATCACAAAAACATGCATATAATTATAACCCCTTGAACCCCACTTTTATATAGTAAAACTGGGGTTTAAAGGGGTATTTTTATTTCAGCTCTAAAATATAGATTGTGGGTACTTGTTAGAACCACCTCATCAAGGCAGTTCTAATGAGTACCCACAATCTATATTTTGAGTAGAAATAAGAAAAATCTCAATTTTTCATCTGAAAATGTTCACTTTTTCAGCATTAAATTTACTATGTATTTGTACAGGCGTGTTACAGCATTTTCGTATTCATTCGGGTGCCAAACGATATTCAAGCACTTGTGTTCATTCCAATCAGACATCCTATATTATGTAGTGCATTAGAATGGCTGTTAATTGTGTATTTACACAAAGATTGGACCCGTTAATTTCCATGGAGAGTTTACCATCGTTAGCCTCTCAATTTTGACTGCATCTCAGTATCTGTCACTTACCACAACCAGCTATTTTGCTTCAACTTTTACCTGTTTTCTTGCCATCTACAAGTATCTTACCACACCTTTTGTTACATTCTACCATTAACACAAGGGTTAAATTTAGCACTGTGTTCAGGATCCCTCATCTAATGTAGATTTTGCTGCACCTGCACATTTTGCACAAAATTCTATAGAAACTTGTCCATCGTCAACATGCAGACAAACTCCTGCCGTCGTTTTTGTTGTCTTCACCCGCTTCCCCCCACTGCCATAGTCATGATCAAGTTCAGCACTTCTTTTTCTCTGAGCAAAAGATGATGTTAACTTCACATTGTCAACTTTACCAATGTTTTTCAGAAGTCCAGACAAAGTACTCTGATTTGCTAAGACATTTTTTAAATATTCAACTTCCTCCAGTAAAGCATCTCTTTCTCTACATATCTTCTTATTAGAGTTTCTAACTGCAAAGTTTTCGATCTTCAAACTTTCAATTTCATCCTCAAGGCTTTTAATATATGCCTTCTTCTTTTCACGATTTATTTTTGCCTGAACAGCATTTTTTCTGCTTCTATCGTCAATAGCTTCCAATATTTTATCTTCCAAGATAGCCTTTGGTGTTGAAGCGGGTGTCTTTATTACTTTAACAACCTTAACTGCTGGTTTTGGTGCTATGTCTGGTTCTTTAGATGTTGATGGTAGAATATGAACATCGGCATTATCACTAAACTGAACTTTTCGCTTAGGCCTTAATGTTTTCCTCTTATTCATTCTTTCCTGACCAGAGTTATTACTTTCAATGTCTATGTCATCAGTTTCTGAACTTTCCTTACGTGTGCATCTATTCTCTGATACCGTCTTCAAATCATTTTGATCAGAACTTACAGAGAAATCTTGTTTGTCATGTACAGGAGGGTTATCAAAGTAGCTTGCCAGCTCAGCATCGAATTCATCTTCAACAAACTGAACAGGCAAACTGTCAAAGTCGAAAAGACTCGAGTTAGAACCCACCTCGCTTAATCCAGCATCGCTAGAGGGTGATACTGATCGCAGGTCGCTCTCCAGATCAACCATGTCAGAAACCCCGCTGTCAGACTCGTGACTTGGTGACCCTTTCACGGTTGTGGTAAACTTCCCAGTCAACATGCCGAAGTCGATGTCACACTTGAGGCAATCTTCGTCTTCCAGGTCATCTAATAAACAAGGAACAGAAACCACGTTATCAAGCTCCATTTTTGCAAGCAATTAACTCAGATAACCTCTTGAACATATGCCTAAAAAGGCTAATTTAGTGAAAAATGTATTTGCTTACTAAACAATTTGTCGATGAATATTCTATAATTTTTCAATTCAATACTGCAGCTGCACAATATTAAAGCTGTACTTCGGTTAAAAAAGTTTTTTCGTTTTAAAATAATGTCTAGAATGTGTTTTTACAACAAAAATTACCAGATTTTCTCGCTTTTGGACTAACACCACTCCTCGCTTTTCACTCAGGGCAATAATTGGTAAAGTAGTGCTCCAACAATGTTTTATGTAGCTGTGTGAAACGTTTTCAGTACGATTGCTAACGTCGACACTTTTTCCAACGTTTTCATTTGTTGGCAATCTCACATGTCGACAATTTCATTGGTCGATCTATTTTTGGCAATGACATCAACGACGTTGCAAAACGTTTGGACCAACTACTATCTGTCAACTGCCATCAGCAAAAAATAGGACGTTTATCATTTGTTGTTGTTGCTATAATTACTGAACAACTGCTTTTAGATTTTACCACTGATTTAAAGAAATACAGAGGTGGAACTTTAAACATGATGAAATAAATGGATATATTTTGTATAAAAATCTTCACGCGTATTGATATCAAAGGGCTTTCCCGGGTCTGGTACAATATATGCAACGAACAAGGATTGCAACTGCGAAGCAATATTTTAAACGTTATTCTACGGGTGAAATGGTGGGTTACTTGTCAATCTATCTATGTTCTGTTACTGCGTCGGTCACTTTTGACCATTACCACAGGTGTATATTACATACACTCCAGGTTTTGAAGGATGAAAGCCTGCACAGTAATCATGTAATTACGGTAGGGTGGCCTATTGGCAGATGAAGTTCAATGTGGCCAAATGTCATTCATTCACCAAACAAACTCCGGACAAACAAATTAAGTTTGACTATACACTACACCAGCAAATCTTGAAGCAGGTTCAATCCGCCAAATAGCTTGGTATCACCATCACTGATGATCTTTATTGGGGTCAACACGTTTCAGAAATAACATCAAAAGCAACTAGGACTTTAGGATTTCTTAGACGAAACTTGGCTTTTGCACCTAGGCAGACAAAGGATGTTGCATATAAAACATTGGTTCGCACTCAGCTTGAATAGGCATCACCCATTTGGCATCCCTGTGTTAAAACTCAGATTCAGCAGGTGGAGAAGGTGCAGAGGACAGCTGCTCGATGGACCTGCCGACGATGGCGCAATAGAAGTAGCGTCGGTGACATGCTTAACGAGCTAGAATGGCCGTCCCTAGAGGCCCGTCGTGAGCAGTCCTCTTTAACCTTCTTCTATAAAATACATTCAGGTACAGTGGCCGTTAATAAAGACAAATACTTGACCCCTGTGACAGTTTCAACCCGAACAAGGGCATCAAAAGTAAACGACTCGCAGTATCATAGGTACCAGTCCTACAGTGATGCCCTGAAAAAGTCCTTTTTTCCTAGGTAGTCTTCCCTCTTCTGTGGTGAATGCTAAGACTGCAGAGGAGTTCAAAGCCCGTACAGTGTAAGATTGAGACTCAGAGGTATGTGTTTTAGTATACCTCTGTTCTTCGGATTGTAAATAGTTTTAAGGACCCATCCAGTGACTTCTTTTTTTTAGCTAATTTCTAATTAAGCTACGGACCCAACTGAGGTAATGGCCAAATGTGACCGACTCAGTATAGATAGATAGATACATACATACATGTAGATAGGGATCTTTAACCTGCACAGGGGATGGTTCTCCCTGCAAAGGGGGCCTCCAGGTAACGTCTCGATCCGAAGAACGGTGCACTATGCACTATATGACATTCATCCCTGCAAATGATGCCAATGGAACGTGTTCGGACACCGAAATTTTATCGCCGCTGCCGGGGATCGAAACCGGGACCTCTAGTATCAGAGGCAAGTGCACTAACCACCTAGCTATCACGCTTGTTGAAGTTGTTTTCTCTTTTCTTTGCTTTTTTTCCTCCTATTACAGCTACTCTTTCACATCTAAGCATCACGTAACCAGTTCTTTTTTCTGTTGTGAATCCGTAATATTCCATGGAAAGTTAAAAATCAGCGAAACAGTAATGATAAGATAATGATATAGAATTTCTTTCCACTGATACTGCGTCGGTCACATTTGACCATTACCGCAGGTGTACATTACATACACTCCAGGTTTGCAGGATGAAAGCCTACATAGTAATCGTGTAATTACGACAGGGATCTTTAACCTGCATTGGGGATGGTTCTCCCTGCACAGGGGGGTGGGGGGGGGGGGGGGGGCAGTTAACGTCTCGATCCGAGGGACCGGTCTCCCTATTTGGTGACAATAAGTGACAAGAGGTGACAAGAGCTATTTTATGGCGACAAGAAGTGTCAAAACGCATTTGCGACCCTTTTTAAAAGTAAAACATGATATATTAAACATTTTTGCAAGCGTTTGAATTCCTTTTAAGACTCATACGATGCGCTGCAGCTAAGTTATCGAGCCAGAGAAACGCAAACGCTCGCATGCGTATTAAAAATAGAAGTGGAGGCAATGATCAGGAACCGATAGAATCAACCCACAGCTCCCATCAGAGACACCAAAGGGAAAGACACACAAACATGAAACAACAGACCCTAATGGAAACACCAACAGCGGAAAGCCAAAAGGACAGTTACTTTCCCACAAAATGGCCAATAGGCTATCCAAAATAAAATTACATAAGCGACACAAACAGCCATAGACAAACCATAAGAAAAATAAACCGCGACAGAAGAACCGCCTTGGAACGGTCAGCGATTCCACGGGGGGGGGGGGGGGGGGGGGGCTTAAATCGATTTTACGTGGCCACAATCCTCGCCCTTACTTCCGGCGCGATTTAGACAAATAATTTGTTCAGTCCGCATGAAGGCCTCCTAACTCACTAACTCATCAGTGCAACATCTCCGTGAACACAAATAATAAAAAAAACACAGAGGTGAGACAACGGTGAGGACTCGACAGCAAGAAACCAATGGAATGCTGGAGCAAAAGAAAACCAACAGTTAGACTCCGATGGGCCCTACCAGAGACAGAGCATCAGGCACCAACCAACATTACCTTGAATTGGATCTCTCTAATTCTCAATAAGCCTTTACGTTGGAACCATCATAGAATCTGAGGCCTGACCCACCGGCGTGCAATTAAAGAGGGAAGCAAAGTTGTTAACCGTGATTGGGTTAACTGCCATGCATGCAGTCTGTCGTATAACATTTATGTTGTACCCAATCTTTTTATATCGAAGAGTGATTTTTCGGGTGCTGAAGTCATTGCGGTTATATATTTTTCTGAATTTATATGCTAAGTCACCATAAAATTCGGGTTCCTTGTTGCAGAAGAGATTTAAGTCCAATATTGAATTTTGAAATTAAATCAGAATGGCGTCTATAAAGGCTGTAAATGACTTCATCCCTATCATAAACCAAATTATTTATTGTAACATGACTAGGCAAATGATTGTTCATGCCTGAAAATGAATTTCATACAATAGAAAACACTAGAACCCCATATCAGGGCCGTCTTCAGATTTTATTGTCGGGAACAAATTCAAGCTGGTGACAAGAGAATGTACACGATGTGTCTCACTGTCACACAAAATTCCAATAAATTGTGTATATACCATAGCAGAGATTCATATATCAGGCTGCGCATATGCGCAGACGGATCCAAGTCTTTTCTAGGCACACATGCTCGATGACGCTTCAGTGCTCTTCAGATTTTCTTGTCTGGAATAAAGTCAAGCTGGTGACAAGAAAATTTTAACTTTTAAAAATACAACCCTGAGGATTGGAAAAATAAGAGTGCTCATTAAATGTATATACGGGCAGACCTTTTACAGCCGCCACACGGCACAAACAAAACAGCCCTGATATGCAAAGTAGAAGTAAAACAAAGATCAGGAATCGATACAATTAACTTACTCCACCCATCAAAGACACCAAAGGGAAAGAAACACAAACATTATGCGACCAGACCATAATGGAAACCTAAACAAAGGAAGGCCATAAGGACAGTTACTTTCCCACAAATTGGCCATATGGCCATCCAAAATAAAAAGGCACAAGTGATACACACAGTAAGTAACAAACAACACCATAAATAAACCGCCACAGAAGAACCGCATTGGAACGGTCAGTGGAAAGATTTCCACTGGGGGGCTTAAATCGATTTTACGTGGCCACAATCCTCGCCCTTACTTCCGTCGCGATTTAGACAAATAATTTGTTCAGTCCGCATGAAAGCCTCCTAACTAATCAGTGCAACATCTCCGTGAACACAAATAATCAAAGAACCACAGAGGTGAGACAACGGTGAGGACTCGACAGCAAGAAACCACTGAAATGCTGGAGCAAAAGAAAACCAACAGTTAGACTCCGATAACAACGTCGTCGTTGTGTGACGGCTCCACTATGTTAACACGCTTAAGCAGGAGCTTGGTGGTACTAAAACCTATGAACTTCAGCCTTTAGCTGAAGAGAGAGCTATAATAGATAAACATATTTGTCATTCAGCCACCAAGTTTGCTGTGTGTGTTACCGAATGCCAAGACAAGCTTCCTACGCTATACTGGTTACCGAAACTTCATAAAAGACCTTACAAAGCACGGTTTATTGCAAATTCTAGCTCTTGCACTACCACTGAACTTTCTAAATTATTAACTTCATGTCTTGTTTGTTTGATTTGAGGTTTAACGTCCCCGTCAACACTGTAAAGGTCATTTTGGAGACGTTGCTTCCAATTTTGTGGGACTTTTACCCGACATTGAGATGAAATGACATCTCAAGCCCTCTCGCCCAATGAAACCAATAGGGTTTATTAGCATGGACGGTCCGCCTCGCACCGCGGTTCCTGGACAGGCTTAGATCCTCTAAGCGGTTTACCAGTACTAGTGTGCGGGCCGGATTCAGCTCTGCGTGGAAGCATCATGCAGCCCATATATTTCTTCAAGCCCCTATGGGCGGGGGCCAAACTTCATGTCTTACTGCTATTAAAACGCATGTGATTAAATATTGTGATAAAGTCTTTGAAAGATCAGGAAGAAATCTGTTTTGGTCTATAAAAAATCGAATGAGGTTTTAAATAAATTGAAATCCAGACATTTTCGTGCTTCAATTAAAAATCTAACTTGAGTTCCTCTAAGAGCAATGAAAACATTCATAAGAAAGAAGATGGGTCATACTACGTAGTTTCAGCTAATAAAGCCTCATCAGTGACCCTGTAATGATCCGGCAACGAAAGCCAGAGGAAACGTACTGCAATTTTGCGAATTTCGAATAGGCAGTCGATTCAAAGACTGATATAAATCAAAATGGGGTCCAAATAATTAAAAACCTGTCTAGAATATGAGTCTAAACCAATAATTTATTTCTGATATCTCAGAATATTTACGCTGATCTCAAAGGACCAAAAGTAAAATATAAACTGCACTATGATTGATGTACGGGGAGACGTTTTACGGCCGCCACACGGCACAACACCAGCTGCAGTGAAGGCAAATAAAAATCTAAATTGAGTTCCTCTAAGAGCAATGAAAACATTCATAAGAAAGAAGATGGGTCATACTACGTAGTTTCAGCTAATAAAGCCTCATCAGTGAGCCTGTAATGATCCGGCAACGAAAGCCAGATGAAACGTACTGCAATTTTGCGAATTTCGAAAAGGCAGTCGATTCAAAGACTGATATAAATCAAAATGGGGTCCAAATAATTAAAAACCTGTCTAGAATATGAGTCTAAACCAATAATTTATTTCTGATATCTCAGAATATTCAAGTCTGTCTACTTACGATTTTTTCCACTCTTTACACTACACTTCCTCATAATCTTATATAAAAAGCTTAATGATTTAATTGAATGGGCTTTTCACAGAGAAGATTCTCTCTATCTTGCATGTAATGTCAGAAATGCATTTTTCACTTCTAAAGAGCATAAGAATTATACACTTTGGTCATGTCAGAAAGTGTGTGATGCCCTCACTTTTCTACTTGACAATATTTATATTAGATTCGGTACTAAGTTATTTAGACAAATTGTGGGTATTCCGATGGGTACGAATTGCGCACCTCTTGTGGCTGATCTGTTCTTGTATTGTTATGATAGAGACTTCATGCTGTCGCTTTCCATTGATAACCAATCTGAAATTATTGAAGCTTTTAGCTCCACTTCTAGCTATTTAGATGATTTATTAAATATTGATAATACCTATTTCGATGGTTTGATCAGTCAGATTTACCCCCCACCCCCCAGAACTTCAGTTAAATAAAGCAAATTCTTCTAATACCGAGGCCCCGTTTTTGGATTTACATCTTTCTATTGTAGATGGGTTTGTTTCGTGCAAAATTTATGATAAACGCGATGACTTTGATTTTGAGATTGTAAATTGTCCTGTTTTGGATGGTGCTGTTCCTCGTGCGCCATCCTATGGCGTGTATATTTCGCAGTTAATTCGATTTGCTAGAGTGTGTAGTCATGTAACTGACTTCAACACTCGTAATAAATTATTAACGGCTTGACTTCTTAATCAGGTTTATCGGTACCATAAACTACGCAAAGCCTTTTCAAAATTTTATAGACGCCATTCTGATTTAATTTCAAAATTCAATATTGGACTTAAATCTCTTCTGCAACAAGGTCTATCGGAACCCGAATTTTATGGTGACTTAGTATAAAAATTCAGAAAAATATATAACCGCAATGACTTCAGCACCCAATTTCGCCAAATCATTCTTCGATATAAAAAGATTGGGTACAAAATGGATGTTATACGACAAACTGCATGCATGGTAGTTAACCCAATCACGGTTGGCAACTTTGCTTCCCTCTTTAATTGCACGCCGGTGGGTCAGGCCTCAGATTCTATGACGGTTCCAACGTATAGGCTTATTGAGAATTAGAGAGATCTAATTCAAGGTAATGTTGGTTGGTGTCTGATGCTCTGTCTCTTGTCGGGTCCATCAGAGTCTAACTGTTGGTTTTCTTTTGCTCCAGCATTTCAGTGGTTTCTTGCTGTCGAATCCTCACCGTTGTCTCACCTCTGTGTTTTTTTATTATTTGTGTTCACGGAGATGTTGCACTGATGAGTTAGGAGGCCTTCATGCGGACTGAACAAATTATTTGTCTAAATCGCGACAGAAGAAAGGGCGAGGATTGTGGCCACGTAAAATCGATTTAAGCCCCCCAGTGGAAATCCTTCCAGTGACCGTTCCAAGGCGGTTCTTCTGTGGCGGTTTATTTATGTTGTTGTTTGTTACTTACTGTGTGTATCACTTGTGTCTTTTTATTTTGGATGGCCAAATGGCCATTTTGTGGGAAAGTGACTGTCCTTATGGCCTTCCTTTGTTTAGGTTTCCATTGTGGTATGGCCGCTTAATGTTTGTGTTTCTTTCCCTTGGTGGCTTTAATGGGTGGAGTAAGTTCATTGTATCGATTCCTGATCTTTGTTTTACTTCTACACTCCTACGCTATACTGGTTACCAAAACTTCATAAAAGACCTTAAAAAGCACGGTTTATTGCAAATTCTATCTCTTGCACTACCACTGAACTTTCAAAATTATTAACTTCACGTCTTACTGCTATTAAAACGCATGTGATTAAATATTGTGATAAAGTCTTTGAAAGATCAGGAAGAAATCTGTTATGGTCTATAAAAAATTCGAATGAGGTTTTAAATAAATTAAAATCCAGACGTTTTCGTGCTTTAAGTCTGTCTACTTACGATTTTTTTCCACTCTTTACACTACACTTCCTCATAATCTTATATAAGAAAAGCTTAATGATTTAATTGAATTGGCTTTTCACAGAGAAGATTCTCTCTATCTTGCATGTAATGTCAAAAATGCATTTTTCACTTCTAAAGAGTATAAGAATTATACACTTTGGTCATGTCAGAAACAGTGTGATGCTCTCACCTTTCTACTTGGCAATATTTATATTAGATCCGGTACTAAGTTATTTAGACAAATTGTGGGTATCCCGATGGGTACGAATTGCGCACCTCTTGTGGCTGATCTGTTCTTCTATTGTTATGAAAGAGACTTCACGTTGTCGCTTTCCATTGATAACCAATCTGAAATTATTGAAGCTTTTAGTTCTACTTCTAGATATTTAGATGATTTATTAAATATTGACAATACTTACTTTGATGGTTTGATCAGTCATATTTATCCCCTAAAACTTCAGTTAAACAAGGCACATTCCTCTGATACCGAGGCCCCCTTTTTGGATTTACATTTATCCATTGTAGATGGATTTGTTTCTTGCAAAGTTTATGATAAACGTGATGATTTTGATTTCGAGATTGTAAATTTTCCATTTTTGGATGGTGATGTTCCTCGTGCGACATCGTACGGGGTTTATATTTCGCAGTTAATTCGATTCGCTAGAGTGTGTAGTCATGTTTCCGACTTCAACACTCGTAAAAAAGTACCCAATTTCGTAAAATCGTTTGTCGATATATAAAGATTGGGTACAACATAAATGTTATAAAACCGACTGCATGCATGGTGGTTAACCCAATCATGGTTGGCAACTTTGCTTCCCTCTTTGATTGCACACCGGTGGGTCGGGCTTAAGATTATATGACGGTTCCAGCGTAAAAGCATAAATGGAATTTTATTTTATTTTAGTATTCTTTATGTTGGTTGGCGCCTGATGCTCCGTCTTTGGTCGGGCCCCTCGGAGTCTAACTGTTGGTTTTCTTTTGCTCCAGCAATTCTGTTGTTGTATGCTGTCGAGTCCTCAACCTTGTTTCATCTCTGTAGTTTTTTATTTGTATGTTCTCGGAGATGTTACATTGGTGAGTTAGAAAGCCTTCATGCGGTCATGCTCGGAATATAAATAAAACGAATATCACTTTTTTGTGTAGGAAAAGTAGTCATTTTGGAGAAAATGAAAGAATGCACTATGTCACACGGGTGTGTTTTCGTAATGGATATATAAGAAAGAAAACCCACATATCCACATATCAGTCAAAAACACCCTTTTGCATATAGACTCACCACGAGCCCTACAAACTACTACAAATTTACATTCTTTCCCAAAACCATTTTTCATTGGAATCTCGGACCCACCAATACCGGTATTGATGGGTCTGAGTTGGAATGCTCTACCCCGCCAAACAGTCTTCCTCCCCACCCTGACACAGTTTAGTGATGCTGTGTGTCGGGTGTAGCATGTGTCCCCCTAATCATTGACCTCTGCTTTTTTTTACATTTAACTATACTAACACTCGCCTAGCACTGTACAAACTCATTTCACCTGCTATACTTATCTTTTATTTCAACTAAGCCCCTTCAGTACTTGGTATACTGGAACACCTTCTGAAAGTCCTCATCGGAGGTTAAGAATGCACTCTTAAGAATTCTGAAAATGCTTAAGGGTATATGATATTTGATTGTTTTTACTACAGGAAATGGTCAGAAAACTGACATCAAGCGTTGTTCACAGTCACTCTGGGCTTATGAAATTGTTAAGGGTTTCATGTACATTGTATTTCTTATTTCTGCCTTTCAACATTTCCATTTACTTAATGGAATACGCTATGAATAAGAGGCGCATTGATTAGTTTTAGCAGAAAATCTTCAATTTTATTACAGGAATCACGCATAGGTTTTCGTGCATTAACAATTGCTGGGTCCGTTTAAACGTTTGAACATTAGGCCGATTGAAACACAAATTAAATGAGTAAGCAATGGCCCAGCAGTTTCTACAATTCATCCAGTATAAACAGACCAGCTTGCTCAGCCGCACAGTATGGTCATGGTCGCTGGAAGCGTGAGGGAGCTTTGGCTACTTTACGAGCCCAGCATTCACAGCTCGACTTGTTCAGCCTCACAGTATGGTCAGGGTCGCTGGAGGCATGAAGTAGCTTTGGCTATTTTATGATTCATAGTTACACACAAATCAGTCTGCGCGGATGCACAGGCTGATGTGAGTCTTTCGTTGGGCCCCGGTGCTAGGCCCACATATAGCTGTCGATGCGCCCCTGTCCAATAATCGTTCTGTTTGTTGCTTTAATGCACGTGTCGATAAAGGCAACAACCTAAAGTGATAATTAATCATTTTGCATACCGACATGTGCCACAAATATAAACCAATAAGCAATGACCCCAGAACTAGTATTTCCAAGTTCATAAATATACATTTTTTTTTGCTAAATAAATACATCCTCTTTTATATTATTTTTATGTCTTACCTTCCATTACAAAATTTGCATTGCGAGAAGGCTCTCATTTGAGGGAGATAATTATTGAAAATAATGATACAGATGCCGAGCGGTTAAAAAGCGGTACAAATAAGTTGTATATACATGTCTTTTATCATAAATTTACTTTATCTTTCTTTTTTTTTAATTTTGGCTGATAAATGACCCCTATATCAGACTTTTAATCATTTATGGACCGAAATTGCTCTGGGCCGATGGTGTCATGGGCCGATTTTGTTATGGGCCGAAATGACCAGGAACCATTATATATAGTAAATAAAGGTGTCCTGCGGTGACCTGTGGTGTCCTGTGGTGTCATAGAGTATCCTGCGGTGTTCAGAGTGACCCCTTGGTGAGAGCTAGGGGCTATCTATCTATCTATCTTCATATACTGAGTCGGTAATACTTGGCAATTACCTCAGTTGGGTGGTACGCTAAATTATGAATTTAGCAAAACTAAAAAAAAAAAAAAAAAAAACTTGATGAGTTCTTAAAACTATTTACAATCTGCTTTCAGAGGTGTACTAAAACGCACACCTCTGGATCCCAATCTACACCATGCGGGCTTTGAACTCTTCTGCAGTTTGGGCATTTACCACAGAGGAGGGAAGACTGTTCCACTGAGGAATAGTTCTAGGGAAGAAAGACTTGTTCAGGGCATCACTATAGGCCTGGTACCTACGATATGGGAGGTTTTAGGAATTCCATTTATGACGACATTCTTGCGCACGCGCAAAGCACTGGCCGTCAATTGAAACGGCCATCGCTAGTCAAATGTATTGGCGGAACTTAAAATGCTAACAATATTCAGACATTTTGAGAGAAAATATACCCGTTTACATTGAAATAATGCCTCGAGAAGGAAAGAATGATATTTTGCTTCTATTACTCAAATTCATTTATCCTGGATCCGTTTTTAATTGATGAAAATCTCTTCGTGAATGACCCATGTCAATGGCTCGACGCCCACTCCAACTGACTTCAATGTCATATGACCGTTGCGAGAGAGAGAGAGAGAGAGAGAGAGAGAGAGAGAGAGAGAGAGAGAGAGAGAGAGAGAGAGAGAGAGAGAGGTTTGACTGACAAACTGACAGTAGACAGATCGTCTGACTGAATGACTGACAAACGGACGGACAGTTAGACAGACAAATAAACATACTGACAGTCGAAAAAAACTAATTAGGGCGTCGAGTCGACATTGGCTCGACGTCATGCCGTCGACACCCACTCACTTCAATGCCACGTGACCGTAAGGATGAGAGAGAGGTTTGACTGATCCATGTATCCAAGAAGATATTTTAGAGCTAAGCTAATAAGCCATTAACCCTTTTTGTTTCAATCGGAATCTTCCTCCTTACATTTAGCAGGAGTCCATTTCAAACTTTCGGGGTGTCAGGTTGTGTTTTCTTCAAAATTTATTTTGAAAATGGCTTGACATTTTGCAAACAGTGTAGGCCCTGATCTGCGGCGTCTGATCTGGGCCTGCACTGTTTGCCAGGGTACCCGTTTTGGGGTTTCTGTTACCTAATGGGTTAATGTAAGGGCTGGGCAGGTTGAACAACTTACCAGATTTTGCTGTGACTTGCGAAGGCGTGTTTCATTCTCATGCACTGAAAGGATGCTCTACGTTTGTTTTGAATTTAGTTTATACTAATTCCTTTTAGTTCGATTGAGATGATTTCAAGCTTCAAGCTTATTGAATCGCTCTCGAACACTCATTCCGGATGTTTTCACGCGCGCGCGAGAGAGGCAGTGACTATTACACCACTGCTACCCATTTACACCTGGTTGGAGTGGAGCAGTGTCATTACGTGTCTTGCCCAAGGACACACCTCGATACCGGTTTTGAATTTAATGTTATAATCCCACTGAGTCTTGATGGGTCCGAGCACTGGGCAAAGCAACGCCGTATTATCGCCAACGCAACGGTCTGACGTTTCATCGACGTTGCAAAATCAAATTCAGTGCATCGCTTTGATGTTGGTTTGATGTAGACACGACGTTGTTGACATTTTACATGTCGGCTAACGTGGAGTTATTTAGAGAGAGAGAGAGAGAGAGAGAGAGAGAGAGAGAGAGAGAGAGAGAGAGATAGCAACATGTAGGTCACGGCACACTCAGAGAGAGAGAGAGAGAGAGAGAGAGAGAGAGAGAGAGAGAGAGGGAGAGAGAGAGAGAGAGAGAGAGAGAGAGAGAGAGAGGGGACCCTGTTGGGTCGTATACACAAAATATCTTTATGAGCAGTTAATTAAAAAAAACACTTGGGATTTGCCATCAGGAAAAACACGCCTATGCGATTTTGAACCCCTTAAACCCCACTTTTATATAGTAAAACTGGGGTTTACAGGGGTAAACAATATTTTTCTTTCGTCGAGGCGGTTCTATCGAGTACCCGCAATCTATGTTTTGAGCAGAACTAAGAAAAATATCACAATTTTTCATCTTAAAATTTCCGAAAATTGATAATGTATTTGTATAGGCACGTTTTTGTAATGCGAAATTTCACACCTGGCAGCATATCGGAGTTTCTCCCATTATCTTACATTAGAATTCGCCAAAAGTTTAAAAGAATTCCACTGTTTTACGCTGTAATTAACACTTTATCTGTGCCACTGCCTTGAAGCAATACGACAGTTGACGACCAGGGCTTTTCCCGTTCTATTTTTAGAACCGGAAGTACGTCACGAAAAAAGCTCATATTGACTGTTGTTTAGTTTTGATGCCCTTGTTTGAGTTGAAAAGTAGAAGTAAAACAAAGATCAGGAATTGTTACAATTAACTTACTCCACCCGTAAAAGACACCAAAAGGAAAGAAATACAAACATTAAGCGACCAGACCATAATGGAAACCTAAACAAAGGAAGGCCATAAGGACAGTTACTTTCCCACAAAATGGCCATATGGCCATCCAAAATTAAAAGACACAAGTGATACACACAGTAAGTAACAAACAACACCATAAATAAATCGCCACAGAAGAGCCGCCTTGGAACGGTCAGTGGAAGATTTCCACTGGGGGGGGGGGGGGGGGGGGGGGGCTTAAATCGATTTTACGTGGCCACAATCCTCGCCCTTACTTCCGTCGCGATTTAGACAAATAATTTGTTCAGTCCGCATGAAGGCCTCCTAACTCATCAGTGCAACATCTCCGTGAACACAAAAATCAAAGAACCACAGAGGTGAGACAACGGTGAGGACTCGACAGCAAGAAACCACTGAAATGCTGGAGCAAAAGAAAACCAACAGTCAGACTCCGATGAGCCCGACCAGAGACAGAACATCAGGCACCAACCAACATTATCTCTCTAATTCTCAATAAGCCTTTACGTTGGAGCCGTCATAGAATCTGAGGCCTGACCCACCGGCGTGCAATTAAAGAGGGAAGCAAAGTTGCCAACCGTGATTGGGTTAACTACCATGCATGCAGTCTGACGTATAATATCCATGTTGTACCCAATCTTTTTATATCGAAGAATGATTTTACGAAATTGGGTGCTGAAGTCATTGCGGTTATATATTTTTCTGAATTTATATACTAAGTCACCATAAAATTCGGGTTCCGATAGACCTTGTTGCAGAAGAGATTTAAGTCCAATATTGAATTTTGAAATTAAATCAGAATGGCGTCTATAAAATTTTGAAAAGGCTTTGCGTAGTTTATGGTACCGATAACCCTGATTAAGGAGTTTAGCCGTTAATAATTTATTACGAGTGTTGAAGTCAGTTACACGTTGAAGTAGTCACAGGGATCAAGTATTTATCTCTATTAAGAGACACTGTGTCAGAGTGTATGTTATAAAAGAAGGTTAAAGAGGACTGCTCGCGACGGGCCTCCAACGATGGCCACTCCAGCTCATCGAGCAGTTCACCAACACTACTTCTGTTCCGCCATCTTGTATCTTGTATCTATAACTACGTTCTGCCTTTGAAGGCACACCTGGTAACACCAGTAAAAAGCTTCTTACGTAAAGTCTATTATATAACTGTACACTTTAAAAGCCACAATATGTACACAGTTCCATTACCAAATATCACACAAACAAGATATAAAACTCGTAAAATAAGTTTGTTAAAAGTTCCACATAAAATGGCTTATATTCTGCCACAGCTGCTCAATCCATTGACAATAGACCATCTGCTTTGCATGGTTTGCCACGCCACGACGCTTCTTGGTACACTTTGTTGTTTCAGAGAGCCTTAAGTATCTCGTCGAATATAGCATTAAACTAATTGTCTACTATGATAATGTAATAAGTAAAGTAGAAGTAAAACAAAGATCAGGAATTGATACAATTAACTTACTCCACCCATAAAAGACACCAAAGGGAAAGAAATAAAAAACATTAAGCGACAAGACCATAATGGAAACCTAAACAAAGGAAGGCCATAAGGACAGTTACTTTCCCACAAAATGGCCATATGGCCATCCAAAATAAAAAGACAAAAGTGATACACACAGTAAGTAACAAACAACAACATAAATAAATCGCCACAGAAGAGCCGCCTTGGAACGGTCAGTGGAAGATTTCCACTGGGGGGCTTAAACGTCTATCTGACGGCTAATCTCAGAATATATCATCAGAACAATTCAGCAATACATCACTGCAGTCCACCAATAGTTGTTCCAATGAATAACGGCTGGCATCCGGATATTTTCTGACAATGTCACTGATGACTTGTTTAATGTCATTAAGAATAGGTCTCCTACAGCTTCTAGGGTTTTACATAGTAGTAGAAAGTGCTGAATAGTTTCATCTTCAGCATAGCAGATCTGACAAGTTGGGTTTACGTCGTTCTGGTTGAATTTGGTACGATTGGATTGTAGGATAAATGCAACCAGAACGATGTAAACTCAACTTGTCAGATCTGCTATGCTGTATCTTGTATCCATAACTATGTTCTGCCTTTGAAGGCACACCTTGTAACACCCTTAAAATCTTCTTAAGTAAAGTCTGTTATATAACTGTACACGCTAAAAGCCACAATATGTACACAGTTCCGTTACCAAATATCACACAAACAAGATATAAAACTCGTAAAATAAGTTTGTTAAAAGTTCCACATAAAATGTCTTATATTCTGCCACAGCTGCTCAATCCATAGACATTAGACCATCTGCTTTGCATTGTTTTCCACGCCACGACGCTTCTTGGTACACTTTGTTGTTTCAGAGAGCCTTAAGTATCTCGTCGAATATAGCATGTAAACTAATCGTCTACTAGTATGATAATGTAATAAGTCTATCTGACGACTAATCTCAGAATATATATCGGTCGGGTATAAAAGCCAAGGCCGGGCCGGGCCGAGCCGCCGAGCCAAAAATGCCGATCCGAAAATTTTATATTTCGTCTCGTGTTATAATTATGATATATATTGCAGTCAGTTGGGTATCAAATCATTATAAATAACATACTTGATAACTGAACGAAGGTTTATCTCTCTATATTGTTTAAATTTCTTGTAATAAACGTTTTTCCGAAATCGAGGGGTATAAAAGCCAAGGCCGGGAAAAATGATAATAGTTCTTAATTTCTTGCAAATGTACAGGTTAAAGTACATATTTTTGTCCTGAAAGTATTTGAATTTGATTATTGTCATCATTTGTCAATAGAAAAATAATACAAACATATATACGACTACCTTAAATTGTCAATTTTCTTATGTTCTAATCGGTCTCGGGTCGTTTCGCCCGTGAGTCGTTTCGCCCATGAGTCGTTTCGCCCGTGGGTCGTTTCGCCCTGGGTCGTTTCGCCCTGGGTCGTTTCGCCCGTGGGTCGTTTCGCCCTGATTAGGTGGGTCGTTTCGCCCTTATTTTTTTCAAGCCCGCACTGGCCATTTTCACTGTTTGCAGCATGTTTTATCAGCATCAGTTTTCAGGCATTTTTGACCCCAGACACCCTCAGATATAAATTTTAGCGGCCGGTATGGCCATACACCCAAAATAATTTTCGGGAATGTGCCCCCCCCACCTAGAATATTTTTAGTGGGGAGGCGCGCGAAAAAAAATATCACTTTTTTGCCCAACAAATCCTAAAGCAAACATAACTATCCAGGGATTAAAATGCAGATTTTAGGTGCTTCGGGGGCTTAAAACGTAGGGGGGGGGGGGGGGGTGCAGACACGTAAAAACACGTATCTGAGTGGTAAAGGGTTAATACTGTGCATTACGAAAACATGCAAATACTGGCAAATTGTACCACCAAATAAAAAAATCAAAATTGTTCTGATCAAAGATTCTTATATTTTTCATATTTCTGCTCGGGTGCTCGTTAGAAATGCCTTGGCGAAGCGGTTATAACGATCACTAACGGTCTGTGTATTTTGGGGCGGAAATATGAAAAACAATGTGTTGCATGTTCGTTGTGTGTTTTGTGGGTAGTACCCATAGTCTGCTATTTCTGCTCCAGGCATGGAATGTGGGTGGTCGTTAGAACCGCCTCGGCAAAGCGATTCTAACGAGCACCCATATATCACATACTTAACACATTTTGACACTGCTGTTTGGATTTGTGAAGATCACATACACAGTTTATAATGTTTTTTTTTTTTAATTTTTATCTCTCTATCCGAACTCTGAAACGAGCCCGTCCATACACCACCCATCCGTAGGTGTCATTTGACGTGTCACCATGAACAGTTCAGATCCGTTCGTCCGTCCGTCCATCTACACAAGCATCACTTCATTCATTCATTCATTCATTCATTCATTCATTCATTCATTCATTTCCGATTGTCCACCTACCAATACTCTCCATTCATTCATTAACTTATCTATATCCGTATATTCAAAATGCCGTCCGTTCATCCGTACGTCCGTCCATCTACCAACGCACAACTCCATTTACCCATTTATCAATTCATTTATTCACCCATCTGTCCATTTACTCATCCATTCAGTTTGTCACTTCCATGAAATATAATTGCGGCGAAACGACCCACGGGCGAAACGACTCTCGGGCGAAACAACCCACCAGGTAAGGGCGAAACGACCCACCCCCAAAATCAGGGCGAAACGACTCAGGGCGAAACGACCCGGCGAAACGACCCACGGGCGAAACGACCCGGAACCTTCTAATCAGGACAATTCAGCAACACATCACTGCAGTCCACCAATAGTTGTACCAATAAATAACGGCTGGCATCCGGATATTTTCTGACAATGTCACTGATAACTTGTTTAATGTCGGACAGCCGTCCTCTGAACCTTCTCAACCTGTTGAACCTGAGTTTTAACATGGAGATGCCAAACAGGTGATGCATACTCTAGTTGACTAACTTTGCATGGTTCATCATCGGTAGGTATAATATGCGAAATCAAGTTGATTTCGCGAAATCAGCCCGATTTTAGCGAAATCAACTTATAAAATCAACATTTTTAAAAACAGACAAAAAATTATTATTCCATATTATCTAGAATGTTATTATACATTTATGAGCCAAGTTTCATGACCAAATTTCAATATTTAGTATGTATTTGATAGGAAATTCTATTCTGCCATTTGATTTCGCTGGCAATCGCATGTGCGAAATCAACTCATTTTAGCGAAATCAATGTATAAAATACCTTTTTCACAAAACTGAATAAAACATATTGGTGCATATTATCTAGAATGCTGTTAATCATTTATGAACCAAGTTTAATGGTGAAATTTGAATATTTAGTATGTTTTTGAGCGGAAAATCTTTTCTGCCACTTGATTTCGCTGGCAATCTCATGTGCGAAATCAACTCATTTTAGTGAAATCAATGTATAAATACTTTTTCCCAAAACTGATTAAAACACATTTGTGCATATTATCAAAAAATGTTGTTAATCATTTCTGAGCCAAGTTTCATGTTGAAATGTGAATAATTAGTATATTTTTTAGAGGAAAATCTATACAGGCACTTGATTTCGCTGGCAATCGCATGTGCGAAATCAACTCATTTTAGCGAAATCAATGTATAAAATACCCTTTTTCCCAAAACTGATTAAAACATATGTGTGCATATTATTAAAAATGTTGTTAATCATTTGTGAGCCAAGTTTCATGATGAAATTTGAATATTTAGTAGGTTTTTGAGAGGAAAATCTATTCTGCCACATGATTTCTCTTGCAGTCTCATGTGCGAAATCTGCTCATTTTAGCGAAATCAATGTATAACACATCTTTTTTCCAAAAACTGACTAAAATGTTTTTTATGCATAATATTAAGAATTTTGTGAGCCAAGTTTCATGACAAAATTTGAATATTAAGTATGTATTTGAGAGGAGAATCTATTCTGTCACATGATTTCTCTTTCAGTCACATGTGCGGAGTCAAGTCCTTTTAGCGAAATCAATGTATAATAAAATAACCTTTTTCCCCAAAACCAACTAAAACGTTTTTATACATGTGTATTAACCAATTTCAGTACCGGAAACCCCTAATGGGGTTGTTGGCAAACAGTGCAGGTCAAGATAAGACGCCGCAGAACGCGGCGTCTGATCAGGGCCTACCCTGTTTGCAAAAAATTTAGAAGAAAACACAGCATGACACCCCTAAATTTTGAAATGGACTCCTGTTATATATAATGAGGAAGATTCCATTTGGTACAAAAAAGGTTAAGAATGTTGTTCTACATTTATGAGCCACGTTTTATGAGGAAATATTGATGTTGAGTTCTAGCTTTTGTTTCGGGCGATATATCAGCAAAACAAACAAGAAGCAGAGATAAAGGAAAATATCATTAGAAAGACAGGGCGATACATCACAAAAACACGCCTGTATAATTTCGATCCCCACAAACCCCACTTGTATACAGAAAAACTGTGGCTTACAGGGCTGTAAATTATTTTTCTAGTGTTTGCTCAAAACATAGAATGTGACTCGTTAGAACGGCCTCACTGGTCCAGTCCGAAGGAGTACCCACAATCTATGTTTAGAGCACAAATATGAAGAATATCGGAATTTTTCGCCATTTTGTGGTGGTTAAAAAAAAAAAGCATGCATTAAATAAGCACTAATTTGACGGGTGCATCGTCGGACAGACAGACGGACGAACTGACTGACTGACGAATGGATAGACAGGGCTGAATAAACAGTGTGTTTGTTATTCACACAATCACAGGTAATAACGTGTGAAAGTCAGTAAAGCGCAGTTTGATTAAATTACTTGGCGAGTGCTCGTTAATCTCTTTACCTGCTGTGTGAAGTACAGAAAGATGTCTTTAAAATTTAATTATGATTGCCTTAATAGCAAAATGAAGGAATGATAATCCCAATTATATTGTGTCACATATGCACATTAAAGAAACTACCGAAAGCAGAATTTTACATAAAATGCAATGTTGTCTTGTCCTTATTTATAAATCCATAATTTGCGATGCGAAAATTTTTAACATCACGAAAACACGTCTTTACAAAGGATAGCCAAAAAGGACTGAAAAATCTCATATTGGAAAATTCAGATAGTTTTCATTTTTCTGCTCAAAACGTATTTTGACTAGACAGTCTGATGCGTGTCTGACTGATGATCCGGTGGACCCGGATTCTATACCCATCCCCCCCCCTCGCTGATTCAAGAAGGCCACTTGTCAGTTTATGGCGACTGAATGTGCTCTGTAGCGATTAACCGCTTACGTATAAGCCTGTCCGTCATCACGAAGACACGCCTATATAATTTTGATCCCCATGAACCCCACTTTTATATAGTAAAACTGGGGTTTCCGGGGGTATACCTTATTTTTCTTATTTCTGCTCTAAAATATAGATTGTGGGTACTCGTTAGAATCGAAAACAAATGTTTTTACACATTGATTTCGGAGTTGATTTCGCACATCTGCTTATCAGCGAAATCAAATGACAGAATATATTTTCCTAATAAATATTTATATTTTCACGTGAAATTTGGACCTTAAATGTTTATCAACTTTCTTACAATATGCATTTTCATTCAGTTTTGGGAAATACTTATTTTATACATTGATTTCGCTAAAATGAGTTGATTTCGCACATGTGATTTCCAGCGAAATCAACTGGCAGAAAAGATTTCCCTCTCAAAAAAACATACTAAACATTCAAATTTCATCCTGAAACTTGCCTCATAAATGTTTAACAACATTCTTAATAATATGCACACATATGTTTTATTCAGTTTTGGGAAATATTTATTTTATACATTGATTTCGCTAAAATGAGTTGATTTCGCACATGTGATTACCAACGAAATCAAGTGGCAGAATAGAATTTCCTATCAAATACATACTAAATATTCAAATTTTCTCATGAAACTTGGCGCATAAATGTATAATACAATTTTAGATAATAAAATTGTTGATTTTATAAGTTGATTTCGTTTAATCGGGCTGATTTCGCGAAATCAACTTGATTTCGCATATTATACCTACCCGTGTATGAATGTCATTTGACGTGTCACCAGTAATAATTCTGATTCATACCACAGGTACTGGTGTATGATGTCACCATTACATATAAAAACTCTGATTATGTAATAATAATAATAATATTATTAATAATAATAGTAATAACTTTTGTCCAGTTATTGCGATTCCATGGGTTCCTTCCTTTTTTCATACGTACCCAACATCCAACATGGCTACTGCGAGCACGGAAGAAACTCTTGATTTGGTTTCTGTCATAGAAGACTCCGGCGGAGGGACGACTTCTTTGTGGGACCCATGTCTAAGTAGTGACTGGGATAAAGAAAAACCTTCACAGCAATGTATTTTGCGCATTAAAAGGTTCTGAAGTTTTTTATATCATCAAAAGTAAAATCGAAAGTAGAAAACGAAAGGGATGAAGTTTCGCTATGAACGTATTTTCGGGATAGGCGGGGCGGGGGAAGACAAATATTGCCCCGCCCCGTCCACCGGACAGACTTAGAACTATTGCCACGCCAAACAATTGCTCTGCCAAACAAGAGACACATCCAAACACTGCTTCATCACTCAATTATACTATTTGGCGGGACATGGGTGGTTATCGCCATTGTAAATGCCATGTTATTTTCTCTAAACATGTATTTTGTTCGGAATCGAAATGACAAAAATTGACCCTTAAACTTTTACAATAGAGTCCCAGTGTTATTGATAAGCTTTTGCTCGAGGAGTACGGTTACTCCTTCAACCAAAGACTATAGGCGTATCATGTGATTCTTTGAGAGTATCCGTACTCCTAAATTCAAAACTAGGGTTGTATCTTCATCTGTCATCACAGGATGACTGCTGAGTGCACTTATATTAATTTCAGACGTGGCAATGGCCATATGTAAAAGACGTTTAACACATATTCTATCATCGTAACATACCGATATACATTTTCATGTTAATAAGCTGGCGGACAGAAATGAAAAATTACTTTTTCTTCTAAAGAATGTAAATCCAGCCAATGTGGTCGTATTCTTCGCATGTGTTTTTGGAATTTCCCAGACGCCATTGAAGGCTCGTTTTGATCAGACTGTGCAGGCTGGTCGGAGTCTGCAGCCATCACACAGATCATACTGTCATCAAAACGTTTTCAAATCCATCTTTTGTGTCTGCATCAGCCTTACGTGCTACGCGTTCAAAGGCGGGGAAATCTCCACTAATTGCAGCAACTGCATGGGTAAAAGGCGTGAAATTCAGCACTCAGCAAAAATATAATAAAACATGCAACCGGTGAAGACTCAGTTCAGCAAGCGCATCTGTGAAAGCTAATTAGTCTGTCCTTGTTGCTGTGTTTGCGTTCTTTTATGATGCGCTGCCAGTCATTCTGCTTACTGTTCAAAGACACCGGCGAGACATCTTAGGGTGTTAATTTAATAGGCTACTTGATAGAAAGCGGTAAATAAGCATGCACTGCATGCTGACCTAACCACCTGTGATTCACAGTTAGATATATGAGTACTGTAGTATTGCAGGTAAATCCTGCCATTGTGACTCAATAAATATAATTTTGGTCAAAGGTATACAGAACTCGGCGGACAAAGAGATCAGTCTATGCAGCGGTGGGTCTATCTCAGACGTGCATTGACGACAATGTTGCGAGAAAAAAATACGTCGGGATGATAAAAGTATGAAAAATAGAAGTGGAGTCACAAGTAAACAACCACACTGATGCAATAATCAAAGGCGCCGACATACATGTGTCGGAAAACAGCAATAAACAAGGTTTTTAAGCCTCCGGTTAAGAGTTTCCGCCAATGGCCAAAGAATGTGAAAAAAATGAGTCATGGATGCAAATTTTCTTGCATCTGCGTCCTGCGAACGCTAAGCATTAAGAGCTAGCGCTAACACTGCCTGGTTGGATATATATTCGCTGTTACATTAATTATTACTTTCCTAGCCCATTTGTTGTTGCTTCTGTTTTGTTTTTCCACAAAATACTGAGTAATCCTTTTCAATGAGAATTTCTGCGATTTGGGAGAAATAGCCGCCAGAAATTTCTTATTCATTTGATTTTTTTCTTGCGTTTTTCCGGAGGTCCGCCACAAACTTAACTTTTTATCGTCTGCGCGTCTGTTTTGATATTTAATTCCTAACTACATTACAATGTGAATCTGTAGATCTGGCGAACCCAATTTTTTTTCTCGAAGATGACACTCTGTAGAAGTCAATGTGGTTGCCTAACAATACTCAGGATCATATTTTTTGCACGCTTGTCATAAAGTTACTGTTCATGTTCAGGCGTTGTTAATAAAGTTAAAGTTTTCCCTTAGATAATAAATACCGTTATGTAATCACGCATCAATAATCGGTTTCCTACTCATGTTGATAGTTGTCATAACTTGAGGCTGATTAAATATAAGCTCGATATATGATCGTCAAAAGGTAAGGTTGAAGTGTTTCAGCGTAATTGAAACAAATGCCATCATCCATGAATGGATGAATTTCGAATCGTTCTTGAAGATTGGAACAGTTTTTGTTGAAGACTATGATGCAGCGAAAATTACCGCGATTTCAATTGCTTTTTGTCAAGCGTCAGGTTTTTTTTTTATATTGCTGATACGACTGCAATGGAACGTATTGCCAATTTGACTGCGGTATTTTGTACGACTTTTTCTTCATTTCTAGGCATATTTGCTCAATTTTAGAGTCTTAATTATGATGATACGACCCTTATCAATTACTCTGAATAGACATGTCTTAGCTAGTGATTTAATATTGGTTTCTTGAAGATTTGAGGATGTTTTGGTGATTATTACCTGTTAAACTTATACAGGTAACGAGGCGGGATGTTCTTGATTATTTGTTTTTAAAATGTGCAAAACGAATGACTAAAGCGAAAGATGCATAAATGAACTCTAAAATATATTTATCTTCTCATTTAAAGTGTAATTTGATCAATTTTCTGTGACAATCAACTAAAATATGCCTGTATTATTAAAATTATTTACAATGTGTTTATATGAAACCAGGGGCTTTTTGCCAACCACGAAAGATTGTTATCAAAAGGAAAAGTAATTTTGCGCAATGACATATAAAGAAGGTCACATGTCAAAACATTAGATCCGTCTATAACATAACCACTTCTGACTAAGGCTGGCTAATGGGAGCTGAAAAGATAATCGATTATCAGTAATGACATTGCGATCGATAATCGATTAGTAATAGCTATATTTTTTTTTTTCTCATAATTTTACTTGTCTGAGCATGTCTCTTACCATATGTTGTACTTTACTATATGTATATTTGAACAGACAGGCCTGAGCAAACAGTGTAGACCCAGATGAGACGGCGCAGAATGCGGCGTCTCAGCAGGGTCTGCACTGTTTGCCACTCATCCAGCTATTTTAGGCATAACTTTGGTTAGTAAATTGTACCTGTCAAGTAATCGATTACAAGCAAATCAGAAATGATAATCATTTTTCTGGAATTTATCGATCGATAAATGGATTAAACGATTAATCGTGTCAGCCTTACTTCTGACAATTGGCCCTAAAAGTAAGTGCTGTATAGGCATAACAACAACATCTTGGTCCGCAGCTATATATATTCTCCCTGTTCCACACCAAATGTGAACACAAAGACTGTTCCCACATGACTTTGTTTGCTATCGGGAAATCCGAGATACAGAGAACCCAATGAAACTTCAAAAGGATAGCTTTTGATAAAGATAAAAATCTTCTTCTCAGGAACCGAATGGCAGATGGCCTTGAAATTTGGTATGCAACATCGTGGACTCGGGTGGTGTGGGGGGGGGGTGCTACCAAGTCTGCTAGATTGATTAAAACCATTTATATGGAAAAAAAGGCAAAACAGTGATTGCCTGGTAGCCTTAGGCATCAGCAAAGATATTCGCAGATTTATCAGTACCAAAGGTCAAGGCCATTTACTCAGTATTTTTATCTTCTTCACTTAAACTGCTAGGTTGGTTGAAACCAAATTATATGTGGAGCCTCAATGGGAAGTAGTAACGAAAGTTTGTTCTTGAGGACTTGGTCATATGTTCAATATGGCCACCATGCCCATATATGGTAAAAACCTTTAAAAATCTTCTTCTGAAGAACCAAACGGACAATGACCTTGAAACTTGGTATGCAGCATCAGGGGCTCTGGCCCTAACAAGTTTGTTCAAATGATGACCTTTGGTTGACCATGACCTATTTTATGGCAAGGTCAAATTTTGTCATTTGCATTGAAAAAAGGCAAAACAGTGAATATTTCTGATTGCATGGTAGCCTTAGGTATCAGCAATGATATCTGCAGTTAGCTGAATGGAAATTTATCATTTCCAAAGGTCATGGTCATTTACTGACCTTTGTTCTGGGTGCCTCAGACTCAGTATTTTTATCTTCTTCACTTAAACTGCTGGGTCAATTGAAACCAAATTACATGTGGAGCCTCTATGGGAAGTGGGAACGAAAGTTTGTTCTTGAGGACTCGGTCACATGTTCAATATGACCACCGTGCCCATATATGGTAAAAACCTTTAAAAAATCTTCTTCTTAGGAACCAAATGGATGATGGACCTTGAAACTTGGTATGCAGCATCAGGAACTCTGGCCCTACCAAGGTGAATGATGACCTTTGGTTGACCATGCTCTGTTTTATGGCAAGGTCAGATTTGGTCACTTGCACATTTGTATGGAAAAAGGCAAAACAGTGGATATTTCTGATTGCATGGTAGCCTTTGGTATCAGCAATGACATTTGCAGTCAGCTGAATGGAAATTTGTCAGCTTCAAAGGTCAGGGTCATTTTCTGACCTTTGTCCCGGATGCCTCAGATTTAGTTTGATTTTTATCTTCTTCTCTGCTTAAACTGGTGGGTTGATTGAAACCAAATTACATGTGGAGCCTCTATGGGTAGGGGGAATGAAATTTGTTCGTAAGGACTGGGTCACATGACCAATATGGCCACCATACTCATATATGGTAAAAAAAATTTCTCTTCTCAGGAACCAAATGGTCGATGACTTTGAAATTTGGAATGTAGCATCGGGGACTCTGTCTACCAAAATTGTTCAAATGATGACCTTTGGTTGACATTGACCTGTTTTACATCAAGATCAAATTTGGTCACATAGACATTTGTATGGAAAAAAGGCAAGACAGTGGATTTTACCGATTGCATGGTAGCCTGATGCATCAGAAATATTATTTGCAATCAGCCGAATGGAAGGTCAACGTCATTACTGACCTTTGTCTTGGATGGCTCAGATTCAGTATTTTTATCTTCTCCTCCACTAAAACTGCTGTGTTGATTCAAACCAAATTACATGAAGAGCGTCTATCGGATGAGGCAATGAATAGTTAATCATGGGATTGTTATCACATGACCAAGATGGGCGCCATGCCTACATCATCATCATCAACGGATTTTTGATTAACGTGCAGGTACAGGGACAACGTCCACATAAGTGGGCCCCCTTCCAGGTAGCTGGCTTGCTGCACGCATGGCAGATCTTACACCAGATCTCCAGGCTTGTCTATCATGAGGATCGATAGCAGAGAGCTTCCATTCTCTGCAATCTCTTTCTGTTAGTTGCTTCCAGGTCATCTTGGGCCTTCCTGGCCCCCGCTTTCCACTTACCTGTATGTCACAGGCAGTCTTGATTGCACCGTTGGAGCGTTCCACATGTCCATACCAGCGAAGTCTTCTCTCTTTCAGGATGAGGTCCAGGTCCTCAATGCCAAGACGCTCAAGTAACTCACTGGACCTGATGGTGACAGTGTCCTGTGGCTTGACATTGCAGATCTGTCTGATCATTGCCCTGTCATTTCGCTGTAGACGTTGGAGGTTTGGCTTTGTCAATGGCCATGTCTCACTGGCATGGAGCATTGCGCTCCGCACACAAGAGCTATACACACGGCCACGTGTCTTGAACGAGAGGTGGCGGGAAGAGAGAACTGGTAGCAACTCCTTGAATTTCTTCCAGGCTGTTTTCACACGTGATGTAGTTGAAAGGTCGCAACCACCCCCTGCAGAGAGCTTATCACCTAGGTAGCAGAAGGAAGCTACAACCTCCAGCTTGTCTGATCCGACTTCAACTTCCCTCTGTGGTCTGCCATCTAAGGGGCGTGCAGTTCCTTGGCACCGTGTACACCTGTACTCAGGGTCCTCTATCAAGCGTTTGAGCCCACTGCATTTCTTGTGCACCCAGAACTTGCAGCCAATACAAAAGATACTGTTGCTGCCCACTCCAGTGCGACATACAGCGCATGGGAACTGGCCTGTACTCTGCAAGAGGTCCAGACCCGTACCACAGATCATGATCTTTGTCTTTCCTGCATTCACTCTCAGCCCTTTCGCCTCCATTGCGTCTTTCCAAGTTAAGAGCCTCCTGACACATTCCTCAAGGGATTCAGCTATGATGACAAGGTCATCAGCATACAGGTCCTCCCAGGGGACTCCAGAGCGGAACTCACATGACAAGGCTTCAAGCACAATGATGAAAAGCAGTGGGCTGAGAACAGAGCCTTGATGAACACCCACCTTCACCTCGAATTCTTCACTGTAACCATCACCAACGCGGACACGGCTCCGAGCATTTGCGTACATCCCTTGGACCAGTTTCACAATCCACTCGTCCACTCCAAGTTTTCTTAGTGCCCACCAGATGACTTTCCGAGGCACTCGATCAAATGCCTTCTCCAGGTCTACAAAAGCCATGTAGAGTCTCTTGTTGGCCGCCAGATACTTCTCCTACATATGGTATAAACTACATGACTTCTGGCGAGCGTAGTGGCCCATGGACCTCTTGTTTTTTCAGTGCGAGATCAATTTTTATATCGCTCATAAACGCCAAAATTAGTATTTTCACATGTGGCTTCTCCACTCATAAAAATACTTCTTTTGGTGACCCGTGTTCATTCAGTGAAATAGAATTTGATCTTACACTGAAAAAAATCAAATACATGTATTTTCTATGTGGTGATATATTTTTCAGAGACATTATGACCATATATAATGAACCACCTCCAGGAATGTGTATAGTACCGGACAAAGATGACATGACAAAGGTCAGTGTTTTTTAATGCTGTAAATCATGGGTTTGGCCAGAAACATTTAAGGAGAATGGGAACGCCTGGCAGATTTGTCGGCCAGTTTTCAAAAAGAGATAACTTTCAGGACTTCCTGTTTGCTTTTCTATAAGCCCTGTCCCACTGAAAAGGGGGTCTTCTCTTAACCCTTTTGGTACCAGAAACCCTCAGACGAGTACCCTGGCAAACAGGGCAGGCCCAGATCAGACGCCGCAGGGCCAACACTGTTTGCGAAAAGTTAAGCCATTTTCCATATCAATTTTGAAAATAACACAATCTGTCACCCCTAAGTTTTGAAATGGACTCCTGCTCTATATAGGAAGGAAGATTCCATTTGGTACAAAAAGGGTTAAAGGAAAGAATTTTGGTTTAAACAATATTTATTTCTTTTAAACAATAATTAACCCTTATCTTGCTGTTCACGACAACCCCTATCTATGCAAACAGTATAGATCAAGATCAGATGGCTTCTGAAGAAGCCATCTGATCAGGATCTACACTGTTTGACACTCAGTTTATGAATTTGTAGGAATAAATTACATCAAGTAATCTTATTGGTTCAAAGTCAGAAATGGGTGTGGCTAAAATGAATATTCAGCAAGAGAAGGGTTAAAGAATGAAAATACTGTACAGGGAATTTTCTCCTCCCTATTGACATGGGAGACAAAAATACTTATGCAGAAGTTTCCTCCCCTGAAGGTGTATCCATTCCCCTTAACCCTTCTCTTGCTGAATATTAAATTTAGCCACACCCATTTCTAACTCTGAACCAATCAAAATTACTCTATTAATTTATTCTTGCAAATCCACAAACTGAATGTCAAACAGTGTAGATCCTGATCAGATGGCTTCTTCAGAAGCCATCTGATCTGGATCTACACTGTTTCCAAAGATAGGGGTTGTCGTGAACAGCAAGATAAGGGTTAAGTTTGGTTAGAAACTCGTACTGTTTGGCAAGGTTGGCAAAAAGCCGGTCAATATGAGTATTGACCGGGCCGGTGGTTAAAACCGGGTTTAACCGGTCATTACTGGTCAATACTGGTCGATTGGTGGTCGATTAAATCACTGGAGTATATGCCTCTGTCCAGTTGCTAAACTGGTCTTAAAAGCTTTCCCCCTACATCATGCACATGATGCTAGACTATATTTTCATCACTGAACAAGACAAAATAGTTTTTATTAATAACAGTAATTCTTACATGCTTTTCAATGAATGATAGAGATTTATTAGTGAAATATAAATCGATATTTGCACTGTTTCAAACAGTGAAAATACGATTTTTTATTTTTCACTGTTTGGGACTACTTTTTTCTTCAAATCTAACTCTAATTTCAATTTTATCTTTGTCAGATAACTGAACAATACTGAAATGTGTTCTAATTGACGCATAGCCCGTTCATGTGTGACGGGGACGTTACTGACGTCATTTATGACGCTGACGTCAAGTCTTTTGTCGCGCGACGTTAGACTTGCCAGCAACTTCTTTGGAAAACTACTCTCTCAATTATTTCATTAATTATTCATAATAATACCATCCCAGGCCATTTCTCAGGTGCAAACTTTCAGTTTACACCCAATAGTATACCCACTAAACACGATAGACACCACTAAATTGACGCGAAACGAACAGGAACAAAGATATTTTTCTCCGAATGTGAGCGACACCATTAAAGACGCTAAATATTGCCTTTTGAAGCATGTAAGAAACAGAAAATTTGATTTTTTCAGTGCAAGATCAAATTTTATTTCACTCATGAACACCAAAACTGCTATTTTCACTCGTGGCTACGCCACTCGTGAAAATAACAGTTTTGGTGTTCATTCGATGAAATAAAATTCGATCTTACACTGAAAAAATCAAATATCCTCTATTTATTCAGTTATTTGAGGTATTTTTTATTTGGTCAAAAGACATTATTGTTGGTCATAGGAAGAGGCTGGATTGACTCACTGAACTTTAGACAGGCCTGTGTTTTTTTTTCAATCAAACAATCTGTATAATTATTCTTTTTTCCTTTATAGGTTAGATTGATTGTTCATATTTTGATTTACAGGAATATGAATAAGCTGAATGAATTTTTGAGGATTTATGAAAGGTCCTGTTTTGTTTGACACAGAAAACAAAAATTGTTGTACCAGATTGACCCACTCTGTGACTCACCTTTCTCCCCCTACAAATCTTCTTCCCTCTTCAAATTGAAAATATTAATTATTAAACATAATTTTTATCATAAAATTTTTAAGCAGTTAACATACAATTTTGATGGTATTGCAGAAAATTGTCACATACATATATTGACAAACGTGTGAAATGCACCTATCATTAATTTTAGGCCTGTGAAGTAGTTCATCTGTAAAAGGCTGTCATTTATTTTAAAACCAATTCACTGATGTCTTTGAATATTTAAAAGTATCTGCAACACCTGTAAATTGCTGTCAAAACAGACTAACCCATACCACTGCAGTGGGTGTGGCAAAGATCTAATTGCTAAATTGACCAATTACATGTCTATAAACTGACACCAGGCTTTATTCCTAATGTGTGAAATTTTTATTTATATGCAATATAGACAGTATCTTATCATCAAGCTATTACTGAAGGTGTCAAAAATGGATGAAACCTAAAAACCCAGTTTGGAACATCTTCACTATTTTGGAAGATAACAAAAAAATAAAAAAAAAACAGGGCAAGGTGCAAAGACTGCACTATTGAAGTAAGGCTAAAAAAGTCAGAAAGTGTTGCTAAGAGGCCACTTGAGAAACAACATATGAACCAGAAACTCTATCAAATGTTCAGTCTCCAGCAAAGAAACAAAAACTTCAAAATAGTTTCAGTACCTTTGCCTTTTCAATACTAAAATTATTCAATTGACCACTCAATATTTCAATCGACCAGTATTGACCACTTTTGACCACTTTGGGAGTATTGACCGGGACGGTTTTAACCGGTTAAAACCGCTGCTTAAAACCGCCCCTGGTTTTGACCGCCCAACCTTGCTGTTTGGCCAGAAACATTTCCGTTGTGTTTAGAAACTTGTACAGTTTGGGCGGAGACATTTCTTTAGTGGTTAGAAACTCATACAGTTTGGACAGAAACATTATGTCCCCACACCAAGGTGAGGAGGACATATTGCTTTTAGTGTGGATCCATTTGGCATTGATTTCAATGTAGCCTGTTTGAAGCACTATATCTCCTGAGACCTGAGCTAATAATTGGATTCTGACCAAACTTGGGTGGTTTCATCACTATGATTAAGTAAACAGTCGTTATGTTTTCTCGGTCTTGACCTTATTTTCAAGGTCATACATGTAGGTTCCCGAAAACTGTCAATTTTGGGTTGTGCCAAAATGGCTTGTCTACACCCTATCATGAACAGATTGATGAATTCTGATCAAACTTGGTACAATATATAACTGCAATCTACCAAATACATGTATTTGATTTGATTTTGGTGACCTTGATCTTATTTTCAAGGTCACAGGCTCCTAAAGACACAATTTTGAGCCAAAAATGGCTTGGTTGTACCTCATCACTTGAACAAATGGATGAATTGTGGTCAAACATGGTACAATATAATTGCAATTTATGAAATATTTGATTAAATTTTGGTGACCTTGATCTCATTTTCAAGGTCAAAAGTGTCAATTTTGGGCCAAAAATGACTCATGGGCATTCTAAACATCACTAATGATTTTCTGGTACAGAGGTGAGTGATATAGGGCCATTTGGCCCTCTTGTTTTAATTTTAAACTTGGAACAGTTTGGTCATAAACACATCCTTTTTTCAGTTAGAAACTTGTTCATTTTGGCCATAAACATACCTTTTTCAGTCAGAAATTGTACAGTTTGGCCATAAACATGGCCATAAACATACCTTTTTCAGTCAGAAATCGACAGTTTGGCCATAAACATGGCCATAAACATACCTTTTTCAGTCAGAAATTGTACAGTTTGGCCATAAACATGGCCATAAACATACCTTTTTCAGTCAGAAATTGTACAGTTTGGCCATAAACATGGCCATAAACATACCTTTTTCAGTCAGAAATTGTACAGTTTGGCCATTAACATATATTTTTCAGTTAGAAACTTTTTATATTTTGGCCATAAACATACCTTTTTTTTCAGTCAGAAATTTGTGCAGTTTGACCAAAAACATATCTTTTTCAGTTAAAAAATCTTACACAGTTTGGCCACAAACCCAGCTTTTTCAGCTAGAAGCTTTTCCAGTTTGGGCACAAACACAACACAACCATCATTCAGCAAGGGAAGTGTACATTTGCTGTATTTGGCCAGGAACAGATCATTTTCAGTTTAAAATATGTACAATTAGGCCAGAAACATATTTTCAGTCAGAAATTTGAATAGTTTGATAAGAATTATTGCGTTCACTACTTAGATACCACAACACCTGTAGTTTCTATATATAAAACTCCAAGAATCTTACTACCGTAAAAGTCCTGAAAATTCAGACACTTTGTGGACTTGCTGTAATTCTCCTAAACTTTTAACACAATTGTTTCACAATTCTGCAAGGAGTCCAAAAGGTGTAAAGAGAATGGCAAACAGTGTAGACCTAGATCAGACTGCTCCTTTCAGGAGCAGTCTGATCAGGGTCTGCACTGTTTCCTTACGCCTGTCTGTCCCAGTACTTGCATGTAGGATCATTGCGGTAGTCTTTGTAACAGAGCAGGCCAGTTTGTGACTTATCTTATTACTACTTCTGAACACAGGTTTTCTCTTCACTGGCCTTGAACATTTATTTTCAGATTTGAGCCAAGTTGTTAAAAAGCCTGTTTTAGACACTTGCGCACAATACAGGTGCAGATCAGCCTGAGCATCTACACAGTCTGATCAGCATTCTTGGGATGGCAGCTTAGTTAATTGGATTAACCAGAGTGTCTAGTCATGTAACTGACTTCAACACTCGTAATTAATTGTTAACTGCTAAACTTCTTAATCAGGGTTATCGGTATCATAAACTATGCAAAGCCTTTTCAAAAATTTTATAGACTTCTTTCCGATTTAATTTCAAAATTCAATGTTGGACTTGAATCTCTGCTGCATCATGGTCTATCAGAACCCGAATTTTATGGTGACCTAGTATATACGTTCAGAAAAATATATAATTGCAATGTCTTCAGTACCCAATTTCATAAAATCATTCTTCGATATAAAAAGATTGGATACAACATAAATGTTATATGACAGACAGCATGCATGGTAGTTAACCCAATCACGGTTGACAACTTTGTTTCCCTCTTTAATTGCACGGAGGTGGGTCAGGCCACAGGTTCCAGCATAAAGGCTTACTGAGAATTAAAGAAAATCTAATTTTAAGTAATGTTGGTTGGTACCTGATGCTCTGTCTCTGGTTGGGCCCATCGGAGTCTATCTGTTGGTTTTCTTTTGCTCCAGCATTTCAGTGGTTTCTTGCTGTTGAGTCCTCACCGTTTTTTCATCTCTGTGGTTGTTTGATTTTTGTGTTCACAGAGATGTTGTACTGATGAGTTAGGAGGCTGAACAAATTATTTGTCTAAATTGCGACGGAAGTAAGGGCAAGGATTGTGGCCATGTAAAATCAATTTAAGCCGCCCAGTGGATTTGTTTCATTGAGCTTCCAAGGCGGTTCTTCTTTCCTGTTTTTATGCCCCCGCCATTCGAAGAATGGTGGAAAGGGCATATAGCGTTGCCCCTGTCCGTCCGTCCGTGCGTCCGAAACTTAAACGCAGCCAATAACTTCCTTATTTCTTGATGGATTTCAAAATTACTCAGCAGAAATGTTAACCATCATGAGACGATGTGTCTCGTTCAAAACCCAGGTCCGTACCTCCAAGGTCAAGGTCATACTTAGAGGTCAAAGGTAAAAAAAAAGGTCCGAAACTTAAACGCAGTCAATAACTTTCTTATTTCTGGATGGATTTTGAAATTACTTTGAAGAAATATTAACCATCATGAGACGATGTGTCACATGCAAACCCAGATGCGTACCTTCAAGGTCAAGGTCAAACTTAGAGGTCAAACGTAAAAAAAATGGTCCGAAACTTAAACACAGTCAATAACTTTCTAATCTCTGGATGGATTTTGAAATTACTTGGCAGAAATGTTGGCCATCATGAGACAACCTGCCTCACACAAAACCAAGGTCCGTACCGCCAAGGTCAAGGTCATACGTAGATGTCAAATGTGAAAAAAGGGTCCAAAACTTTCTTTGGATGAATACAAACATAGACATATTTTTAGGCGGGGGCATCCGTGTCCTGTGGACGCATTTCTAGTTTTTTTTTGTTATGGCTTGTCTTTGAGTGTGTGTATCGCATATACTATTTTGCTTTGGATAGGCAATGTGGCCTTTTGGTTTCTTTCCGCTAGTGATTTTTCCATTGGGGTCTTGTTGTTTCATGTTTGTGTTTCTTTCCCTTGGTGCCTGCGATGGGAGCTGTGGGTTAATTGTATCGATTCCTGATCATTGCCTTCACTTGTATTTTAGATAGTACAATACCTATTTCTATAGCTTAAATTCCAAGACCCTTACTTGTCGTTCTAGCTGAGCAGACTAACTAACAATGTCATTAGATAACCCTTTTTGTACCAAATGGAATCTTCCTCCTTACATATAGCAGGAGTCCATTTCAAAAGGGGGTCTTTCATGTGTGCCCATGCATGTTTTTTCTTTAAACTTTGTATATTAATAACTCAGCATATACAACCTATAAAAATGTATTTAATAAATTATATAAATCAAAGTAGGACTCAGGAGGCCACTCTAACTGACTCCCTCCATGAGCTGGTGTCTGTCTCTATACAAGTGCGTCTTAAATCTTATGTTTTATTTAGTTTCAAGATCTGTGAACTGGATTGAATGCAGAACTCCATAGGCATTCCTTTGATACTAAAAAACCTTTTGAATTAATTAAAGTTTACATTTTCTGATAAAATAATTATCGAAAATCTCATTTTTTAATTAAAATTTTAAAAAATTATCAAAATTCAATCCCTCAGATAAATATCTTCTAGTCTTTATCAAGATTTCATTTTGCTAGGAAAACTTGCCATATGTATCTTCTTTAGCTATGCCAAATTTCATGAAAATCCGAAACCGGTAACACTGTAGTTTTACACCTTTAATGGATGTAAGTCAGTTCTGCAAAATTTACAATTTTATTGAAATCATCCAAGAACCGTACCAAAAAGACCATTCGTAACACTTATGTAATAAAAATGAGATTATACAAATCAACATGAATACATATTGTGCTGATCTAGCTTAGAAACTATTAAAATATCATGAATTTCTGATATTTGCCTTTCATTTATACACTATGATCTATCCAAAATAGTAGATAGTAAAACACTAAATCAAAAGGTATTCTAATCAACAAATTAGGCTTAACAACATATATTGCTTTTTTATTAGCAGCAAAATTATTGTGAACATGTGCAACTTTATTTAATGACTTTGCATAAGTCATGCTACTCAAAAAGGTGTAAGGCAAGGAGATCCATTATTTTCATTTCCATACCAAGCTTGGTATGCAAGGACGCAATGGTCAGTTACTAGTAAAAATAGTTCTGTTGATAAATCCATGGCCAGATTAAGCCTTAGATATACTTTGTCTTTATGAACGCTTGATTATTATCCTAACAAAAATGTTACAGTAATTATTGGTTAGTATTTCCAAAAATCGAAATGTCACTGATATTGAGTTTCTGTTGCAAAAGATAGCATTGATGGAGGAGGTGCAGAATATTCGGTAAACAAAGCTGTTCCATGACCTAGAGACATTTTGCTATTAGACAGGGAGAGAAACAGTTTCCTTCCTTGTAGTACACATGCATAAATATGTCTCTTTTCTGCATTGGTATTGTAATTGTTGACGTTTCTTTAGTGTCTTATTTTTTCTATGTCAATAAAGTGGTTAAGTTATCGGAAGCGAGCTTTTAGTATTTTTTTTCTGGTTGTAAAACTTTCAACCACTTCTTGAATGTTTCTGATGAATGCAAGTTCACTGTTTTCTTTTAAGCACTGTTCTTGCTTGCTTTTTGTTCATTAATAATTACCAGTACATTTCTGTGCCATGTATCTCTCAGCTTAGAAAGAGCATTGCAGTGTTTGGACAGAAAAAAGCATCACAATGTATTTACTGAAAATAATTTAAAATCCTATGAGTAATGCGATAACTACTCACATATTGAATAATTATTATCCACAGTTTAAATGCTTCTAGATATCTTACATAATGTGCTTTGTAATTACTGCAACAACTGCTGAGATAGGTAAATGTAGTGAAAGACCTATACAAATATATGGGCAACACAATCATGATCACATAAGTTCTGGAACACTGACAAATGTACGACCATGTGAATTATAAAAGCAAATTCAAATGGCTTTGGAATACAGCTTCAGGAAGCCGTTTGATTTCGTTCATAGGGGCTATACAAAAAGATAGATTGGCTAATGCCTATGCAGATACAAATTCTGAAAACTTAATGTCCAGGAAAAGTAATCTCAAGTGTTATTGATTTTCCCTAGAGTAAACCTTTCTTTTTAAATTGACAGTTAGGGTTAAATAAACGAACAACAGTTTGACTTGAGAGTCATTTATCTCGAGTCGGATAACAAATCTCCCAAAATCTGAAGCAACAGCTAAAGTGACGGGTATGTTGTTGATTTTAATGTTAAATCTAAACATCACCTTAGCACCATTACCAAATTAGACAAGAAAGACAGAAAGAAAACTGTGCACATGATTACATGGGTGTGTTTGATGACGTTTGTCATAAAAACCTTTGTGGTATAGTTCTGTAGACAAAATAGTTTGTTCCATAGGGGGCAAATTTACCGAAATGGATGTTTTGAAATAATACTTATAATTATGCTATGAACTACTTACACAAACCATACTATACTATAACCATCCAAATTGAAAGCAATAGTAAAGTATTATTAAACAGCATGACCAAAACATGATAATTATATAATTTCACATTTTGCTGAATCAGGACTATCAGTATTCAGTGTGTTAAAACACAATGTTACCGGTCCTCAATTTCCATCAAAATTCATCAACATGTTCCTAAGATATGTGGATTGTATTTATGCTAAAATGGTGTCTTGACAAAAATTGGAACATGGTAAAAATGCATATAAAATTTTAATGAATACAAAAATAGGTGCTGAAATATGGGGACACCATCAAAGAAAACTGAATGCCCAGCCACTATTACTAGACATATGAGGTCATTCATAGTATCAACTAACTCACCAATTATGGTTTTAATTCATAAAACATAGCAGCAATAGATATATGAAACTCTGAATACTGTAGACAAGTTTATATGAGAGTACTCTCTGTTGTGAAAGAGACTTCATAAAATATATAATAAATTTACTACGGAAATGAAATTTAAAAGTGAATGCATCGTAATTATAATGGTTATACCCAAGGCAATTATTGTGCATAATTTCATCAAAATCCAAGCGTGGGCAGAAACCAATGCAAATTTCCTATACCGTGAAAGACCCCCTTTAGGGGTGTCATGTTGTTTTTTCATCAAAATTTATTTGGAAAATGAGTGAACTTTAAGCAAACAGTGGAGGCCCTGATCAGACGCCGCATTCTGCGGCGTCTGATCTGGGCCTGCACTGTTTGCAAAGTACCCCTTTAGGGGTTTCTGGTACTAAATTTAGGGGTGTCATGTTGTTTTTTCATCAAAATTTATTTGGAAAATGAGTGAACTTTAAGCAAACAGTGGAGGCCCTGATCAGACGCCGCATTCTGCGGCGTCTGATCTGGGCCTGCACTGTTTGCAAAGTACCCCTTTAGGGGTTTCTGGTACTAAATTTAGGGGTGTCATGTTGTTTTTTCATCAAAATTTATTTGGAAAATGAGTGAACTTTAAGCAAACAGTGGAGGCCCTGATCAGACGCCGCATTCTGCGGCGTCTGATCTGGGCCTGCACTGTTTGCAAAGTACCCCTTTAGGGGTTTCTGGTACTAAATTTAGGGGTGTCATGTTGTTTTTTCATCAAAATTTATTTGGAAAATGAGTGAACTTTAAGCAAACAGTGGAGGCCCTGATCAGACGCCGCATTCTGCGGCGTCTGATCTGGGCCTGCACTGTTTGCAAAGTACCCCTTTAGGGGTTTCTGGTACTAAATGGGTTAACATAATATTAACAGTTTGATCAGTGGATATGCCAGATATGCTATTACACTGCAACCTCGTTATAGCGCTGATCGATTAAGCGCGGAAATCAGTATAACGCGGTTGTTCCATGGCTCCCGATTTTTTTCCGTCGGGCGAGATTCCGCGTGTCCGAAATTGACTGGGGCGAACCGGCAGATTTTTTCGAGCGTCCGAAAGTGACGGGGGCGAATCAGCCGATTCGCTGAAATAGATTTGCGACAAGCCGCAGACTTGAATCCGTGGCATAGTAGAGCTTCCGCGCATCCGAAATTTACTGGGGCGAACCAGCCGATTTTTTTTCCAGCGTCCGAAATTGACGGGGGCGAATCGGCCGATTAGCTGAAATAGATCTTTGACAACCCGCACACTTGAATCCGGCGCATAGAACTTCCGCGCAAATTTATAACGCGGTGATCACCACTAACGCGGTTGGGGTTCTTGGACCCCACCACCCGCGTTATAACGAGGTTGCAGTGTATTTTTGTTTAAAAAATACCACAGTGTTATTTATTTCACTTCTTTGAACAGTTAAAAGCTTAGCCACTAACAAGCTCATTAAGCAAACAATGCTTTGATCAATTGGGCCCTAGTTTGTGTCTTGCCAGGACCCAGTTCTTAAAAACTCGCAATGTCGTTAGTTAACATATCAACAAACTATGATCATTTAATATGGCACATACAGTAAAGTTCCGCTATTAAGACCACCAAAAATTGAGACTAATTCTGCTTTTAAACGTTTAAGTTGCAATTATTCTTTCTTTGTGTTTTCTGCACACAGTGTCATCTGGTCAGAGACCACCTGTTTAAAACTGGTCTTAAAGACCACTTTTGAACATTCCCAAAGGTGGTCTTAATTTTTGCTGAAAAATTTGACAAGCTACTTTCATTTTTTCAGCAAAAACACCCGGGACTTGTTTGTACATGTTAGAACAGTTAACCCTTATCTTGCTGTTCACGACAACCCCTATATTTGCAAACAGTATAGATCCAGATCAGATGGCTTCTGAAGAAGCCATCTGATCAGGATCTACACTGTTTGACATTCAGTTTATGAATTTGTAGCAATAAATTACATCAAGTAATTTGATTGGTTGATATAACAAAATGGGTGTGGCTTAAATGAATATTCAGCAAGATAAGGGTTAACACTATGACCATAACTGGGCTCGTTAAGCTAGTGAGGCTTTGGAGCCAGTTGTTCAAAACTGTTCAAAGCTAACGACATTATTAGTTAACATATTGTTAAACTTTGAACAACTGGCCCCAGTTAGTTAGTTAGTTAGTTAACGAATTTTTAAAACTTTGATCATTTAATATTGCAATTATGCTAGTATTTTTGCTGAAAAAAAATGTGAGAAGCTACTCACACTTTTTCACCAAAAATAACAAAATTTTAGATATTGTACTTGCTAGAACAGTTAACAATATGACCACTAACAAGCTGGTCAAGCTAATGATGCTTTGAACAACTTGGGCCAGTTGTTCAAAACTAACGGCATCATTAGTTAATGTATCATTAAAAGATTTATAGTTAAATATGGCAAATATTCTAAAATTTTTGCTGAAAAAAATGTGAGCAGCTTTTGCAGATGCAAAAGCTGCTCACGTTTTTTCAGCAAAAATACCACAATTTTCAATATTGCACTTGCTAGAACAGTTAACAATATGACCACTAACGAACTCGTAAACCTAACGATGCTTTGAACAACTGGCCCCTGTACCCTGGTCACTGGTTACTAACCCTGAGTAAAGGTAGCTCATTTATATGTGGATTACTTTTGTCTTTTTCAGATTCACGCCTTGATAACTGGTCCATTTGACACTCCCTATGAGGGTGGCTATTTTTACTTCCTTATCCGGTGTCCACCAGACTATCCCATCCGACCACCCCGGGTAAAACTTCAGACAACAGGGGAAGGGAAAGTGAGATTTAATCCAAATTTGTATAAAAATGGAAAAGTTTGTTTAAGCATAATAGGGTAAGTATCCAGTCAAACAGAAACACAGCAAACCTATAAATATCCCATTGTATGCTAGTGGACTCTTGCACTGCTATATGTTGGACAAGTCCATTTGTTATATAAGGGATATTCTGATTTGTGGCTTGTCATTTTGAGATAGAAGATATTTGATTCTTTTCAGTGTAAGATAGATTTTTATTTCACGGAATGAATTTTCACGAGTGGTTTAGCCACGAGTGAAAATATGTCTTTTGGTGTGCATGAGTGAAATAAAAATTGATCTTACACTGACAAAAAATGAATTTTCTGTTTCTTCCATGCTTTAAACGGTATTTTTAACACAATTTTTAAGTCTCAGCCGTCACCACATGGAACAAAATTTTTCCATGGCTATTTCACATCATTTACGGGGTGTTCAGCAGGTTTACAGGGTATAATATTGGGTGTAAACTGAAAGTTTGCACCTGGAAAATAGCTTGGAATGTTACTTTATGAAACTGTTCACTTGTAATTTGCATTCAAATAATGTCCACAGTTGCTGGGCTTATCTGGCATCGTGTGCATTAATTACATTAAATTGACACTAAAAGTGACGTTATCAACATCTTCATGACATGCAAATGCGCGTGACGTAATTTCTGACACACACTTTTTACTTAACCCTTCTCTTGCTGAATATTCATTTAAGCCATACCCATTTCTGTCTATCAGCCAATCAAATTACTTCATGTAATTTATTGCTACAAATTCATAAATGGAATGCCAAACAGTGTAGATCCTGATCCCGGTAGATCTGATCTGGATCTACACTGTTTGCAAAGATAGGGGTTGTCGTGAACAGCAAGATAAGGGTTAAGGGAAAATTACAGATATGGAATAAACGCAGTAAATGTGTTATTTTTTGATGATACATCAAGTTCACAAGCAGTGATGTTTTGTTTGATTTGAGGGTTAACCTCCCCGTCAACACTGTAAAGGTCATTTTTGGAGACGTTGCTTCCAATTTTGTGGGACTTTTACCCGACATTGAGATGAAATGACATCTCAAGCCCTGTCGCCCAATGGAACCAATAGGGTTTATATAATAAGCATGGACGGGCCGACTCGCACCGCTTTGCCTGGGCAGACTCAGATCCTCTAAGCGGTTTACCAGTACTCGTGTGCGGGTCGGATTCAGCTCTGTGTGGAAGCACCATGCAGCCCATATATTTCTTCAAGCCCCTATCACAAGCGGTGAAAATCCAAATATCATATCGTCACTGTTTGCAGTAACAATATCGATTTTGATTTAACCCTTCTCTTGCTGAATATTCAGTTTAGCCACACCCGTTTCTGACTTTGAACCAATCAGATTACTTGATGTAATTTATTCCTACAAATTCATAAGTTGAATGTCAAACAATGTAGATGCTGATCAGATGGCTTCTTCAGGTCCCATCTGATCTGGATCTACACTGTTTGCAAAGAAAAGGGTTGTCATGAACAGCAGGATAAGAGTTAACTGAGAAATCTATTTTATTGAAAAGCATGTAAGAAATGTTTTTATGTCCCCACCGTTCGAAGAATGGTGGAAAGGGCATATATCGTTGCCCCTGTGCGTCCGTGCATCCGAAACTTAAACACGGTCAATAACTTCCTTATTCCTTGATGGATTTTAAAATTACTTGGCAGAAATGTTAACCATCATGAGAGGACATGTCACATGCAAAACCCATGTCCGTACCTCCAAGGTCAAGGTCATACTTAGAGGTCAAAGGTCAAAAAAAGGGTCCGAAACTTAAACACAATCAATAACTTTCTTATTTCTGGATGGATTTTGAAATTACTTTGAAGAAATGTTAACCATCAGGAGACGGTGTGTCACGTGCAAACCCAGATCTGTAACTCCAAGGTCAAGGTCATACTTAGAGGTCAAAGGTAAAAAAAATGGTCCGAAACTTAAACACAGTCAATAACTTTCTTATCTCTGGATTGATTTTGAAATTACTTGGCAGAAATGTAAGCCATCATGAGACAATCTGCCTCACACAAAACCAAGGTCCTGACCTCCAAGGTCAAGGTCATACTTAGAGGTCAAATGTGAAAAAAGGGTCCAAAACTTAAACATTGTCAATAACTTTCTATGGATGAATACGAACATAGACTTATTTTCAGGCGGTGGCATCCATGTCCTATGAACGCATTTCTAGTTTTTAGCTCACCGTCACGTAGTGAGGAGGTGAGCTTTTGGACTCACTTTTTGTCCGTCGTCCGTCGTCCGTGCGTCCGTCCGTCCGTCCGTAAACTTTTTCTTCAAACGACATCTCGTCCTAAACCACTGAGCGGATTTTGACCAAACTTCACAGGAATGATCCTTAGGTGGTCCCCTTTCAAAGTTGTTCAAATGGTTCCGGTCCGTTGCACATATGGGTCACAGGAGCCAAAAATAGATTTTTTTCACCGAAAATTTAAAAAATCTTCTTCTCTGAAACTGCAAGGCCCAGGTCTTTGATATTTGGTATGAAGCTTCATCTAGTGGACCCCTACCAAGATTGTTCAAATTATAGTGCTGGGGCCAAAAATGCCCCCGCCCCGGGGCCCTTTGGTTTTACATGGGCTTATATAGGGAAAATCTTTAAAAATCTTCTTCTCTGAAACTGCAAGGCCCAGGTCTTTGATATTTGGTATGAATCTTTATCTGGTGGACCCCTACCAAGATTGTTCAAATTATAGTGCTGGGGCCAAAGATGCCCCCGCCCCGGGGCCCTTTGGTTTTACATAGGCTTATATAGGGAAAATCTTTAAAAATCTTCTTCTCTGAAACCGCAAGGCCCAGGTCTTTGATATTTGGTATGAAGCTTCATCTAGTGGACCCCTACCAAGATTGTTCAAATTATAGTGCTGGGGCCAAAAATGCCCCCGCCCCGGGGCCCTTTGGTTTTACATGGGCTTATATAGGGAAAATCTTTAAAAATCTTCTTCTCTGAAACTGCAAGGCCCAGGTCTTTGATATTTGGTATGAATCTTCATCTTATGGACCCCTACCAAGATTGTTCAAATTATATTGCTGGGGCCAAAAATACCCCCGCCCCTGGGCCCTTTGGTTTTACATAGGCTTATATAGGGAAAACCTTTAAAAATCTTCTTCTATGAAACCGCAAGGCCCAGGTCTTTGATATTTGGTATGAAGCTTCATCTAGTGGACCCCTACCAAGATTGTTCAAATTATAGTGCTGGGGCCAAAAATGCCCCCGCCCCAGGGCCCTTTGGTTTTACATGGGCTTATATTGGGATAATCTTTAAAAAATCTTCTTCTCTGAAACTGCAGGGCCCAGGTCTTTGCTATTTGGTATGAAGCTTCAACTAGTGGACCCCTACCAAGACTGTGCAAATTATAGTGCTGGGGCCAAAAATGCCCCCGCCCCGGGGCCCTTTGGTTTTACATAGGCTTATATAGGGAAAATCTTTAAAAATCTTCTTTTCTGAAACTGCAAGGCCCAGGTCTTTGATATTTGGTATGAAGTTTCATCTTGTGGACCTCTTTCAAGATTGTTCAAATTATAGCCCTGAGGCCAAAATTGCCCCCGCTCATGGGCCCTTTGGTTTTTCATAGACTTATATAGGGAAAATCTTGAAAAATCTGCTACTCTGAAACCACAAGGCCTAGGTCTTTGACATTTGGTATGAAGCTTCAGCTAGTGGACCTCTACCAAGATTGTTCAAATTATAGCCCTGGGGCCACAATGCCCCCGCCCCAGGGCCCTTTGGTTTTACATAGACTTATAATAGAGATAATCTTTGAAAATCTTCTTCTCTGAAACAACAAGGCCCAGGTCTTTGATATTTGTTGTGTAGCTTCATCTAGTGGACCTTTGCCAACATTGTTCAAATTATAGTCTTTTGTTGATATTTGGTATGAAGCTTCACCTTTTTAGACCCCCCTCAACATTATGCACATTATAACCCTGGGGTCAATAATGGCCCTCCCCAGGGCCCACTTGTTACTCTATGGATCAGGTGAGCGATCCAGGGCCATCATGGTCCTCTTGTTTATTATTTTTCCATTAATTCAATTAAAATATTTTTGTGGATACTTAGCAGAATCACCATTATGAGGCAGTCTTTTGACACCTGTAACATATTTTTAACTAGAAATAGCTTAGTGTGGCATTTTATATAGTCATCAATTTAGGTTTTTCATCCATATTAACGGTGTGGCAGGTAAAATGGATATTGTTTGCAGCTTCCATTTTTCAAGTCATGGGATAAAATTTTATATTGAAAGTTGTACTGAATGGTATCTTCCCCCAGGATGCAGTTCAATATTTAGCGTGTCAGTTTTGGTTATTTTTAGCTTGACATTGATTTCGAAGAAAACAACAAGGTATTGTCATAGCTCTGGCGTCGTTGTTGTGCAAAAACTTAGACATTTTTGTCTGCGTCATCATCGTGCAAAAACTTGGACATTTTGAAATATCTCTGTCATTACTGAACATATTTACTTGAAACTCGGACTAGTTGTTCATTATGAAAAGGAGCTGCAGCCGCGAGTTGGCACCCACATGCGGTGCTTTTGTTAAATAATACACACCACAACCTCTTTATAACACTAATAATGGGGTCCAAAGCAGAAACTGTGTTATAACCATGTTATATCAGAACAAAAATGTATAGATTATATAGAAAAATGACCATTTATGTTGATTTTTCTGTATAATCTATACATTTTTGTGGATCCATCTTGAAATGGTGTTATATCCAAAACCCTGTTATAATGAACTGTGTGATAATGAGGTTGTGGTGTATTTAGAAAATAGGTGAGCTGTATGAAAAAGGTGGAGACCCTTGTAAGACGCTGGCACTGTTTGCTAATGTCTCATTTTTGGGGTTTCTCGTATAAAAAGTGTAAATAGATTGATTGAAAACATGCAGTTTGCTGGAAACAAACATGTTTGTTGAAATTGTTTTGGCCCCCGCCCATCGAGGCTTGAAGAAATAGATGGGCTGCATGATACTTCCATGCAGAGCTGAAACCAACCGCACACGAGTACTGGTAAACAATTAAGAGGATCCAAGTCTGCCGAGGCAAAGTGGTGCTAGTCGGCCTGTCCATGCTTATAAACCCTATTGGTTTCATTCGGTGGCAGCGCTTGAGATGTAATTTCATCTCAATGTCGGGTAAAAGTCCCACCAAATTGGAAGCAACGTCTCCAAAATGGCCTATACAGTGCTGAGGGGGGGGGGTACGTTAAACTCCAAATCAAATGTGTTTATTTCCATTTTTTCCTCTTAAAAATTGCAACAACATCAAATTGGTTTGCAGTGCCTACATGGGAAGATAGGAAGATGATTGATGAAACTCATTCACTCTTATGGATCATGCAGTTTTCATTCCAGAGCAGTCATGTATTATTTAAAAGAAATGTAGACAAGGAGGATTTTAAAGTGAAAACATTCAAACACTCGTAGTCTGAATACTGAACATGCTTTGGGTCATTTTGTTAAGGGCGGCACACCTATATGTGCATAGGTTTTTGTGCAAAAACAGCGTAACCTGTATCCTGCTGTTCACGACAACCCCTATCTTTGCAAACAGTGTAGATCCAGCTCAGATGGCTTCTAAAGAAGCCATCTGATCAGGATTTACACTGTTTGTCATTCAGTTTGTGAATTTGGATGAATACATCATTCAAGTAATCTGATTGGTTGATAGTCATTAATGGGTGTGGCTAAACTAAATTATTCATCAGCATAATGGTTAACCTTCAGGAGTCTTTTCTGATTGCAGAACCTGGTCAGGTCCCGCCTGGAGCCCAGCTCAAAGTTTATCAAGTATACTTATATCTATACAGTCATTGTTGAATGAGAAACCATACCACAATGAACCAGGATTTGAACAGGTAACTTCCAAGTATTACTGTAACTGTTAGTACATGTATACCTGTATATTTACATTTCCATTGTAAAACCTCATGTAAACCCATAGAAAACAATGTAGTTCATACTTCCATGAATGCATTCAGTCACATGATTTTCAGTGACGTCAGGTGATGTCAGTCTAAACCATGGTTCTCCACGATCTGATAGTGGGTTGGCAATGTCAACTCTGTTCTGCTCTTTGTAGAAAAACAGTGTGTAAATGTTTTTCAGCTTTAAAAATTTGCCCTATAAACCTTTTTTCACTCAGTGATGAGGAGCAAAGAAATAACTTAATTTTTCTTTGTTCATGAAAGTATGAATGACAATGGGTCACCAGCAAAGTTTCCATTCCCTTTGTAGGCGACCCACTGCTTTCAGCAGAAAAAGGAAATTCATTTCGTAAATGAACCACATCCCAGAAAAATTTGCCATATAAATAGCCCCAGATATGAGGGGGTATCCACAAATTATTTTTGTTATTTCAGCATATAAACATAAGTTGTGGGTACTCATTAGAAGCACCTCACCTATCAGTACTTTTCAGATGAAAAAAATAACACCTTATCTGGAGCTATGTTATAATGTGCAGGACAACCTGAACATCAGTGCCCATTTGAAAAACCTGGTCAGTTTTGGATTTGTGCATTTTTGTACACCAAACAAGAAAATCAATAGTTCTAGCTTGGGATAGAAATTCTGTTCTAACCCCTTGTGTTCTTATCCAAAATTGTATATTCTCATCTGCCCCAGCCCATCAGGGCTTGAAGAAATAGATGGGCTGCATGATGCTTCCACGCAGAGCTGAAACCGACAGCACACATGTACTGGTAAAACGCTTAGGGGATCTACGAGGGTAGGCTGAAAAGTTCTGAGCCTGACCAAGATTCAATGGTTTGACCATGCTGAAAGTGCCTTATTTTTCAACATAGTCTCCCATCCTGTCCACACACTTCCTCCAGCAATGCTGGAGTCCTTGGATCCCAGTGGTATAGAAGGTCTCATCTTGGTCCCTGAAAAACTCCTCCACAGCAGCTGTCACCTCCTCGTCTGACCGATAATGCTGCCCAGCCAAGTGCTTTGTCATGTTTGGAATCAGGAAATAATCTGATGGAGCTAGATCAGGTGAATACGGAGGGTGATCGACAAGTGTGAAGCCACAGTCATGCACAGCAGCCATTGCGACAACCGATTTATGAGCAGGTGCGTTGTCCTGATGGAACAAGACCCCTTTTGTCAATTTTCCAGGTCGTTTAGCCTTAATTGCTTTTCGCAATTGTTTTAGCAGATCTGCATAATACTTATCATTAATTGTTCTGCCCTTTTGAATGTAATCTATGAATATTATAGCCTTGGCATCCCAGAACACTGATGCCATCACCTTCCCTGCAGAGGAGACGACCTTTGCCTTCTTTGGAGGGGGTGAGCCTGGGTGCTTCCATTGCATGGATTGTCTTTTGGTCTCTTGCTCAAAGTGATGAACCCAACACTCATCCTGAGTGACAAAATGGTCAAGAAAACCAGTTTGGTCTCCTTAAAAAATAGCCAAGTTGACTTGTGACAGGTTCAGTCTGGTAAACTTTTGGTCAGGCGTCAAAAGCCATTGCACCAATCTGGCGGAAACCTTCGACATTCCTAATTCACTGTGTAGAATGTTCTCTACTCGTTCACGGGAGATGCCAACAGTGTTAGCTAACTGATTCACAGTTAAACGCCTGTCATCCATCACGGCCCTGTGCACTTGGCTGATGGTTTCCTCAGTTGTTGTCGTTGTGGGTCATCCACACCGGTCATCATCTTCAAGGCTGTCCTTGCCCATCTTAAAATTTACTGCCCACCTTTTCACGGTTGCATACGAAGGAGCATCATCCCCTAATGTAGCAACCATATCGGCATGAATGTCCTTAGAAGCTAACCCCTTTTTATGGAGGTACTTGATGACACCAGGATGCCAGATTTTATCCATTTTCTCAAAAACGTGTTAGTATCAATTTTCAAAGTCTAGAATTTCTATGTTATTGCAGGTAAACTTGATATCATTTGAGTCAAATCAAGTAATAAAGGTTTGGATTTAATGAATACAAAATTTCATGGCTGTTCGATGCCTGCTTCTTGGTCAGGCTCGGAACTTTTCAGCCTACCCTCGTAAGCCTGCCAAGGCGAAGCGGTGCGAGTCGGACTGTCCATGCTTATAAACACTATTGGTTTCATTGGGTGACAGGGCTTGAGATGTCATTTCATCTCAATGTTGGGTAAAAGTCCCACAAAATGGGAAGCAACATCTCCAAAATGACCTATACAGTGTTGACAGGGATGTTAAACCCTAAATCAAACAAAAAACAAACAAATATTCTCGCATGTTTGATAAATGCACTGGTTGAATATGACCTCATATTTATGTGCCGTCATTAAGGTTGATGTCACAACATGTTACGTGAGGTCCCTAAACATCACTTTAGTGTCATCACAATATGGGGGACGTCGGCAACCGAAGAGACTGCAGTATTAAAAATCCATCGCGATAGAAATGGAATGTTTGCAAGAAAAAGAATTCTACATGGGTGTGGGGGGTGGATAGAAAAATCCGTCCCTCAGGATCACTGTCCGGCATCACTTGGCAAGCCTCGCGGTTTCGGACAGTGGCCCTCAGGATGGATATTTCCGTCCACGCCTCAAACCCATGTAAGATTCTTATATTCTTACCTGTTCCATTTGTTTCAGGGTAATGGGTATTTGTGAACATTTTTACTTTCATTTTCCAAATACGGTTGCTTTTAGAGACAGAAAGTTACTTGAATTTTTGCAATATGTTAATAATATAAGAATCTTATATGGGTAATAGGGGTGGATGGAAAAATCTGTCCCGAGGGACACTGTCCGGCATCACAAGGCTTGCTGAGTGATGCCGGACAGTGATCCCGAAGGACGGATTTTTCTATGCACTCCTCACACCCATATTGGATTCTTTTTCTTGCATACCTTCTATTTCTTAGTGCGAATTTTAATGCTGCAGTCACTTTGGTTTCCAACGTCCGCCATATTGTGTTGACACTGCAGGAATGTAAAGTGACATCACGGATCGTGCATGACCTCAACCTTAACGACGGCGCATACGAGGTTGTAATCAACCATTGCATTTATCAAACATGCTATTATATTCGATTTTGGTTTGGAACACCAGGGTCAGAACATAAATTTCTATCCCAGGGTAAAATCACGGATTTCCATGTCTGGTGTACAAGAAAATAATAATACATGTAATAATAATCAACCTAATTTATAGAGGGTAACACATTTAGTTCTAGTACAAATCTTCCATATGGTCCTCTTTTCCTGGGTAGAAACCAGTACTAAGCAATGCGATTCCAGTTCAGAAGCCATCTGATCCAGGATATACACTGTTTGGCATGCAGTTTGTGAATTCATTCAATACATTATATCAAGTGATTTGATTGGTTGATTGTCAGTAATGGGTGTGGCTAAATTAATTTATTCTGCAGGAAAATGGTTAAGGAGGGGTGTAGTTTACCGAAAACGAATCAGGAAATCACAAAATTGGCCAAAGTAGCAAGTCTGGACCAGAAAACTTGCACACTCCATACTTTTCATTTCTATGGTGTATTCCTTGCTTCCATAGGATAACCCTTCCATAGAACATATTTATCTCCCTTGCAGAAACTGTTTGAAAAATGCACCCGGTGTAACGGTCAGTTTCTTCCCCCGGCCCATTTCTTCCCCGGGGAAGAACTGGGCCGGCCCGTTTCTTCCCTGGGGGAAGAAACTGACTAGTCAGTTTCTTCCCCACCCAGTCAGTTTCTTCCCCACCTGAATTTTTTTCAAAACCATAGTCAACGAATAATTTTCAGCTCACAATTTGTTATAAATGAGAAAAGAGACCATTCTGAATAAGTTCTGAGTCCGTTTAGCTTGAATGACAAAATTTGCTCTATGCTACACCATTCATGGAGATGCAATATCATATGCATCCCAATTCAAGCATCTTTGATGAATTTTCTTTGCTTTTTAAGACATAAATTAGTATTAACTAAACAGATATAATAAGCCACAAATGTTTGACGCTCAAATCTAAATAGAATTTGGAGACTGGGGGTGGAGAAGAACTGGACCGGCCCGTTTCTTCCCCACCCAAGAGTTTTCTGTTTACAAAAAATTCTTGTGATAAATTTTCTTCGCTTTTTAAGACATAAATTGGTATAAACTAAAAAGATATTATAAGCAACAAATGTTTTGAGCTCAAATCTAAATAGAATTTGGAGACTGGGGGTGGGGAAGAACTGGGCCGGCCCGTTTCTTCCCCACCCCAGAGTTTTCTGTTTACAAAAAATTCTTGTGATAAATTTTCTTCACTTTTTAAGACATAAATTGGTATAAACTAAAAAGATATAATAAGCAACAAATGTTTGGCGCTCAAATCTAAATAGAATTCGGAGACATGGGGTGGGGAAGGACTGGGCCGGCCCGTTTCTTCCCCACCCCAGATTTTTCTTTTTATAAAAAATTCTTGCGTTAATTTTTCTTCGCTTTTTAAGCCATAAATTGGAATAAACTAAAAAGATATAATAAGCAACAAATATGTTTGGAGCTCATATCTCAATTGAATTTAGAAACTGGGGGTGGGGAAGAACTGGGCCGGCCCGTTTCTTCCCCACCCCAGATTTTTCTGTTTACAAAAAATTCTTGTGATAAATTTCCTTCGCTTTTTAAGACAAAAGTTGGTATAAACTAAAAAGATATATATTAAGCAAAAAATGTTTGGAGCTCAAATCTGAAAAGAATTTTGAGATTGGGGTGGGGCAGGACTGGGCCGGCCTAGTTCTTCCCCACCACAGACAACTTAAACATCATAACTGATTTAATTGTACATCACTACACAAGGGTGGGGAAGAAACGGGTGGCCCCAGTTTGTCTCTGCCTCAGACATCCTCTGATATAACTGACATAACTGTACAACACTTGCCAAGGGTGGGGAAGAAACGGGCAGGCCCAGTTCTTCCCCACCCCAGACACTTTCAACGTCATAACTGACTTAACAGTACAACACTTACCAAGGGTGGGGAAGAAACAGGCAGCCCAGTCCTTCCCCGCCCAAGACATCTTCAGCAATATAACTGAAATAACTGTACAACACTACCCAAGGGTGGGGGAAGAAATGGGCCACCCCAGTTCTTCCCCAAGCCAGACATCTTCAGCGATATAACTGACATAACTGTACAACACTACCCAGCGGTGGGGAAGAAATGGGTCGGCCCAGTTCTTCCCCACCCCAACACCTTCAATGTCATAATTGACTTAACAGTACAATACTTACCAAGGGTGGGAAAGAAACGGACTGGCCAAGTTCTTCCCCACCCAAGACATCTTCAGCAATTTAACTGATATAAGTGTACAACACTACCCAAGGGTAGGGAAGAAACAGGCAGGCCCAGTTCTTCTCCCACCCCTGAGTTTCCCAATTCTATTGAAATTTAGAAATTTAAGTGCCAAACACTTGTTGCTTATTATCTGTTTAGTTAATACCAGTTTATGTCTTTAAAAGTGAAGAAAATTTATCACAAGAATTTTTAGTAAACAGAAACATCTGGGGTCGGGAAGAAACGGGCCGGCCCAGTCCTTCTCCATAACCCAGTCTCCAAATTCTATTAAGATTTGAGCTCCAAACATTTCTTGCTTATTATATCTGTTTAGTTTATACTAATTTATGTCTTAAAAAGCAGAGGAAATTTATCACCAGAATTATTAGTAAGCAGAAACATCTGGGATGGGGAAGAACTGGGCCTGCCCAGTTCTTCCCCACCCAAGCCTCCAAATCTCTTGATAATAAAGCTTCAAACATTTTTTGCTTATTATATCTTTGTAGTTTAAACCAATTTTTGTCCTAAAACGCAAAGGAAATTTATCACCAGAATTATTAGTAAGCAGAAATATCTGGGGTGGGGAAGAACTGGGCCGGCCCAGTTCTTCCCCACCCCAGCCTCCAAATTCTCTTGATAATAAAGCTTCAAACAGTTTTTGCTTATTAAGAATATTTTTGTAGTTTAAACCAATTTTTGTCCTAAAAAGCAAAGGAAATTTATCACAAGAATTATTAGTAAACAGAAGCATCTGGGATGGGGAAGAACTTGGCCGGCCAAGTTCTTCCCCACCCCCCAGTCTCCGAATTCTATTGAAATTTAAGGGCCAAACATTTGTTGCTTATTATAGCTCTGTAGTTAATACCAATTTGTGTCTTTAAAAGTGAAGAACATTTACCACAAGTATTTTTAGTAAACAAAAAAAATTTGGGTGGGGAAGAAATGGGCCGGCCCAGTTCTTCCCCACCCCCACTTTCCAAATTATATTTAGATTGGAGCACTAAAGGGTTGTTGCTTATTATATCTGTTTAGTTAATACCAATTAATGTCATAAAAAGCTAAGAAAATTAATCATAGATACTGGAATTGGGATGAAAATTTCCTTGGATCTCCATATATTGTATGGCATAGAGAAAATTTTGCCATTCAAGCTGTAAAGACTCAAAACTAATTCAGAATGGTTTCTTTTTGAATTTTTAACAATTTGTGAGGCATAAATAACTCGTTCACTATGGTTCTAAAAAAAATTCAGGTGGGGAAGAAACTGACTGGGTGGGGAAGAAACTGACTAGTCAGTTTCTTCCCCGGGGAAGAAACGGGCCGGCCCAGTTCTTCCCCGGGGAAGAAACTGACTGGGGGGAAGAACCGGCCTGTTACACCGGGACCAGTTGTTCAAAACTAATAATGTTGTTAGAAAACATATCATTAAAACTCTGATCTTTTATTATGGTAAATATGCTGATATTTTTGCTGAAAAAATGTGAGCAGCTTTGGCATTTGCAAAAGCTTGAAAAAATGTGAGCAGCTTTGGCATTTGCAAAAGCTGCTCATATTTTTTCAGCAAAAATGTCACTTTCTTAGCATTTTGACCACTAATGAGCACTTTAAGCTAATGATGCTTTGAATTACTGGCCCCAGGTATATCATGGTCTTTTCTCCTCCTTATTTGGAGTTATGCTCTAGAGCTTCACCCTTTTCCTGTTGAATAAATTAATTTTGCCCCACCCATTTCTGACTATCAACCAATCAAATTGCTTGATATAATGCATTGATTCAAATTCACATACTGAATAGCAAACAGTATAGATCCTGATCAGATGGCTTCTTCAGATCAGATGGCATCTTCATAAGCCATCTGGGGCCAGTTGTTCAAAGCATCGTTAGCTTAACGAGCTCGTTAGTGGTCATATTGTTAACTGTTCTAGCAAGTTTAATATGTAAAATTTTGGTATGTTTGCTGAAAAAATTTGTGAGCAACTTTTGCGAATGCAAAAGCTGCTCACATTTTTACAGCAAAAAAAATAGCATATTTGCCATAATAAATGATCAAAGTTTTAACGATACGTTAACTAATGATGTCGTTAGTTTTGAACAACTGGCCCCTGATCTGGAGCTACGCTGTTTGCAAAGATAGGAGTTAAAGTGTTGAGCAGTAGAGGGTGAATCAGAAAGAGGGGAAATAGTTTCTTGGCATGCAGGTATTTCATTAAGAGGTGGCAGGAGGCCAAAATGACTGCCTCAATTTATTTTCTGGTCGCCTCAAATGTTATTTTTGTAAATTAAAGTCTCATGAAATTGTAGAATTTGGCTGCCTCAAACTGGTAACTGGCCTCTTAAGAAAAATCTTATTGAAAACCCTGGGCAGTTGTTATTTCTTGTGTTGGTATAGTCAAATCATTTATGACTTGCAGGTCAGAGTTATCATCTGCACCAGTCTTTGAAATAAGGTGAACCAAGTTATCCTATTATGTGACTTCAACTGTAACCCAAAGGCCATTTAGTTAGCGTGCAAAAATAATGAGAAATCTATGATGAATTTGACACCCCCACAACCCTGCCAATCTAGTTGTGACTAGTGTATATCCATGCCTGGATTTATTTCTTATTACATTATTCTGAAAACCACGTGAGCTATAACAAACTCATATATGCCGGTGTAACAGTTTATCTTTACCCCCTGGGTAGCTTTACCCCCGGGGGTAAAGATATCCCGGGATATCTTTACCCCCACCCTGGATATCTTCACCCCCGGGGGTAAAGATATCCCAGCTGGGATATCTTTACCCCCGGGGGTAAAGCTAAACTGGCTAGGATATCTTTACCCCCACCCCAACTTTTGGGTATAAACTATTTTCTTAATGCCCAATTTCTTCTTATATGTAAGAGAAGCAAGATATTGGACTCAATGTTTCACTTTAACATTTTTTCGTTTCAATCATGACTCGGACTAATAGAACTACCCTTAGTAAGAAATATGACCATATTATAGAGGCAAATGATTATTTAATAACTTCTTTTTTGTATATTTTCTTATTCAAAATGTTGCTTATGACAATCTTTCATAATATTGCATTATCCCTGTCATTCGTGAAATGGGGGTGGTGGTGAGTGTGAAGGCGGGGGTAAAGATATCCCGGCTGGGATATCTTTACCCCCGGGGGTAAAGCTAAACTGGCCAGGATATCTTGACCCCACCCCAACTTTTGGGTATAAACTATTTTCTAAATGCCCAATTTCTTCTTATATGTAAGAGAAGCAAGATAGTGGACTCCATGTTTCACTTTAACATTTTTTGTTTCAATCATGACTCGGACTAATAGAACTACCCTTGGTAAGAAATACGACCATATTATAGAGGCAAATGATTATTTAATAACTTCTTTTTGTATAGTTTCTTATTCAAAATGTCCCTTATGACAATCTTTCTTAAACTTGCATTATCCTTGTCAGTTGTGAAATGGGTTGTGGTGGTGAGTGCAAAGGCGGGGGTAAAGCTATCCCGGCTGGGATATCTTTACCCCCAGGGGTAAAGCTAAACTGGCCAGGATATCTTTACCCCCACCCCAACTTTTGGGTATAAACTATTTTCTTAATGCCCAATTTCTTCTTATATGTAAGAGAAGCAAGAAAGTGGACTCAATGTTTCACTTGAACATTTTTCGTTTCAGTCATGACTCAGACTAATAGAACTACCCTTAGTAAGAAATATGACCACATTATAGAGGCAAATGATTATTTAATAACTTCTTTTTTGTACATTTTCTTATTCAAAATGTTGCTTATGACAATCTTTCATAATCTTGCATTATCCCTGTCAGTTGTGCAATGGGTGGTGGTGGTGAGTGCAAAGGCGGGGGTAAAGATATCCCGGCTGGGATATCTTTACCCCCGGGGGTAAAGCTGAACTGGCCAGGATATCTTTACCCCCACCCGAACTTTTGGGTATAAACTATTTTCTTAATGCCCAATTTCTTCTTATATGTAAGAGAAGCAAGATAGTAGACTCGATGTTTCACTTTAACATTTTTCGTTTCAATCATGACAATGGGTGGTGGTGGTGAGTGCAAAGGCGGGGGTAAAGATATCCCGGCTGGGATATCTTTATCCCCGGGGGTAAAGCTAAACTGGCCAGGATATCTTTACCCCCAACCCAACTTTTGGGTATAAACTATTTTCTTAATGCCCAATTTCTTCTTATATGTAAGAGAAGCAAGATAGTGGACTCGATGTTTCACTTTAACATTTTTCGTTTCAATCATGACTCAGACTCAAAGAACTACCCTTAGCAAGAAATATGACCACATTATAGAGGCAAATGATTATTTAATAACTTCTTTTTGTATATTTTCTTATTCAAAATGTCCCTTATTACAATCTTTCATAATCTTGCATTATCCCTGTCAGTTGTGCAATGGGTGGTGGTGGTAAGTGCAAAGGCGGGGGTAAAGATATCCCGGCTGGGATATCTTTACCCCCGGGGTAAAGCTCAAAGGCGGGGGTAAAGATATCCCGGCTGGAATATCTTTACCCCCACCCATGAGCAATGGTAGAGATGTGAAATCCTGAATCATGCAAGCTAGCTTGTGGTGATGTTATGTCAACCATAGACCATTGGACATCAGTAGTACCTTCATTGTTGAGAAGTGTGCTTGTTTTGGTCTTCAAAGTCTGGATTTGGGGTGGGGTGGGGTGGGGTGGGGTCACACTATCTTCAGCCCCACCTATGGGCAATGGTACAATTTGCGAAAAACTGATTAATGCACACTATATAGGATAAGTGTGCTTGTTTGTGTTTGTCAAAATGCTGGAAGGTGGGGGTCAAGCTACCCCAGCAAGGATATTTTTGCCTCCTCCCCCCCCCCACCCAGCTCGGATATCTTTACCCCCACCCATGAGCAATGGTAGAGGTGTGTAGAGGTGAGCAATGGTAGAGGTGCATTTAGAAAATAGTTTATACCCAAAAGTTGGGGTGGGGGTAAAGATATCCTGGCCAGTTTAGCTTTACCCCGGGGGGTAAAGATATCCTAGCCGGGATATCTTTACCCCGGCCTTTCCACTCACCACCACCACCAATTTCACAACTGACAGGGATAATGCAAGATTATGAAAGATTGTCATAAGCAACATTTTGAATAAGAAAATGTACAAAAAAGAAGTTATTAAATAATCATTTGCCTCTATAATATGGTCATATTTCTTACTAAGGGTAGTTCTATTAGTCTGAGTCATGATTGAAACGAAAAATGTTAAAGTGAAACATCGAGTCCACTATCTTGCTTCTCTTACATATAAGAAGAAATTGGGCATTAAGAAAATAGTTTATACCCAAAAGTTTGGGTGGGGGTAAAGATATCCTGGCCAGTGTAGCTTTACCCCCGGGGGTAAAGATATTCCCCGGCCTTTGCACACACCACCACCACCCATTGAACTACTGACAGGGATAATGCAAGATTATGAAAGATTGTCATAAGGGACATTTTGAATAAGAAAATATACAAAAAGAAGTTGTTAAATAATCATTTGCCTCTATAATGTGGTCATATTTCTTACTAAGGGTAGTTCTATTAGTCTGAGTCATGATTGAAACGAAAAATGTTAAATTGAAACATCGAGTCCACTATCTTGCTTCTCTTACATATAAGAAGAAATTGGGCATTAAGAAAATAGTTTATACCCAAAAGTTGGGGTGGGGGTAAAGATATCCTGGCCAGTTTAGCTTTACCCCCGGGGGTAAAGATATCCCAGCCGGGATATCTTTACCCTCGCCTTTGCACTCACCACCACCTCCCATTTCACAACTGACAGGGATAATGCAAGATTATGAAAGATTGTCATAAGGGACATTTTGAATAAGAAAATATACAAAAAGAATTTATTAAATAATCATTTGCCTCTATAATGTGGTCACATTTCTTACTAAGGGTAGTTCTATTAGTCTGAGTCATGATTGAAACGAAAAATGTTAAAGTGAAACATCGAGTCCACTATAATCTTGCTTCTCTTACAAATAAGAAAAATTGGGCATTAAGAAAATAGTTTATACCCAAAAGTTGGGGTGGGGGTAAAGATATCCTGGCCAGTTTAGCTTTACCCCTGGGGGTAAAGATATCCCAGCCGGGATATCTTTACCCCCGCCTTTGCACACACCACCACCACCCATTGAACTACTGACAGGGATAATGCAAGATTATGAAAGATTGTCATAAGGGACATTTTGAATAAGAAAATATACAAAAAGAAGTTGTTAAATAATCATTTGCCTCTATAATGTGGTCATATTTCTTACTAAGGGTAGTTCTATTAGTCTGAGTCATGATTGAAACGAAAAATGTTAAATTGAAACATAGAGTCCACTATCTTGCTTCTCTTACATATAAGAAGAAATTGGGCATTAAGAAAATAGTTTATACCCAAAAGTTGGGGTGGGGGTAAAGATATCCTGGCCAGTTTAGCTTTACCCCCGGGGGTAAAGATATCCCAGCTGGGATATCTTTACCCCCGCCTTTGCACTCACCACCACCTTCCATTTCACAACTGACAGGGATAATGCAAGATTATGAAAGATTGTCATAAGGGACATTTTGAATAAGAAAATATACAAAAAGAAGTTATTAAATAATCATTGACCTCTATAATGTAGTCATATTTCTTACTAAGGGTAATTAGTCTGAGTCATGAATGAAACGAAAAATGTTAAATTGAAACATCGAGTCCACTATCTTGCTTCTCTTACATATAAGAAGAAATTGGGTATTAAGAAAAAAGTTTATACCCAAAAGTTGGGGTGGGGGTAAAGATATCCTGGCCAGTTTAGATTTACCCCCGGGGGTAAAGATATCCTGGCCAGTTTATCTTTACCCCCGGGGGTGAAGATATCCAGGGTGGGGGTAAAGATATCCCGGGATATCCTTACCCCCGGGGGTAAAGCTACCCCTGAGTAGCTTTACCCCCGGGGGTAAAGCTACCCAGGGGTCAAGATAAACTGGGACACCGGTATGCCGTACCCTGCCCATGGGGCTTGGAAAAATGGATTGGACTGCATGGTGCTTCTGCACAGAGCTGAAACCGACCAAACATTTGAGTACCTGTAAAATGCTTAGAAGGTCTAAGCCTGCCCAGGAAAAGTGGTGGAAGTTGGACCACCCCTTAGACCCGAGGGGTTTCTTTGGGCAGCTAAGGCTTGAGATCTTGAGATGTCATTTCATATCAATGTCAGGTAAAAGTCCCACAAAATCGGAAGCAACTTCTCCAAAATGACCTATATGATGTTGACAGGGACTTAAAACCACAACACAAACAAACAAAACAAATCATATGATTCACAAGGGAGACTAAGATCAGGGGCCAGTTGTTCAAAGCATCGTTAGCTTAACGAGCTCGTTAGTGGTCATATTGTTAACTCTTCTAGCAAGTACAATATCGTAAATTTTGGTATTTTTGCTGAAAAAATGTGAGCAGCTTTTGCGTTTGCAAAAGCTGCTCACATTTTTTCAGCAAAAATTTTAGCATATTTGCCATATTTAACGATCAAAGTTTTAACGATACGTTAACTAACGAAGTCGTTAGTTTTGAACAACTGGCCCCAGACTGCACAGATGTGCAAGCTAGTCTTAGTCTTTGCTGTGAGACCATGTTCCTAGACATACTTAGCTGGCCTCGGTAACTCAGTCGTTGCACATCTGACTGGTGATCAGGAGGATGTGGGTTTGATACCTGCCGGGGTCGGCAACATTCTTCTCTACGGTCATACGCTCCCGTCCGCTGATTCAAGAAGGGCAGTTGTCAGTTTCTGGCAAAAGAATGTGCACTGTACTGGTTAACTGACATATATGCCTGACCAGGAAAAGTGTGGATAGGTAAACTGACCAGCTCAAAAATGACGTAAAATAGTGTTGACTGGGCCATTAAACACCAATAGAAACAAACAAACCAAGACATACTTATACTTGTCATGGTCAGTTTGATTGTCATAGGCAATGATGCCATATGTATTTTCAGGAAAGGAATGCTGGTGATGCAAAACGATATAATGATATAATACAGCATGAAACATTACGTGTAGCAGTTTGTGATATGTTAGAAAGGAGATGTCCATGTCCTGAGGCCTTGAGGTAGGTCTTATAACTCAAGTAATTTGACAGTACCGTAAAATTTCGGCTATAAGGCGATTCGGCTATAAGACTGGACCCCTTTTTCAGTTTTTCTAAGGTGAGATTTTGCTTATTCTCTTTTATCAGACGGGTCAAATTTTTGCCATATCTGTCGGGGCCTATCTGCTACCGCCAGATGCCATTTAGATGTGAGAAATCGGCCTTTATTCGTCAGAAAACCCCTCTACTTAACCCTAACATGGCATGTTTGGCAGCTTGTTTATGTCTGTTGACATTCTGTGTCTTCGTTTGTAAGAGTTAAAAGAGTATATATACAATGCTTCTTACAATGATTACACCCAAAACAGCTCCAGACAATTTGATATAAGCACTATCGATTTCTTCCACAGAGTTCGTCTCCTGCAGTGACTGATTATGTTTTGCCGATTAATCTATTTACTCAATGATAAGCTGGCCTTCGTCACTCAGTAGTATGCACATCTAATGGATGGACAGGTTGTCAGTTCAATACCTGCCACGTCTGCATCATTCCTTCAAGCGGATTGACTCTGAAATCTTTTCTGCATCCCTCTCTCCGTTCCGCTGTTTCAATAAGGGCAGTTGTCAGATTTTGGCGAAAGAATATGTATTGTACTGGTTAGGCCTTCCTAAGAATAGTGCAGTTAGGCTTAACTAAAAAAACAAACGAAAAAAATCTTGATGATTATGCATTTGAAGCAAATAAGTACATACAAAAAAAATCTGAAAATTCGGACACCTTGACGTCTTGTAATTCTCCTAAAATTTACAAAATTTCCTAAACTTTACAAAATTTGTTTCACCATCCAGCAAGGAGTCTTAAAGGGACATGCAGAATGGCAAACAGTGCAGACCCTGATCAGACTGCCCCTTTCTGTATAACAAGCTCTTCATATTCTATGGTTAAGACCCAGATACAATTTGTGATATTCATACAGATTCAAGACTTCAGTTCAAATCAGCCATCAATGTTCAATCCATACGTTAATGTATGATAATTTTTCTATAGAATCTAGACATTTTGCCAACAAATGTTCAGTGCTGTTGAAAACAAAACTCATATCACAGGAGTGACAACCTACGTCATAGCAGAGATGTCGTACCCATTTTAGAAGCGGCCATATTGATGTAAATAGGGTAAATAAATGCTTCAAACTAGATATGTACATTACGAGTCTTCAGAAAACACACTTCAGCTGGTAACCAACAATATTTCACCCCATCAGTAAGCTAATTCCAGCTAGAAACATTGAAAAGGCTTCGATAGCTTTGCCACAAGATTTGATTCGGCGCTGTAAACAATGGTAGTTCTGACATCATTGCCAAATCAGCTTGTGTCGAATTATTTAAAGGAAAGGTCACATTTCTGAGACAGATTTCAGTATGTTTGATTCTTTTATGACCTAATGCACCGACTGCGCCTACTTGTTGTGACAATTGACTTTTGTGTAGTAAACGCCGACAAACCTACGAATGGTTATGACATCACTGCTCTGACGTAGGTTGTTCCCCCTGTATCATGAAGAACAACAGTGTAGATAATCCTAGCAGTTTTCATTGATTTATAGGATAACTGTATTCAAAATTGTCATTTTGGGAGTTAAATTGGTGGTTTTACGGTCATAAATTTTGTTTTACAGCGACACGTCAACAGGGTCGTAAAAAGGAATTTGCAACAGTGAAAAACAACAATTTACCTCCCCCCCCCCCCCCCCCATGCCAATTTTCAATAATACTATTATCCCCATTCTAATGCACTTATTTCTTTACTTAAACATTGTACTATTTTGCTCAAGGGGGCAACCAATGTGAGCTGCGTAAAAGCAAAATGAGAAGCGACATTACAAGATTACTGACAGTTTTTTGCAGGATATACTGTTGCAAATTTTAGATATTATTCAATAAAACAGCGCACTACAGATGCAAGTGCATTAGAGTAGATGTTTTATCGATCTTCAGCCGAATATGTAAGCTAATGATTGATCACAATATATTAACCCTTGCCCTGCTGAATATTTAAATATTTCACACCCACTACTGATTATCAGCCAATCAGATTACTTGATGCAAATTATTGCAACAAATTCATAAACTGGATGGCAAATAATGAAGATCCTGATCAGATGGCTTCTTCAGAAGCCATCTGATCTGGATCTAACAATGAAGATCCTGATCAGATGGCTTCTTCAGAAGGGTATTCAGACTCTTCGACTCCGTACTATCTTTATTTAAAATTTGAACAAGTACAATTTACTACTCAATATAGTGTCTAAAAATAGCTGGATGAGTGGCAAAACATTGTAAACCCATATGAGACACCAGGCCTATCTTTTAAAATATAGAGGTCAAGTATAACATACGTTAAGTGCCATGCTTAGACAGAAAGGTAAAATTATGACCAAATCGTCATTGACTGCTAATCGATCATCAATCAAAATGGCATGACTGATAATCGATTATCGTTTTAGCTCTGCTAAGCCAGCCCTATCTTGAAGTGTCTGGATATTGAGGACAATTCTTGTTTTTTCTTGCAGAGAGGTGATGGAGAAGTCATTTCCGGATTATTATGATTATTATGAAAATATATGCAAATCAAATGCCCACCATCAGGGGAGATCAATGCAGGTAAGCTAGGGAACTGGGACATAGCCCCAGATATGGAGGGGTTATGAGGATAATTTTTAATTAAAACTCTTATTTCACCATTAAGCCATATGTTGTGGGTACTTGTTAGAATCGCCTCGCTGAGGCGATTCTAACAAGTATCCACAACATATGCTTTTAACAAGCAGTTATTAAAACTTTTAAGAAGCTTTTAACAAGACAGTATACCCTTGAAAACCACTGTTTTTAGCTCACCAGAGCCGAAGGCTCCGGGGGAGCTTATAGGATAGGCAGTTGTCCGTCGGCGTCTGCGTCGTCGTCGTGTGACGTCAACACTTTTAAACGACATCTCCTCTGAAGCCCCTAGGCCCATTGGGCCCAAATTTCATCTGTAGCATCCTTGGGTTGAGGGATTGAAAGTTTGTGTTTTTTATGAAATTCGGCTCATTGGTTTGGTTGCTATGGCAACTTAGATTTTCCATAGACTTATAATGGGGAAAATTGAAAAATGGCATGCCCCACCCCCTCCATTTCATAATATCACAATATCTTGGAAACCTACAGATCCCCACCCCTAAACCATATATATTCTTGTACCTTATGATAAGACACTTTCATTGACACCAACCTGGGGGTCTCCCTGGGCCTTGCCCCACCCCTGCACTTCACAAAAGGCCTTATATCTCAGAAACTGTTCAGAGCCCCACCCCTAAACCATATATATTCATCTTCCTTATGATAAGGCACATTCATTGACACCAGCTTGTGAGTCCCCGGGGCATGCCCGGGCCTTGCTCCACCGCTTGACTTCATTAAAAGCCACATATCTCAGAAATAGTTCAGATCCCCATCCCTAAACCATATATATTCTTGTTCCTTCTGATAAGACTCATTCAGTCACACCAACTTGGGGGTCTCTTTGTGCTGAGGCAATGTGCCCTGCCCTTCCACTTCATAAAAGGCCATATATTTCAGAAACCATTCAAATCCCCACCCCATATTCATATATGTTCTTGTTCCTTATTATTAGCACACCTACTGTAGGGGTGTCTGCAGGGGCCAGTCCTCTCCTTTCCACTTCATGAAAGGATATCTTGGAAACCGTTCAGATTCCCACCCCTAAACCATATATATACTTGGTCCTTATGATGAGACACATTTAGGGACAACAATCTTGGGCTTTCCTGGGAACGACAGGGCATGCTCCAACCCCTCCACTTATATCTCCAGCCATGCAGATCCCCACTGCTAAACCATATATATTCTTGTTCTTTGTGATAAGACACATTTAGTGATACCAACCAGGGCTCCATTGGGTCCATGCCCCACCCTCTACTTCATAAAAAGCTAATGTTTCATATACTGAGTCCACATTGATGCTCATTTGGATATGGGGGTTCATTTGGCAGATTAAAATGATATCATGTTAAAATACATGGCTGCAATTTTGCAGTGCCCACCTGAGCTCTGGTGAGCATAGTGGCCCATGGGCCTCTTGTTCATTCTTATCTGGAATACATTTGGTTTGGCTAGAATTTGATGCTTGAAAGAAGGTTGAAGCTAGGATGAATTTATTTACAGTACACCACAGCCTCATTATAACACTATTCGTTATGACACGATTTTAGATAAAACACGGTTTCAAGATGATCAAAAATGTAAAGTTTATACAGAAAATGACCACAAATGGTCATTTTTCTATATAATCTATACATTTTTGTTTGGAAAAAAATACTGTTGTTTAACTAACACGGTTTCTGCTTTGGATCCCATTAATAGTGTTATAAAAAGGTTGTGTTGCATTATTAATCCAGCCCCTACACATTGAGGTACAAGTGGTTTGAATACTTCTTCTGTATATGACAAATTGCATCCAAGACATATTAATTGTAACATAAAACCTTAACACAACCTGTAGTTTTCATCCAGAAACTGAGTTAAAACCCCTTTTTATTTCCCAAAAATTACTTTCTTAACCATTGCCATGCTGAGCCCGGATATGCCTTATCTTTCAAACAATGTAGATCCAGATCAGATGGCTTCTCAAGAAGCCATCTGATCAGGATCTACATTGTTTGTCATTTAGATTGTGAATTTGTTGCAATAATTTGAATCAAGTTATCTGATTGGTTGATAATAGGTAGTGGGTGTGGCAGATTAAAATATTCAGCAGAACTCTCCCGTTTAGAAAATTATGACTGAATTTAGATTTCCTGTTCAAAAAGCCTGGTAATAGGCATGGTTTTGATCAGTCTTTTGTGAGTGATTATTTGTTTTGCAAACCCGATTTGTGATTGTAAAATTCTGTCCACTTTCCCGCAATATATATCACATATCAATGTAATGTCACTGCGCTTTACCCTTGTCCTGCTGAATAGATTAGTTCAGCTACACCCATTTCTGAATATCCACTGATAAAATTGCTTGATATAATGTTTTTGTTTAGCAAATGAACTGCATGTCAAACAGTGTAGATCATGATCAGATAGCTTCTTTAGAAGCCATCTGAGTCTACTTGTTCAAAGTAGAAGTAAAACAAAGATCAGGAATCAATACAATAAACTTACTCCACCCATCAAAGACACCAAAGGGAAAGAAACACAAACATGAAGCGACCAGACCATAATGGAAACCTAAGCAAAGGAAGGCCATAAGGACAGATACTTTCCCACAAATTGGCCAAATGGCCATCCAAACTAAAAAGACACAAGTGATACACACAGTAAGTAACAAACAACAACATAAATAAACCGCCTCAGAAGAACCGCCTTGGAACGGACAGTGGAAAGAATTCCATTGGGGGGCTTAAATCAATTTTACATGGCCATAATCCTCGCCCTTACCTCTGTCGCGGTATCAGGGCTCGAGAAAATATCGGTTTTTCAGTTCTGGACTGATTTTGGTATTTCTGAACCGATTTTGACTTACAAAGGATGTTAAAAAATCGGTCCAGTATTCAATGATATTTTCAAAAAATCGGTTCGAAAATTTTCGCCAAGTCGCTAAATTGTGTAAACGAACTGACCTTTTGCCACAGATAATCCAAGCGTGTATTGATAAAACACCTCGAGGGCCAGTTATTGGACCGGCTCATTATTGGTATAGGTAAATCGGATTTGTCCACACAGCCGAACCATTTTCCAGACAGGTTAGAAAGCAAGTACATTGAAAAAAGTCATTCTTTTTTCTGTTGTTTTTATATCTATAGGAGATCTATAGGAGACACACAAAGGGTAATTGAATACACGTTTAATTGAAACAATTTATCAGTGAGAAAAGGTCAAGTTGTTGAACTATTACAAAGGAATTAATTAGGCACTACTATTCAAATGGATTATTCCGCTACTAACCTGTAATCCCCTGGCGTTATCAGTAGGTAAGCTGTCAAACAATTGGAAAAGGTGTGAAATTTGGGTCAAATAATGCAGGACAGATGCTTATTTGTTTACACAAGTGTTTATGTCATTAATTTATGACTGCCTATGTTGAACGGATATTTAAACATAAAAAGTGGTTTTCCACAGGGCGCAATTCAAAAACCACATCTGTTGCATGTAATCATGGAAAAATAAAAAAAAAAATAAATAAGAAATAGATCTTCGCTCCAAAATTGAAACAATAACATAAAACACGTGGTATTACGTCCTAGTGTAATTTAATGTGTATTGTATAAAATGAAACTGAATGACGACATTTTTCCGATCACGTGGTTTCGTGTTTTTTTTTTTTGTTTTTTTGATAAGGTTTTTTTTTTTATTTTTTAAGATAAGGGTAGTAGACATTAGTAATTATGAAATAACATTTATTTACAATATTAAGAAGTTCGGTTCGGCCCTATAAGATTTTCAGTGACTCTAGTAAACCCACGTTTTGGTTCGAGATTTAACCTTTTTTTTTTTTTTTTTTTTCTTTAACGACAGCAAATGATTTTTTATTTAAGAAACAGCCACAATTTAAATCTATGACATAAAACATGTTTGTTTAACGTTCTTTAATGAAAAAATGTGTATTGCGTAAGCTAAAACCGTATGACGTCATTTCCGACCACTTGGCGGCAATTTCGGTCGCCATTTGTAGTTAAAGGACAATGCTCAAAATCAGTAGAATTGGTATTTATTTTGCAAATAGATAACAAGAAAACGATAAAAAAAACAACAAAGAAACAATCATACACTCGCATACATATATACCGGTACCCATGTGTGGAGGGTGAACCAACATAGGCGGACTTTATATAAACTAAACCAAAATGGCGGCCGCCAGCGAAGTGTAAACGAGGGCATTTTCACGAATAAAAACAGGTTCGAGACATTTTTTTTTAAAAATTTTCGTAAGTTTTCGGACACCTAACACCCTGTATTTTGAAATTGAAAAATAATAATGAATGGAAACAAATGACCTTTACAGAAATGACCGAAAATCGGTTCGGCAATTTCCGGGTTTTTTTTTTTCGAAAATCATGCCGGACCGATTTTGATTCTTCAGTTTCTCGAGCCCTGCGCGGTATACACTAATTTTGTTTAGTATGCATGAAGGCTTCCTATCTCATCAGTGTAACATCTCCGAGAACATACAAATCAAAACACTACAGAGATGAAACAGGGTTGAGGACTCGACAGCATACAACAACAGAATTGCTGGAGCAAAAGAAAACCAACAGCTAGACTCCGAGGGGCAAAGCCTTGTTAATGATAGTGCTCGTTAGTAGTGTTAACTGTTCTAGCAAGAACAATATCTAAAATTTTGGTATTTTGCTGAAAAAATATTACAGTGGAAACTATCTAAGCCAAACATGTCTACTCTGAATTCTTGTCAATTCCCCCAAAAAATTGAAGAGTCCAGATTATTTTACCTTGTCTATGATGCAAATTTCACCTGTCTTTTCCGAATTCTGTCTATTCCGAATTCCGAACACCATATTCAGTCATTGTCATTAAAACAGATCTATCTCATCTATGTTATCCGAGCATGTGCGCAAGAAAACATATGTTCTCACGCAAACCTGTTTTCCCCGTTGAGAGCCCCTCTGTTGAGGAATCCTACTGTTAGCTAAGCCTTCATGTTGGAGGAAAATTTCCAAACTGGAGATTTGGAGGACAATTTAATCAAGTACCGGTACTTCAAAGCAGATAAAACAATTATCGGAAAATGCAGCATGTCAAATTGGTGATATTGACTCCGACAAGGACATTGAACACAACACTAAACAATCATGTAAATTGTTTACATGTATGAATATCATTCATTGATAGCTTCTTCATACACTATATGGCAATCTAACTTTGAGCCATAGTATTTTTCTTTGCATTTTCCATATTTTATAAAGTTACATATACAGTAAAACCTGTCTTAGTGGCCACCTCTATTAAGCAAGCAACCTGTCTTAAGCAAGCAGGCTTTCAGTTCCCGAAAAAGGAAAATGTATTAAAATTCACCTTTGTTAAGCAAGCACCTGTCTTAAGCAAGCACTTTTTGATTATCCCATAGGTGCTTGCTTAATACAGGTTGGACTGCATGTGTAAAATGTTACGTCATGTTTTCCATGTGAATAAATTACCTTTCATCACATAACAATCCCCAAATGCCATACCCTGTTTACTCAGAACACCTGTCTATTCCAAAAAAACATCATGGTCCCAGAAGCGTCAGGTTTTCACAGGTTTTGCTGTTGTAGCTTTTTCAGACATTACGATAACTCACCCCGTGCAACATTGTGCATTTTTCATATCTCCAAAATGGCTACTTTTATGATGAAAATCTGTGATATTTTTCTTATTTATACTGCAAACATAGGTTGTGGGTGCTCGTTAGAACCACCTCATTGGGGCGGTTCTAACCAGTACCCACAACCTTTGTCTTGGAGCAGAAATAAGTAAAATAATGTGTACCCCCATAAACCTCCAGTTTTCTCTATATAAAGTGGGGTTTAGAGGGGGTGTTCATTTCAGGGACTTGCTCATGGTAGGATTTCATTGATTTGTGAACTACCTTGGGTCATGAGCAAAGTTTAAATGAAGTGCTAGTGACCCATTGTTGTTCATACTTCAATGAAAGTATAAAAAATTACCTTCATTTCTGAATGAGTAACCTGCTTTATTCGGAATTTTCTCATGATACTGTTTTCTATATGTTTGGGAGGGAAAACATTAACATCATGTTAGAATCTGTTATTTACCAGGACCAGCCTGATGGTCCCCGCCAATTGGGGCTTGGAGAGCTTGATTGGCTGCATGGTGCTTCCACGCAGAGCTGAAACTGGCCTGCTTAGAAGGACTAAGCCTGCCCAGGCAAAGTGAATTGAGGCAGACCCTCCAATGCATATAAGCCTTTTGGTTTCATTGGGCAGCAGGGCTTGAGAGGTCATTTTATCTTGATGTTGGGTAAAAGTCCCACAAAATTGGAAGCAGTGTCTCCAAAATGATCTTAATCATGTTGATGGGGATGTTAAACCTCAATTCAAACAAGCATAAAACCAGCCTGACTAAATATAAAATATTGTATTGTATTAAATTGTTCTGGGTATTTATTTCAGGATCCCTTTGGTGAAAAGAGAGGCCATTTTGATTATCAGTCAATATTGAAAAGACTCGAGGCCATTAAAAAGACATTAAGTGAAAAACAAGAGGGAAGCTCTGACGATGAATACTCCGAATCAGACAATGATACTAACTCAGCGGCCAGCTGATTCTAGTCAGGAGGTTATCAAACATTGTTCATGCTCAACTCAACTGAGCGTGAAATTTATTAATTTTATATTCATTAAAATACAAATCAGACAATTTTCATGCATAGAGCAACAAAGAATGTTGTTTGTCCTGCTCACAAATTTTAAAATGCCAACAACTCCAGCAGTTGTTGGTATTTTGAAATTTATGAACAGGACAAATTTCATGCTTAAGTGAGTTGAGCATGTAAAAAGTCTTATAACCTCAGGACCAGGTTGGGGTTATGAGACTTTTTCATGCTCAGCTAAATGAGCATAGCATTTATGTTGCACATTGATACTACGAGGGCGAGTCAATATAAAACCAGCCTAACTTATTTCTGGGTGAGATTGATCTCTTCTTTTTCGATGTAATTGCCGTATTCAACCACTTCAACAATGGGCTGCATACTGTTGCTCTGGTTGCCATTTGCTCATAAGGGATAAGGGATTTTGGGACCCAACGGGCTATTAGCTTGCGCATACCCAGCGATCATGTTGAAACGCTACCCTGTGAAATGTGTAATGCATGTGCTATTTCTTCCATCTTAATTTGATCAGAGTACACCAGATCCCATACTTTGTTAAACACGTCTTCATCGGTGGCATCTGATGGGCGTCCAGACCTAGTTTCGTCTTCTAAAGACGTTCTACTGCATTCGAATTTCCCAATCCAGAATTTAACTTGTGCATACGAAGGTGCAGAAGACCCATAACATTTGTCAACTTGCAATGTATTTCCTGACCTGTTTTCCCTTTTAAATACAAGTAACGAATTACAGCACGGTACTCAACTTTTGAAGAAAAGCTTGATTTTGCATCGCTAGCCATGTTTGATGTTCAATATCTTATGTGTGAATGACACGATGAGTGTGCGATTATGCCCTCATGCCTAAAATATGTATTGAAACGAGGCATGAAAATCTTTCTTGTCTCGGTCAATTGGAAACATGATAGGCTGGTTACTTATTGACTTGCCCTCATAAAATAACAATTAAAATAGCACCAGGTAAGGCATTTTCTGTGTTCAGATATTTGTCCTGTTCATAAATATTAAAATGCCAACAATTGTTGGCATTTTAATATTTATGAGCAGGACGGATTTCATGCTTAAGTGAGTTGAGCATGAAAGAAGTTTGATAACCTTTGATCCTGACCCCACCTACGCTATGCTGAGGGTTTTGTCAACATTAACAAAGGCTGTTCAGTGTGGGGCCCAGTTGTTCAAAGCATTGTTAGTTTAACGAGTCGTTAGTGGTTGTTAACTGTTCTAGCAAGTACAGTATCTTATTTAGTGTTATTTTTGCTGAAAAAATGAGTGTTATTTTTGCTGAAAAAATGAGAGCAGCTTATTTTTGCTGAAAAAATGAGAGCAGCTTATTTTTGCTGAAAAAATGAGAGCAGCTTTTGCATTTGCAGCAGCTTTTGCATTTGCAAAAGCTGCTCTCATTTTTTTCAGCAAAAATATTAGCATATTAAATGATCAAAGTTTTAATGATGCATTAACAAACGACATTCTTAGTTTTGAACAACTGGCGCGTGATATTTCATTTCAAACACATTACAATAACACGCCCATGGACATAGTGCATTTTTTCACTTCTCCAAACTGGGCATCTTTTCTGAGGAAAATCCATGATACTTTTCTTATTTATACTGCAAACATAGATTGTGGGGTACTCGTTAGAACCGCCTCATTGAGGCGGTTCTAACGAGTACCAACAACCTATGTTTTGGAGCAGAAATAAGACAAATAGTGTTTACCCCCTTAAACCCCAGTTTTCTCTATATAAAGTGGGGTTTAGTGGGGTGTTCATTTCACGGACTTGTTCATGTGATGAATATTTTACATTTGGCCTTGTCAAGATAGTGGACATGAGAGAAAGAATTACCTCCCTTATTCAGTGGAAGACAATTCTTGTGACTTGCTGTTTGTTACCCTGTTCATTTCCTCATCTAAAAAGAGGTCAACACCAAAAAGGAAGGAACTTCAAGTAGACTTCTTTCAAAGAGGGCAGCGAATCAGTTAGTGTATAACTGTTGATGGCTAGCCTCAGTGGCTTAGTTAGATGTGCATCAGATTGGTGAACAGGAGACCACAAGTTTGTTCCCAACCAGGCCCAGCAGCAATCTTTCATCGAGACTGATTATGAAATATTTTCTTTTATATGGACATTATCTACCTTCTGCTGTTTCAAGAAGGCAGTTGTCAGTTTCTGGTGAAAGAATGTGCACTGTACAGGTGAGCCTGCTCATAAAAAGTTTGGTTACCTAAATGAGCAGCTTAACATGATCTTAATAGTGCTGTCCGTGCTGTTTAACTTTAAACCAACAAACCAAGTTCAGCTAATGATTTGTATAATATGGACCCTGTCATGAGAAAAACTAAAAAAGTGCAAATCAGCCTACTCATCTGTGCACTCTGATCAGCATGTCAGCGATGACTGCTTGGATAGTAAAATGCCTCTAATTTAAAACCATTGCTTCAGACAGGGTGCTATTTTCATCCGAAAAGTACTGATATTTTTTTATTTCTGCACAAAAAATGTATGTTGTGGGTATTCATAAGAAGTGCGTGGGCATGAAAAGTATGTTGTGGGTATTCATTAGAAGTGCCCACAACATAGTTTTCATCAGAAAAAATTAAGGTTTTCGTATAAGAAAAATAATATGTGGATACCCCCTCTTCTCTGGGGCTATGGTTCCACTTTCTATACCCCAAACTACAAGACCTTTGCTAGTCTGTGTAGCTGAGCAGGCTGGTCTTTGTCTTGTTGTGACCTAGGTTTGTTTGTTTGGAGTTTAACAGTCAATGCTGTTTAGGTTATATAGAGTCAGTTAGTTTACCAACCCACACTTTTCCTGGGCATGTTTATGTATAAGTGGTAAACCAAAACAGTGAACATTCTTTTGCTGAAAACTGACTACCTAAAAATTTGGACACCTTATGGACTTGTTGTAATTCTCCTAAAATTTTGACAAATTTGTTTCGTGTTCTTGCAAGGAGTCCAAAAGGTGCTGAGGGAATGGCAAACAGTGTAGACCCCGATCAGACTGCTTCAGGAGATGTCTGATCTGGGTCTGCATTGTTTGTTTAGTGAAGACCCTGATCAGACTCTTCAGTAGCAGTCTGATCTGGGTCTGCTCTGTTTCCTTAGCCCTCTCTGTCCCAATACTTAAGATCATTGTGGTATTACCCTTCTTGAGCCCATCGGGGCTTGAAGAAATTTATGGGCTGCACGATGCTTCGTACGCAGAGCTAAATCCGACCTGCACACGAGTACTGGTAAACCGCTTAGAGGATCTAAGCCTGCCCAGGCAAATGGGCTGCACTGGTAAACCGCTTAGAGGATCTAAGCCTGCCCAGGCAAATGGGCTGCAGGCTGCTTCGTACGCAGAGCTAAATCCGACCCGCACACGAGTACTGGTAAACCGCTTAGAGGATCTAAGCCTGCCCAGGCAAAGCGGTGTGAGTCGGACCGTCCATGCTTATAAACCCAATTGGTTTCATTGGGCGACAGAACTTGAGATGTCATTTCATCTCAACGTAGGGTAAAAGTCCCACAAAATTGGAAGCAACGTCTCCAAACTGACCGTTACAGTATTGAGGGGGACGTTGAACCTTATTTCAAACAAAATTACCCTTCTTGAATCAGTGAAGAAGTGAGAAGAGGGAAGAAAAGATTTTATGATCAGTCTTCATTAGAAACTGTGTTGCCAACCCAACAAGTATTGAACCGTGACCCAGGTAGACTTCTCACTCATGATGATGCTTATATGATAAGCTCTTGTTTTGTTTGACAGGACTTCTTTAACCCTTGTCCTGCTGAATATTCATATATGCCACACTCACTACCAATTATCAACCAATCAGATTACTTCATGCAAATTATTGCAACAAATTCACAATCTGAATGGCAAACAATGTAGATCCTGATCAGATGGCTTCTGACGAAGCCATCTGATCTGGATCTTCATTATTTGGAAAATAAGGCATATCCGGGCTCAGCAGGACAAGGGTTAAATCTGTGTTCTATGATTAAAGGTTTATCTGGGTGCATCTGACTTTTTTGGCAGGGGAGACAACTTTTAGGACTTACTGTTTGCTGTCCAATCAATGTAGCCCTCACCAGCAGAGGTCTAGTCAAAGAGGAAATAATTTGCTTGATATAGGAGTTTAGACTGAACCCTTATCCTGCTGAATACTTTTAATTAATTTTGCCACACATTTCTGACTTTCAGCCGGTCAAATTACTTGATGTATAATATTCCATTATTTGAATTTGAAAACTGAATGAGAAACTGTGTAGATCCTGATCAGATGGCTTCTTCAGAAGCCGTCTGATCTGGATCTAAACTGTTTGCAAAGATAGGGGTTGTCGTGAACAGCGGGATAAGTGTTATACGAAAGAATTTGCTTCTATGAACATTATTAAGGGTTGTCTCCCCTGAAAGAGGTGTATCTGCTACTGTGGAAGAAGAATCCCACCTGCTGTTTGTCTTATGTGATTTGATATGCTTCATTAAATTAATTGCCATTTTTAGCTCATCTGTAGAAATGTACAGGAGATGTTGCATTATTCTGGCTGGGTCCAACCATTCAAATCCTTGTTTGCTTAACAAACTTATTTGTAGCCAAAAAACCTTTAAATGGTTTTGTGAGTAGAATCAAATTCACAGGTATGTTTGCTGAAAAAATGTGAGTAGCTTTTGCATTTGCAAAAGCTACTCACATTTTTCAGCAAGAATAATACATGTAGTGTATTTTTCAGCAGCTTTTGCTGTTCACATTTTCCTCCAAAAATAATAGCATATTTGTCATATTAAATGACCAAAAGTTTTTAAAAATACATCAACTTACAACATATTTATTTGTGGTCAAATGGGTCTTTGGTCCAGATGTTCAAAGCCTTGTGAACATAACTAACTCAGTTGTCGAAATGTTGTAGCAAGTTTCAGTTCTTGATAAAGAGGTATTCTGATCAGTAAAAACATGAATCTGGCCCTAATGATAAACTTAATACAGTAACAGAACTTATGCACTGATTAGCTTTGAGCAACTGGGTCCATTTGTTCAAAGCACTGTTGGCTTAACAAGCTTGTTACTGACAAAAATGTTACCTATACTAGCAAGTTCAATATCTAATACTCTGGTATTTTTCATCACGAAAGCACGCCTATATAATTTTGACAGTTTAAACTCTGAACTGGCAGGAATGACTGCAGAAATTTTTTTTTTGATAAATCTCCCAAGAAACTTACATGCCTGGGTTTTGGGGTCAAGCCGCCTTGATCTGCAAGATGATGCAATCGTAGAGTGGCCCCTACCCAACGGGGCTGGAAGAAATAGATGGGCTGCATGATGCTTCCACGCATAGCTGAAACCGAACGTGTATGAGTACTTGTAAACTGCTTTGCAGATCTAAGCCTGCCCGGGCAAAGTGGAGCGAGTCGGACCGTCCATGATTGTAAACCCTATTGGTTTCACTGGGCAACAGGGTTTGAGATTTCATTTCATCTCAATGTTGGGTAAAAGTCCCACAGAATTGGAAGCAACATCACCAAATGACCTATATAGTGTTGACGGGGACGTTAAACCTCAAAACAAACAAACAAACAAAATCTTACAGCTGCTGGTGGTTACCGGTACTTTAATATTCTATGCAATGCCATTATGCCCACTTTTTCAACAGAGTGATCGCTAAGTTCATGTACTCGGTTCACCACAACCTCATTATAACTTTTTGTTAAAACACTGTTTTGGATATAGAGGATCTTACATGAGTGTCCATGTATTATTGAATTTATTAAACGAGCTGAGGAAAAGGGATAAAATGCGAGGCTTTGCCGAGCATTTTATCCCTTTTCCTCAACGAGTTTAATAAATTCAATAATACATGAGCATGAATGCAAGATTCTGTTTATCATATGACATTTAAAACGCATTTTATTCACGATTGTTTACAAAAATATCAATATTCTGCTGTTAGTAAACGCGACTTCGTTAAGGACGTCGTACGTGTAATGTTACTGGACGTATCTAGCTAATTTACATATTTAATCCACTAGTGGATTATTGAAAATATTACATGGCATTATTACACTCTCAGACGCGACGTCATATGATAAATAACGGTTTCAAGTTGGAGCCAAAAATGTATAGATTAAAAGGTCATTTTTCTATATAATGATATATACATTTTTGTTTGGATATAACATGTTCGTTTGACCAATAGGATTTCTGCTTTGGACCCCATTAATAAATAGTGTTATAAAGAGATTGTAGTGTCTATGCAAAAATGTTTTACTGAATGTGGATTAGGTCACAATTATTCAGTTTCTGTAAAAGTAGAAGTATTTTCATGTAAATTTCTGTGACTATTTCCAAGAATATTTCTATGAATAAAGTCTTGGAACCCTTAAACTGCCAGTCATGACATTTACAGACATCATTTTCAAATATCTGTTCCATATTTTTCAGGGAAAATGAGGCTTGACATATAAAATGTCAAGCCTTATTTTCTCTGAAAAATAATTTAGGAAAAAAATTTACGTCTTCTCTAAATATTACTGTGGTATTTTAGGGGTTAACAATTGCCCCCAAAATTGTGTCAAAGTGTGTTTTTCTAAGTGTGATATTTATCTGGGGCCAGTATAGTTTGTTACACGGTATGAGAAAAAATTGCAGCAGAATGTTAACCCTTATCCTGCTGTTCACGACAACCCTTTTCTTTGCAAACAGTGTAGATCCAGATCAGATGCCTTCTGAAGAAGCCATCTGATCTGGATTTACACTGTTTGACATTCAATTTAAGAAGTTGTAGGAATAAATTACATCAAGTAATCTGATTGGTTCAAAGTCAGAAATGGGTGTGGCTAAACTGAATATTCAGCAAGAGAAGGGTTAACATTAATGACTGAAAGCTCTTGAGTTCCTATCCAGGTTATCCTACCCAGGGCAGGATAAAAATAGAGACTTCTGACATGTATGGTATGTACAGGTGGAATAGGACTTAATGTATAAAGTTGTTACAGTTGATGTTATGGTGGGTTACGTTACGTGATGTCACTGAATGTCAAAGTTACATCATCACAGTATGACAGATGTTGGCCATCAAAGTCAATGTGTTAGTAAAAATTTTTACCCAGGAAGAAAAACAATCTAACTTTGGTATGAGGGGTAGAAAAATCCATTGTGAGGGTCACAGTCAAGCATCTTTTGCAAGGACATAACCCTCAGGACCGAATTTTCTGTACACTCCTCAAACCATGTAAGAGTCTTGACAGACATGTTTATTGGTGCAGTTTCTGATCATTAGGCTCATTATTCTGGTTTCCTTCACTGAAAATGATGTTATGCAATGTCATATTGCATGCACAAGTGCATAAGACCAGGGCCCAGTTGTTCAAAGAATTATTAGCTTAACAAGCTCGTTAGTGGGAAAATTGTTAACTGTTCTAACAAGTACAATATCTAATATTATGTTATTTTTCTGAAAAAAATGTGAGCAGCTTTTGCATTTGCAAAAGCTGCTGACATTTTTTCAGCAAAAATATTAGCAGATTTTCCATAATAAATGAGCAAAGTTTTAACGAATTGTTAACTAATGATGTTGTTAGTTTTGAACAACTGGTCCCTGATGAGTCCGTACAAGACAAAGCCTGCAGTAAGATCAGTGTGACCTGCAAACACTCTGACCAGCCTACATGTCCACCCCCAGTGAAGTGAGAGGTTTTGCTTACCTCTCATTGGATAGTCCTAAACCTGTAGAAGGCTCATGCAGACAGCAAAGAGTCTGACCAGACTGGGCATATGTGCAGTCACTGGGTCATAAATGTCTTATGGTAGGTTTTGTTGTGCACTGACTTAGATCATTTTCATAACCAACTCTTTGTCTAATATCATAGCCTCAGAAAAGAAGGGATATCCAAATATCGTTTTTAGCTCACCTGTCATGTGACAAGGTGAGCTTTTGTGATCACATTTTGTCCGTCGTGCGTGCGTGCGTCCGTAAACAATTTCAAATAAGTATATCTCTAATACCCCAATGGCCAATCTTGATCAAATTTCATGAGAAGCATCATCAGATAGGGGGAAAGGCTCCATAGGGTTTTTGGGCTGATCAGATTGGAATTCTGGTTGCCATGGAAACAAAAAGGTTCCATAGACTTGTACGAGCATTGTTCAAATATGAATGCAAGTAGAATGTTTTCTCATGCACTAATGCGAAAATCACCTGGAAATAAATATCACAGCGTAGAAAAACATTTTACCTATACATTGATACCAAACCTGTTAAAATCCATGCACTTTAGCCATGTATATCTTTCGATAAACACTGTCTACTCTTGTATACTAATACAAAACATGGTTGGAAGAAGGTCAGAGTACGCCGTTGAAATACGGTCCTATATTAAGAATCGTTGTATTCTTGGTATACGGTGCAAAGACATTTTTGATGAAATATGTTCTGTTTATGGGCATAATGAAATGTCTTTTCCGACAGTTTTTCGTTGGTGTAAGAAATTCAGCTGTTGGCTAGGCTCAACAGAAGATGCACCACATGATCGTCAGCCGAAAAGAGCAACATCTGCAAAGATGGTTGCTAGAGTGAAAGAAATAGTTGCTACCGATGCACGATACACCACTAGGCAAATAGCTAGTATGGTTGGCATCTCATTAGGAGCAGCTCATACAATTTTGAAACGGGATTTGAAAATGAGAAAGATCTGTGCTAGATGGATTCCCCATCGGTTGACAGATGAGCAGAAAAAGACACGCGTTCAGTGTGCAAGAAGTTGCTTAAAAAGTTTCCAAATTACAATGCACGGTCTTTCGCTATTGTCGTCACAGGTGACAAGACATGGGTTCACTTTTTTGAGCCAAAACGAAAGATTCAGAACAAAATATGGGCAACAAAGTATTGCAAAAGACCATGCATTGCAAAGCGGACCATGAGCGTCAAGAAGGTAATGTATGCCATATTCTTTTCAAATCAGGGCCCTGCTGTTGAGGTTGCTGTGCCTAAAGGCTAATCTGTAAATGCGAAGTTTTACAAGAATAAAGTTCTTCGAAAATTGAAGGAATATTTCAAAGAACGAAGACCCGCAACTGGTTTGGCCAATGTCAGATTGCTACATGACAATGCGTCATTGCACAAGGTGTTCATTGTGCAAGACTATCTGAAGCAGAAAAAGGTTGTTGAACTGCCTCACCCCCCGTATTCCCCTGACCTTGCCCCGTGTGACTTTTTTTTTGTTCCCGCGGCTGAAAAAATACCTTTCTGGTCGAAAATTTGTACAGCTCAAACACCTTGGTTCTGCAATATTCCAGTGCCTTCATAGTATACCTCGAAAAGACTACCAAAATGCATTCAATGATTAGATCAGAAGACTGAAAGTTTGTATATCTGTTAAAGGAGAATACTTTGAGGGGACAAAATAAATTTTTCACAGAAATCTATCACAGAATCATTTTTATGTGCTTAGTTGCATTCATATTTGAACAGTCCTCGTAATGGGGAAAACGACTTCTCCACGTTTTCTCGGCCATTTCTGATCCGATCTTCATCAAACTTGATCTTTTTGTAACTTTTCATAAACGAGGACAAGCATAAAATCTCGGACGAGTTCGAATTTGGTTTGAATCTGACCAGCGGTTTTCGAGTTACATCCCCTTGAGCGTGAAAAATTTTCCCATAGACTTATAATAAGGAAAACGACGTCTCCACTTTTTCTCAGCCATTTCTGATTCGATCTTCATCAAACTTGCAGATAACCAGGAGGGGCTTACAGTCTATATAGAGTTCAAATTTGGGCTGCACGGACAAACAGCTTTGGAGTTACCTGTCCTTGAGCATAAATATAAGTGAAAAATGATGTCTCCAGCTTTTCTCAGCCGTTTATGATCTGATCTTTTTAGCTCACCTGAGCCGAAGGCTCACAAGGTGAGCTTACAGTATAGGTAGGCATCCGGCGTCCGTCCGTTGTCCACACCTTTGAACTTGAATATCTAAGTGACTAGTTGGCCAATCCCAATCAAATTTTATGTGCAGCATCACTGGGTTGGTGGATTAACTGCCTTAGGTTTTGGACCAGTTTTGATCAGAACTGTGGTTGCCATGGAAACAAAAAGGTTCCATAGACTTATAATGGGGAAAACGACGTCTCCCCATTTTCCTTGGCCATTTCTGATCCGATCTTCATCAAACTTGCAGATAACCAGGAGGGGCTTACAGTCTATATAGAGTTCAAATTTGGGCTGCACGGACAAACAGCTTTGGGGTTACCTGCCCTTGAACATAAATATAAGTGAAAAATGGTGTCTCCAGCTTTTCTCAGCCATTTATGATCTGATCTTTTTGTAACTTTTCATAAACGAGGACAAGCATAAAATCTCGGACGAGTTCAAATTTGGTTTGAATTTGACCAGCGGTTTTCCATTTACATCCCCTTGAGCTTGAAAAATTTTCCCATAGACTTATGATGGTGAAAATGACCCCTCCACTTTTTCTAAGCCATTTCTGATCCGATCTATATCAAACTTGCTGATAACCAGGAGGGGCTTACAGTCTACGTCAAGTTCATATTTGGGATGCATGGGAAAAACAGCTTTGGAGTTACCTGCCCTTGAGCATAAATATAAGTGAAAAATGGTGTCTCCAGCTTTTCTGAGCCGTTTATGATCTGATCTTTTTGAAACTTTTCATAAACGAGAACAAGCATAAAATCTTGGACAAGTTCGAATGGTGTATCCAGCTTTCCGCAACCGTTTTTGATCTGATCTTTTTGTTACTTTTGGTAAACGAGGATAAGCATAAAATCTCTAATGAGTTCGATTTTGGCTTGAATCTGACCACCAGTTACATCCCCTTGAGGGTGAGAAATTTTCCCATAGACTTACAATGGGAAAACGATGTCTCCAACTTTGCTTGGCTATTTCTAACCTGACCTTCATCAAACTTCCAGATAACAGTCTATGTTTAGTTCGAATTTGGGCCGCATGAGACAAAAGGCCATTGAGTATTAGTGAATAATAGTGTCTCCACCTTTTCTCAGCCGTTTCTAATCTGATCTTTTTTAAACTTTCAGTAAACAAGAACAAGCATAAAACCTCAGATAAATTTGAATTTGGCTTAAATCTGACATTCGGTTTTGCAGTTACAGCCCTTAGAGCATGAACAATTTTCCCATAGACTTACAATGGAAAAACGACTTTACCAACTTTTCCCCACCATTTCTGATCTGATCTTCATAAAACTTGCAGATAACCAGGAGGGACATACAGTCTACATAGAGTTTGAATTTCGGTTGCATGAGACAACTTTGGAGTTACCTGCCCTTGTTTATTGATTTGAGGTTTAACATCCCTGTCAGCACAGTGTAGGTCATTTTGGAGACGTTGCTTCTAGTTTTGTGGGACTTTTGCCCGACATCGAGATGAAATTATATCTTAAGCCCTTTCAACCCAATGAAACCAATAGGGTCATTATGCATGGACGCTCCAACTGGCACCACGTTTCCTGGGCAGGCTTTGAACCTGTTTACCAGTACTGCATAGAAGCACCATGTAGCCCAGTCTATTTCTTCAAGCCCCGATGGGCATTCTTAAAACATCATTAATGATTTTCTGGTACACAGATGAGCGATATAGGGCCATTTGGCCCTCTTGTTCTTATTTCTAAAACTATGTTGTGGATACTCATCAGAAGCGCCTCTTGCCTCAGCCAGGCACTTCTAATAAGTACCCACAATAAACGATTTCATGCAGAAATAAGAAAACGGATGAAAAAAGCGCCTGATCTGGAGCTGTAAAATGTTCCATCATCATCATCATCATCATTACTACTACTACCTAAATAGCTGTTGGGTAATAAGGAGCCCAGTGTACTGTAATTGTGCAAACATTCATGATGTACATGATATTGTATCAGTGTTTGTTATTTCAAATTTTGTGATCAGCTAAAATATGCTAACATTGCCATGCAAATTAATATAAAAAATTTGTGTATTGCAATTAGGAGAAAATTGCAAACAGGAGAAATTTGTTAATCTTGGAACTTTAATTCCGGTAAATTTGTACAAATCTGGAAAACTACAAACATTTGTACACACAGAAGTATGCAGTCACAGTACTTTGGCCCCACTGTCAGTGTTCTGGTTCTGCTTATATGGCAGTGGAACACATCCGTCTGTCTTAACAATTTACTGCCTACATCATAACCCTGCTAGTGTAATGATCCTAAGTATTGGTGCAGATAGACCAAAGAAAACAGTGCAGACCCAGATCAGACTGCTCCTGTGGGAGCAGTCTGATCAGGATCTACACTGTTTGTCAATTCCCTATGCACCTTTTGGACTCATTGCTGAATTGGAAAAAATGTCAGAATTTTAGGAGAATTACAGGCTTACAGCAGGGTCTTAATGTGTCCGAATTTTTAGGATCTTTGTGGTATTTAGATTAAAGCCAGGGCACGACAAAACCTGCAAGAAGATCCAAAGCATTGATAGCTTAACCCTTTAAAGATTTTGTTTTGAATGGAATCTTCCACCCTTATATACAGCAGGAGTCCATTTAGAAATTTAGGGGTGCCAGGGACAGTTATGTTTTAAATTAGAACTTTATTTAGAAATAGGTTGAACTTTCTGCAAAAAGTATCTCTGCATTCTGCGGCATCTGAACTTGGCATGCACTGTTTCGCCAATGACCTGTTTCAGGTTTCCAGAATAAAATGGACTAATGAGTTTGTTAGTACATGTAGTTGAAACAGGAACCAAACATATGTTCACAACACTGGTATTCTTGCTGAAAAATATTCACATATTAACCATATTGATTTAAATGATTTAAGTTTAATGATACGTTAACTGATGACTTTGTTGGTTTAGTTTGGTTTGTGGAGCGCTGTGGTGCAGTGGTAAAGTATCGGCCTCGGGTTCGAGAGGTACCGGGCTCGAACCCCACGAGCGGCAAGTGTTGTTTCCTTGAGCAAGAGACTTTATCCACATTGCTTAATACTGGTTTCTACCCAGGAAAAGAGGGCCACATGAAAGATCAGTACTAGTTTACTAAATGTGTTACCCTCTATAAATAAGGTCGATTATTATTATTATTATTATTATTATTATTATATTATTATTATTATTATTTTATTATTATTATTATTAATGTTTTGAAAGACTGATATCAGCCTCAGAGGCCACCCTGTATGGCAAGTCATCCCTTCATCACGTTTACAAGTCTGTGAAATGCCCCACTTTATATGGAGAAAACTGGGGTTTATGGGGGTATCATTATTTTTTAGCTCGCCTGTAAGAAGTACATGGAGAGCTATTGTTGTCACCTCATTTGTGCGTGTTTGCGTGTGCGTGTGCGTTCCCGTCACACTGTGTTAAAGTTTTTCAGATGCTTATATCTCAACAGTCACTCATCACAGAGCACTCATATTTGGAACTTAAGTACCTGGGAGGGTCTTCTGATGTTCAAAGACAACAGACCCCTGGGTTGATGCCCCAGGGTGGGGCTAGGGGTCAAAACCTAGAACACCTCTGTAAAACTGTGTTAAAGTTTTTGAATTACTTATATCTCAACAGACACGCATCACAAAGGATTCATATGCTACAACTTGGATACCTGGGCATGTCTTCTGAGATTCCAAGACAACACACCCCTGGGTTCATGCCTGGGAGGATGGATGGGGTGGGGCTAGGGGTCAAAATCTAGGACACCTTTGTAATTTGTTATATTATATATATTGGTCATATATCAGCCAACCATGCGACATTGGTTCAAGTGTAAAAGGTGAAGGTCATGGTGACCTACATTTCACGGTCCAGTGATTTTGCCTTATATCTTGAAGACTATTTGTTGGAGAAATGTCATACCTGGGATATTAGTACCATATGACCCCATGATTGACCTCAAAATATATCTAGGTCACTGTGACCTATATTTCATGGTCCAGTGATTTTGCCTTATATCTTGAAGACTATTTGTTGGAGAAATGTCATACCTGGGATATTAGTACCATGTGATCCCATGATTGACCTAGAAATATATCGTGGTCACTGTGACCTATATTTCATGGTTCAGTGATTTTGCCTTATATCTTGAAGAGTATTTGTTGGAGAAATGCCATACCTTGGATATTAGTGACATGTGACCCCATGATTGACCTCAAAATATATCTAGGTCACTGTGACCTATATTTCATGGTTCAGTGACTCTGCCTATTATCTTGAATACTATTCGAAGGAGAAATGTCATACCTGGGTTATTAGTTCCATGTGATCCCATGACTGACCTCAAAATATATCTAGGTCAGTGTGACCTATATTTCATGGTTCACTGATTTTGCCTATTATCTTGAATACTATTTGATAAAGAAATGTCGTACCTTGATTATTAGTTCCATGTGACCTACTGATTGACCTCAAAATATATCTAGGTCAGTGTGACCTATTTCATGGTTCAGTGATTTTGCCTATTATCTTGAATAATATTTTGATAACGAAATGTTATACCTGGGATATTACTTCAATGCAACCAGATGATTTACCTCAAAATATATCTAGGTCAGTGTGACCTACATTACATGGTTCAGTTACTTTGACTTATAGCTTGAATACTATTGGATGGAGAAACTTCATATCTGAATAATCAGTTCCATGTGACCAGATGATTGACATAGAAATATATCTAGGTCAGTGTGACCTATTTTCATGGTTCAATGATTAGCCTTATAATTCAGACACAATTTGATTCTGAAACGAAATATCTGGAATATATGTTCCATGTGACCTGATGATTGACCTCAAAATATATGAAGGTGACTGTGATCTATATTTCATGGTTCAGTAGTTTTACCTTATATCTTGAAGGCATGAAACAGGCGAGCTACGCTGTCGTGCGACAGCTCTTGTCCTATTTCCGCTCCAAGACATAGATTGTGGGTACTCGTTAGAACCACCTCAATGAGGCGGTTCTAAAGAGCACCCATAACCTATGTTTTAAGTTTAGATGAAAATAATATCACAAATTTTCATGAGAAAATAACCATTTAGGACATATAAAAGAATGCACTATGTTACATGGCTGTGTTATCGTAATGTTTTGTTGTTTGGATAGCTCAAAGACTTCAGAAAAGTTGTATAAATAGTATAGACTCTGATCAGCCTGCACTAATGCACAAACTAATCTAAGTCTTTTCTGATCAAAGAGTATTCTTAATATGTTCATTTTAACTCTGGTGCATTTGGATGTGAATGTGGAGGAGTGTTATAAGCGCTTCCATCCAAGTTTAGCATATCATGTTTGTTTGATTTTGTTTGATTCGAGGTTTAACATCCCCGTCAACACTGTATAGGTCATTTTGGAGATGTTGCTACCAATTTTGTAGGACTTTTACCCCAAATTGAGATGAAATGACATCTCAAGCCCTGCTGCCCAATGAAACCAATAGGGTTTATAAGCATGGACGTTCCGGCTCACACCGCTTTACCGGGGTAAGCTTTGATCCACTAAGCTGTTTACCAGTACTCGTGTGCGGTCGGTTTCAGCTCTGCATGGAAGTATCATGCAGCCCATCTATTTCTTCAAGCCCCGATGGGCAGAGCCCAATAGTATATCATGTTGATTGAAAATTTTAGCCCAAGTTGTTGCAAGTTTCGTTTTGAGGGACCCTATATGCATACTGTAGTGCATAGAGTTTGTATGTTTTGTTGTTTATATTTCACTTTGCAAAACAATTTCTTTACAAACAGTTATAATATTGTGTTTCTCATTTTTGTTTTATCCCTTATCCTGCTGTTCACCACAACACATACCTTTGCAAACGGCGTAGATCCTGATTAGATGGCTTCTAAAGAAGCCATCTGATCCGGATCTACACTGTTTGACATACAGATTATAAAATACATCAAGTAATCTGATTGGTTCAAAGTCAGAAAAGGGTGTGGCTAAATTAATTATGCAGCGGGATAAGGGTTAAAAGCTGTTAGACCTTGAAGTGCCAAGGAAAATTCTACAGCAGATGATAACTTTTTTTTTCATTTATCATAGAAAATAAGTTGTGACATTTCATGTAAATTGACAGACCCACAGATGATTCACATGTAATGTCAAGATTACGATGTTTGAAAACTAGATACTGTCTGCTAGTGGTGACTTTCCAGCAGGCACACGTCGCTAGGGCAACGTCAAATCAATGTCGGTGCAACGTCACAACGTTGCACTGACATTGATGTGACGTTGCATAAACGTCATGATGTTGCATTGACATTGATCATTGATGTGACATCACAGTTACGTCATGTGCCTGCTGGGTGTTTTTTTCAGGGCTAAAATGCATTGATATCATTCATATTTGATTCTGTTAATACTGAAGATGAATGCAAAATCAGTTATTAATATAAAAATGCATCATTACAGTAATAAAATGTTAGAATAAGCATGAAGTTCTCTGCTGTTATTTCATTCTAGTAGAATTGTTGACCCCCATAGCCTACGATAAGATAGCATGGTTTCTTCTTTCATGGCTTATAAAAAAATCTGAACAAAATCTTTGGTATTTTTATGTCCCCCATAGCGACAGCGGGGACATATTGCTTTTGCCATCTGTTTGTTTGTTGGTTTGTATGTGGAGAACTTTAACGTTGGTCATAACTTTTGAACCGTTAAAGATAGAGCATTCATATTTGGCATGTAGGTTTCTTGTGACAAGACCTTCACATTCATGCAAAAAAATTTTGACCTTTGACCTTGATCTTATCCTTTGACCTACTTAAAAGAAAAAAATAGCATTGGTCAAAACTTTTGAAATGCTTGAGATACAGCCTTCATATTTGGCATGTATGTTCCTTGCCACAAAAGCTTTACATTCATGCAAAAATTTTGAACCCGTGACCTTGACCTTAACCTTTGACCTATGTGACCTTGACCTTAACCTGTGACCTACTTAAAATAAAAAAAAAACATTTTGGTCATAACTTTTGAACCATTTGAGATAGAGACTTCATAATTTGCATGTAGGTTCCTTGTGACAAGAGCTTTACATTCACTCAAAAAAAATTTAACCTGTGACCTTGACCTTTGACCTACTTAAAAGAAGTTAACATTGGTCCAAACGTTTTAACATTTTGAGATAGAGCCTTAATATTTGGCATGTAGGTTCCTAGTGACAAGAGCTTTACATTTATTCAAAACTTTTTGACCTGTGACCTTAAGCTTGACCTTTGACCTCTATAAAAGAAAAAATAACATTTTCACAAGGTTGATTGCACAAGGCTGTTTTTATTGTAATAAGTGCCAAGTGATATTACATAAGATGATGTAATTTACAGGTAAATCTGCCCCGTTAGCTCGTGCACATGATTATGCACTTTTTACAGGTATGTCATGCAGATACCGTCATGTTTTGTATTGCAGACTAAAAAAAAACCATTGTGGAATTTTGAAAATATCTGAGGGTCACTGATGAAGCACTAGCTAGTCTGGCCCAGAAAACATTTTCACTCCATATACTTCAGTTCTGTGGTGTATTCCTTGCTTCCAAAGGATAATCCTTTTATAGAACATATTTCTATCAGTTTAATTTGATTACCGGTATATATATATATATATATCAGATATAAAGCAGTTTAGTGAGCACCAACAGCATATGGTTTAAGTATAAAATAGATTAATATCTTAGTTTTATCTTAATGCAGCTTGAACAGAAATAATTCAAAATTAAGTTCTAAGACAAACATGATAGTTACTTCACATTACAAGTGCTTTATAACGTGCTTGATATGTCAAGTTTCACCGAAAAAATAAGATCACTTTTGACCGTGGAAAAATCTCCCTATCTGAGACCCCAATCTCCCTATTTGAAAATCAAAATCTCCCTATTTGGGTCTAAGAAAATATCACATGTATGATTTTGGTCATAACTTTCGAACCATTTGGTAAAGAGCCTTCATATTTAGCATGTAGGTTTCTTGTGAAAAGAGCTTTACATTCATGCAATTTTTTTACCGTGGCCTTGACCTTTGACCTACTTAAAAGAACAAAGAAAATTGTTCATAACTTTTGAACCGTTTAAGATAGAGCCTTCATATTTGCCATGTAGGTTCCTTATGACAAGAACTTTACATTCATGCCAAAAATTTTGACCAATGACCTTGACCTATTTAAAAGAAAAAATAATATTGTTCATAACTTTTGAACCGTTCAAGATAGAACCTTCATATTTGGCATGTAGGTTCTTTGTGTCAAGGGCTTCCCACTCAAACCAAAAATCTTGACCTGTGACCTGTGACCTTGACCTTGGACTATTACCAGCTTTGAAAACAAATGACCATGCCCGGGGACATGTCCGTGTTTCACAAACACATCTTGTTTTTCATTTTATTTCTGGTGCAAACATCTCATTATGATAACACACACGTGTGACATAGTGCATTATTTCACATCTCCAAAATTGCTACTTTTCTTATGAAAATCTGTGATATTTTTCTTATTTATACTTCAAGCATAGGTTGTGGGTGCTCGTTAAAACTGCCTCATTGAGTCAGTAACGAGTACCCACAACCTATGTATAGGATGAAAAATAAGAAAAATAATTATACCCCTATAAACCCCAGTTTTCTCTATTTAAAGTGGGGTTTAGAGGGCTGTTTATTTCATGGACTTGTTCACGTGCTCTTTAGAACTGCCTCATTGAGGTAGTTCTATGACTACCAAGAATCTATTTCTTCTAACATTCAAAGAAAAAGAAAGGCACTTTAATTTTTATGGTCAAGATAATTCCTTGAGAAACTCTTTTAACACCAAAACACAGGGCTATGTTATAATAATTACCAAAACAAAGTCCTCAAAAAATATCCGTGCCAGTTCTGAGAAAATTATGATTTAATCCGCAGAAAAAAGTATTTAATAAGTAATGGCCCAATAATAGCACCATACACTGTTTTACCGGCTGTAAGGCGAGCTCTCCTCACGCGTAAAACAAATGACGTCATTAAAAACAAAATATACGAAATTGTTAAAGTGCAGTCTATAATTTATTATTAAAAAGAGAACGAAGAAACTTTCTCTTGATTGATAAATGGAAATATTTGCTCAAAATCATTCGATATATGGTACACGGAGGCTATGCATTTTCCCAAATCTATCCATCCATATGTGTTTGAATCCACAAAATCAAAAGGAAATCCAGTTGAAGGTTTGGCGGACACAAGCAGACGATGCAGACTCCCTCTGCTTTCTATATTCTATTTTTTTAAATAGATGTCATTTATATTTTCCTTGTATGCTATTGATAAACAAGATCTATGTTCAAGTTGTAAAAATAAACATTTTTTTTTTTTTTTTGAGTGGGGGGGGGATACATTTGTCAATGTCTCATGACAAAAATTAAGTGTATGGAAGCAATTTGTGCCATCAGAATCAATTGAATTAATATCGTAAATATGTGTATACGGTGTATTCTAGTAACATTGTGCACATAAGATTTTGAAAGCTATGTGTGACTTTGTGGAAGCAACCACTCAAAAATCACAATCAGAACAATTGCAACACTGTCCTATCTACTTACTGCAATAGAAATTGGCCGCTGAATTTTAAACAGGCAGGAAAAATAATACTAAGAAAAGGGATACCCCCTTGAAATTGATTTACAAATTTTGTCTCCCAACATTGCGCACAATAACTGTTTTGAGCTGATTGAACACAAAGGTTGACCCAAACAAACTTAAAAGGGGCAAAATCCGGATGAGAAAAAAAAATATCTTTCAGCTAATTTTCCATGAGTAATCCATATATGAAATTTCAAAACCCTAGCATACAAGCTTCTAAAGTTATGCTATGCATCACAATGCATACAATGTACCGAAAGTGACAAAGGGCCATTAGCCACAAAGTATTTTTCGGAATTTAGTCAAAAGTTAATCAGGACATCTACACATCAGCACCAATCTGTCCAACGCAGAGCTGCCAGGTGGGCCACACGAGACTATAGGTACACATCAAGTGTTACAGCTATGCTTGGCAAACTCCAATGGCGTCCACTAGATCAGAGACGCATCGATAATCGCCTTATCATGCTATACAAGGTTACGCATGACCTTGTTGCAATCCCTGTCTCAGATTACCTCACACCAAATCGCAGAGAGTTGAAATTTATCCACCCTTTGGCATACAAGCAAATCCCCACCCAGACCAACTATCACAAGTATAGCTTCTTCCCAAGATCAGTTATACACTGGAACACTCTCCCAGCCTATATTGTCTTGCTACCAACCTTGGCACGGTTCTGTCTTGCTGTCTGCCAGGTGGTTCGTGTGTCCCCCTAAAGCCACCAGATTCTGTTTTATCTTTTAACTATACTAACTTTCTTTTCGCACTGTACAAACTCATTTCACCTACTTTGCTTACCTTTTATTTCAGCTAACCCCCTTTAGCACTTGGTATACCGGATACCCTTCTGTTGTCCTCTTATGAGGTTAAGAAGTATCAGAAGAAAGAAAGAACAATCTAGTCACCAACTTACAAGGTTCTAGCTCCAATAGATTTTGAGATATGTTGCTGGCAAGATTTTATATAAAAAAAAATTCAAAGGGCAATAACTTTTGAAAGGGGCATAATCGGGATAAGAAATAAATACGCGTTAGCTAATTTTCCATGAAAAATCCATATAAAATTTCAAAACCTTAGCATGCACGGTTCTTGCGTTATGCTATGCATCAAAGGCGTAACGGAAGTTCGAATGGACGAACCAGAAGCAATATGCCCCTCCCAAAAAGTTGGGGTCATAAAAAACATTACGAAAACACGCATATTCAAATCTATTGGAAGATTTGATCACCCAAAAAAGTTCCAGAGAAAATTCTGATGTTTTTCTTATTCATCACGAAAACGAGACGTTGCTTCCAAGTTTGTGGGACTTTTACCTGACATTGAGATGAAATGACATCTCAATCCCTGCCGCTCAATGAATCCAAAAGGGTTTACATGCATGGAACGGATGGCTCGCAGCAACTTTTCTGGGTAGGCTTAGACATTCTCAGCGGTTTAACAGTACTCATGTGTGGTCGGTATCAGTTCTGTGCGGAAGTACCATGCAGCCCAATCTATTACTCCAAGCCCAGATGGGTGGGGTCGAAAAACGCCTATATAATTTTGACCCCTCGAGCCCCACTTTTATATTGTAAAACTGTGGTTTACAGAGATAAACATTAAATTTCTTATATCAGGGCAAAAACATATATTGTGGGTACTTGGTAGAACCGCCAAGTTCAGGCGGTTCTAAGTCGAGCTCTGCAATCTATGTTTTGAGCAGAAATAAGAAAAACATCATTTTCTTAATCTTAAAATTTAATTTTTGGGGTGATAATTGACAATGGTTTTTTTGGCGTGTTTCGTAATGTCTGCTCAAAAGCATAGATTGTGGGTACTCGATAGAAACCCCTTCCTCATGGAGTTTTAGTTTACACTAATTTATTTTAGTTCGATTGTGATGAAAGTCTCATGCTTAATTAATCGCTCTCGAACACTCATTCCGGATGTTTTCACGCGTGCGAGGGAGAGGCAGTTGACTTTTACGCCACTGCTACCCATTTACACCTGAGTGGGGTGGGGCAGTGGGGAGTTTTAGGGGGTATACATGTACATTATTTTTCTTATTTCTGTTCAAAGAAGCCTCCATGGTGTAGTGGTTAAGCTACTAGCCTCACAAACCAGTAGTCGTGGGTTCGATCCAAGGGCTTCTCCAGACTCTCAGATGAGTCTTTAAACCGAGGTCCGGTCTCCATATGCAGGGGTTTCATCAATAGACGGGTACTTGGGATTTTCCCGTTTACTTAGAAACTATTCCCCTGCTATGCTTCATAAATTTGTTTTTATTCAGATAACATTGAAAATCACACTCCTATCTTTCCTTGAAATCTGGATGCCAAAATGTTTTGAAACCACTGCATATGACATTTTCTGTTGACGGGACGTAAACCTCAAACACACTCACTCCCTTATTTCTGCTCAAAACATAGATGAGGCAGTTCTATTGAGTTTCAACAATCTCAGAAGCTATGTTTTTGAGCAGAAAAATAATATATAACCCCTAAACCTCTGGTGTTTCTAGTTTATATATAAAAGTGGGTTAGTGGGGGTTAAAATTAAATAGGCATGTTTTCGTGCTGTGCCAAAGTTTGCTTTTGATTTTTCTTTTTTGATTTTGTTTTACAGGGTGTCCAAAAAGTAAGTTAACAGTTTTGACGAGATTTTAATACATCATAACGTTGTGAAAGCGGTATAAAATTTCTCACAGACATAGCATATATCCTTAAGTTTTTTCTTATAAAATTTCATACAAATCCATTAAAGCATAAAAAAATAACAAACAATAAACAAAAAATACCAAATTTGTCCAGTGACGTCAATTTAGTAATTTATGACGTTTTCCAGATGCCGCCCCTTTCGACGTTTTCCTTCCCGTACTCGCTGCTTGAAATTTTCAATTACTCTAGCACAAGTGCCAACACTTATCTTCTTGATTTCCCTGCGTATTTGTTTTAATAACATAGCAGTATCTGTGGGTCTGGGCTTGTAAACAACCGATTTAAGATAACCCCAAAGAAAGAAATCACAGGGGTTCAGGTCTGGACTGTGCGCAGGCCAAGTTACGCCGCATTGTTTCACTTCGGGATATCGTCTGGAAATTACCCGCTCATCAAATGTGTCATGTAACATATCTAACACTTTGTTAGCCGTATGTGGTGTTGCTCCATCTTGCATAAACCATTCACTGTTAATGTCAGTTGATCGTTTCCGCAATTCCGGTAAAAACTTGTTGTTTAATAGCGACATGTAGCGGTCTGAATTAACAGTATCGCTAAACACATACGGTCCAATGATTCCCCTGGATGACATAGCACACCAAACTGTAATTTTATCGCTATGGAGTGGCCTTTCTGCTATTTGGTGGGGCTGTTCATTTGCCCAAAATCTCATGTTCTGTTTGCAAACATGTCCTGATAAAAGGAAATGTGACTCATCGCTAAACCACACATCATTAAAAGCATCGGCGTAAGTGTCAATAACGTCTGATGCCCAGTTACAAAATGATAGCCTTTCCACTTGATCCGTTATATTTAAGCTCTGCATAATTTGTATTTTATATGGATAAAGTTCTAAATCTTTTCTTATTATGTTATGAACGGATGATTTGGGGATACCTGTCTCCGAGGATGTACGCCGAATTGAGTTTTCAGGACTGTCTTGCATAAGTTCTTGAAGCGTGCTCACATTTTCATCACTTCTACTGGTCTTCGGCCGTCCCGACTTTTGCGCGCCTTTCACCGATCCCGTTTCTTCAAATTTTCTGATAGTCTTGTAGATATTTAGTCGACTTACAGTATCACCATTAAATGAATATTTAAATTTTCTTTGAACATCTGTAGCGCTTTTAGTTTCGTAAAAGTTCTTTACAATGAAAATACGCTGGGCTAACGTCAAACGCGCCATCTTGGAAAAAACAAGATTTTAAATGACGTCATTTTGCGACAACGTCAATTATTTTGGCGCGTTTTAATTATGTCGTAATATGTAAATAGGCTTAGCCTAAGAGCGAGCACAGCATAGTATACACGAGTCTATGCAACTAAATAATTCCACGAAACTGATGCTGTAATAACAAAGCATAGTAGCTCATAAACAGTGATAAGGATAAAAACTTTATTTAACTTAACATATCTGAAAGATATCTGATTCTGATATCTTTCAGAAACAAGTAACATCAAATGCATGACATAGCCGGGGATCGAGACCTACAACCTCATCCCAAAGCGGACACTCCACCACTGAGCCATCAAAGCTGGTAACACCACAGTTACATCAGAACTAGAATATGGTAGTTTTTTTTTTGTTTAGGTTTTATGGCCCTTTCAAGATTATTTCACTTATATCGAGTTGATCGTTAATCAGAGGTGGGCGAAAACCGGGGTACCTGGAGAAAAACCACCCGACCTTCCGTTGCAGAACTTGGCATCTCACATGTAACCCAAGCGAGGCTCAAACCACAGCGGTGAGAGACCTAATGATCAAGAGTCAGCGCTCTTAACCACTAGGCCATGGAGGCCCGTAAAGAATATGGTAGGAGACGTTGTCTTTGAATTTTTGGCTTTCTGACATTTTTAATTCTGATTTACGTTCAGTCTGCTGTGGTAACCAAAAAAGTATGGAATATTTTGGATCAGGGCACTGATTTTAAGCCGTTACAGGCTAGAAAGAGGTAAATGCATCTCCTGTATATTCCCACAAATGGTTTGTTTTCAAATGTATTTTCTGAAAAAAAAAAATAACAACAACAACAAACAAACGAATTAAGAACATATTAGATACTGGGATGCAGAAAAAAATGTGCTGATCAAGTACCCTGGAAGATTATCTGGTTGGCACTGCAAACTTGGAGTGGACAACTGGATTTTGCAACCGGTCGAGGGGGTGTACATGTATGCTAATGTGGGGAACCGTGTCTGTGTTCATCAAGGCTCTGTTCTCAGCCCACTGCTTTTCATCAGTGTGCTTGAAAAACAGAAGTGAAGGCAATGACACACAAGTTCCACTCTGGAGTCCCCTGGGAGGACCTGTATGCTGATGACCTTGTCATCATAGCTGAATCGCTTGAGGAAAGTGCCAGGAGGCACTTCACTTGGAAAGAAGCAATGGAGGAGAAAGGGCTGAGAGATAATGTCGGAAAGATGAAAATCATGGTCTATGGTACTGGCCTAGACCCCCTGCATCTGTGGTACTGGCCTAGACCCACTGCAGAGGCCAGGTGAGTTCCCATCTGTTGTATGTCACACTGGAGTGGGCAATACATTTCGCAATGGCTGCATGTTCTGGGAGCACGAGAAATACAGTGGGCTAATGGGCTTGACAGAGAACCCTGATTATCGGTGTACACAGTGCCAAAGAACTACACGCCCCTTAGACGGCAGACCCAGGGGGTACTATGAACGTTGCCTGCTACATAGGCTGGGAGTATTTTTTTCGGTGGGTTGGTGGGGGTCACAATTGTATATTTTAGCATTTTTTTGTGTGGGGGTTTTGGGGGTAGGAAGAACCTGGTATTTTTATGGGTCTGGCCATTTAGCAGATATTTTTTTGTAGGGGGACTATCAAATATCTTTGGTATATATGGCTTTAAATGCTTAATGCGTGTTGTTGACACATTATATCACCCATCTCAGAAGCTGATTTAATTATGTTTTTGTTTTCCTTGCTGCACAAACATTCAGTTGCGTTATAGTTATTACAGAGCTATACTGTTATGAACTGTTTTAAGCTCTTTTGTTACCAAATACAATCATTATAGGCAAAAATTAGTGAAAACACGTTTTCTTCACAGAAGACAAGTCTATACCAGTATAGTTTGGGAATATTTTTTGGGTATGCTAAAATTTGCAGAATATTTTTGGGTCTGATACCGTATAGGGAAGTCCAAGGTGGACCTGGCAAGCTAGAGGTGAGGTAGCTTCCTTTTGCTACCTAGGAGACATACTCTCAACAACGGATGGCTGTGATCTTTTGACCACATCACTTGAAACAGCCTGGAAGAAAATCAAGGAACGGCTACCAGTTCTCTCTTCCCATCACGTCTCGTTCAAGACACGTTGCCGTGTGTAAAGCTCTTGTGCGAGTGCGGTGTTCCATGCTAGTGACACTTGGCCATTGATAAAGCCAAACCTCCAGCGTCTCTGCAGCGGAATGACATGTCAATGATCAGACAGATCTGCAATGTCCATTGAGGACCTGACCTTATCCTGAATGAGAGAAGGCTCCGCTGGTATGGACATGTGAAACACTCCAACAGTGCATTTGAGGCTGGCTGTGACATACAGGTAGATGAAAAGCAAGGGCCTTGGGGGCCCTAAGACGATATTGAAGCAGCTGACGGAGAGATTGCAGAGAGTGGAAGCTCTCTGCTACCGACCCTTATCATAGACAAACCTCGAGATCTGGTGTGAGATCTACCATGCGTGCATCAAGCCAGTTACCTGGAAAAGGGCTCATTTATTTGGTGTTGCCCCTGTACCCGCATGTTAATAAAAATCCAGTTTAGTAGTGCTGTTTGCCTGGGGGTTCATGCTTCTCCTTTAAAGACCAATCTCTATTTTTATCTTTTAACTATACTAACACTGTACAAACTCATCTTTCCCTTTATTTCAGCTAACACCCTTCGATAGATAGGATAAGATAAGATTAGACAGACAGATAGATAGACAGACAGACAGACAGACAGCCGGCCCCCGCCCATCGGAGCTTGAAGAAAAAGATAGGCTGCATGATGCTTCCATGCAGAGCTGAAACCGACCCGCACACGAGTACTGGTGGTAAACCGCTTAGGGGATCTACATGTAAGCCTGCCCAGGCAAATTGGTGCGAGTCGGCCCGTGCATGCTTATAAACCCTATTGGTTTCATTGGGCGTCAGGGCTTGAGATGTCATTTCATCTCAATGTCGGGTAAAAGTCCCACAAAATTGGAAACAACATCTCCAAAATGACCTTTACAGTGTTGATGGGGACGTAAAACCTCAAATCAAACAAATCAGACAGATAGATAGATGGATAGATAGAGAGATAGATCAGCATTATTGTGGGTATTATCTATCTATGTTCATACACTGATTTGGTCACATTTAGCCATTTTATTACCTATGATGTTGTAAGCTCTATTCTATTCTGTTCAGATACTTCTGTAAGTACATTTTGCTAGCTGCTTGTTTTAGGTACACCTCATTATGTACAGTATTTTATAGTACAATAAAAGTACTTTCAATATGGCGGTGCCCAGCTGGATTAAACATTCAAAGGTCGGATAAATAATGAAAAACAAGCACTTCGGGATTTTTGTTGTTTTTGCAAGTCCGTTCTGTTTATTAGGTCCGATTCTGTTCATTTGTTGTCATACGCTAGACTTGTCTTCGGTAAAACTCTGATTTTTTTTTTTTTTCCTTATTTTTATTATTATTATTATTATTATTGTTGTTATTATTATTATTTTCTTTCATGCTTCTGCCTTTTATGGGCGCATTTCATGTATGTTATGTATGTGATTTGCAAATAAAGTTTCGTATTCGTATTCATCCGAATGTTCTGAAAACACGGTATACCAGACTGTCAGCCTCGTTTTCGCCCCATTAAGCAACTTCCGGAAGACAGATGGAAGAAAAATGGTCAGATCGATCTAAGCTTTAAAGTATGTAGAGCTGTATGTTAATTTTCTTGGTCAGATTCTCTACCGTAGAGCTCACTTCGTTCGCGATGCGCTTCGCGCATCGCGAGCTGTGCTCGCTATAAATACTTTAGGATATGTGCGTTAATTTGGAATATTGTTCATCAAAATAGCTTTAAAATTAAAAAAGTTATGACGGGTTAAAACTGTTAACTTACTTTTTGGACACCCTGTATGTGACATTGTTGATAAGATTTGAAAATCCTTATTTTATATCTGTGACTCTTTTTACACTTTATGGTAACTGACACATTTTAGTTCTACACAATTTAATGTGTGCTTAGCATAGACTCAAGCTTTTTATAAAAGCTAATACTTGTTTTTCCATATTACACACAAAAATATATAAAAAAATAAATTAAAAGAAAACTTTTATCTTCAGAATTTTTAGTATTTTTCCCCAAATAGAAATATTCATTTTGGATGATTTAATGAAGTCAAGTATTAATTGTTTAACTTACGCCAGTAATATTAATTTTGTCCTGGTTTTTGTGATTTTTCTTCATTTTTCGTATTTTTTTCACCCCCCAAAAATACCCTTTCCCCTGGGATTTTTTTTGAGGACTTTTTTTCTATAAATCAGGACACCTTCCTGATACTAAAACTGCTGATAACATTTCTCAAGGAATTAGTTGTGGGTCAAGGGTCATTTCCGGCTAAATGTACTGGCCTAATGTATACCCTTGTAAACCCCATTTTCTCTTTATAAAGTTGGGTTTTCAATGCTGGTCTTTACTCATTGTTAACATGATATGATATTTTTATATAAACCCTGATCTAAGGGACAGTTGTTAATGAGAGCACACACAGATGCCTCCTCCCACCTGCTAAACAAGTTAAAAGCTCATTTGAATATAATGTGTTTTGATGATGAAACAAACAAAAATAAAGATGTCTAATGAGCCTTTTTTTACCAAGTGCCTTTTGGAACACCAAAACTGCTTGTTTAAGGCAGGTATAGTAAACTTCCTATTAAGACCACCATCTGGGACTTTTGAACAATTCTGAAGATGGTGTCTTTTGGCTATAGAAAACACTAGGAAAGAAAAATCTAACATTAGTCTTAATTTTAGCTGGTCGTAATAGCAGAATTTCATAGTACTTGCTTAACCCATTGTATACTGGTGGACTTTTCCATTGCTATATGTTGGACAAGTCCATTTGTCATATCAGGGGTGGTAGGCCTATTTTTTCGTTTTTATTCTATGACGGAAAATTCTGTAAGCAAATAGTGCAGGCCCTGATCAGACGCCGCGCTTTGCAGCGTCTGATCGGGCCTGTACTGTTTGCCAAGGTACCCCTTCAGGGGTTTCTCGCATTGCAATGGGTTAATACATGTTTATTTAAACCAATTTGCTGCCGGTCACAGTAGCTCAGTAAGATGGGCACCAGCCTGGTGATTATGAGGATGTGGGTATGATACCTGCCAGGTCGGCAACATTCGTTCATGGAGATTGTTCCTAAAATCTTTTCTACGGTCATTCTCTCCCTTCCTCTGGTTCAAGAAGGGCATTTGTCAGTCTCTGTCAAAGAACATGCACTGTACTGGTTAACTGCTTATATATAAGCCTGCCCAGGAAAACCATTGTTATTTAAACTGAACAGCTCAATATGAACAAAACAGTGTTGATTGGTTCATAAAACTCCAGAACAAAACAAAAAAATAAATAAATAATTTTGCATTTAAATGGATCCAAAAAAGTCGCTTTTAAATGCAGGCCATTGCTTGCATTACGAAAACACGCCTATACAAATACATTGTAAATGTTACCACTGAAAAAACACAACAAAAAACAAAAACGAAACTTGTAAGATGATAAATCGTAACATTTTCCTTATACGAGTATCTGCTCAAAATACAGATTGTGGATACCTTTAGAGCAGAAATAAGAAAAGATTTACTCCTATAAGACCCTGTTTTGCTAGATAAAAAACCTTACAAAGCACGGTTTATTGCAAATTCTAGTTCTTGCACTACCACTGAACTTTCTAAATTATTAACTTCCTGTCTTACTGCTATTAAAACGCATGTAATTAAATATTGTGATAAAGTCTTTGAAAGATCAGGAAGAAATCTGTTTTGGTCTATAAAAAATTCGAATGAGGTTTTAAATAAATTGAAATCTAGACAGTTTCGTGCTTCTAGTCTGTCTAACTACGATTTTTCCACTCTTTACACCATACTTCCTCATAATCTTATAAAAGAAAAGCTTAATGATTTAATTGAATGGGCTTTTCACAGAGAAGATTCTCTCTATCTTGCATGTAATGTCAGAAATGCATTTTTCACTTCTAAAGAGCATAAGAATTATACACTTTGGTCATGTCAGAAAGTGTGTGATGCCCTCACCTTTCTACTTGACAATATTTATATTAGATTCGGTACTAAGTTATTTAGACAAATTGTGGGTATTCCGATGGGTACTAATTGCGCACCTCTTGTGGCTGATCTGTTCTTGTATTGTTATGAAAGAGACTTCATTTTGTCGCTTTCCATTGATAACCAATCTGAAATTATTGACGCTTTTAGCTCTACTTCTAGATATTTAGATGATTTATTAAATATTGATAATACCTATTTTGATGGTTTGATCAGTCAGATTTACCCCCTAGAACTTCAGTTAAATAAAACAAATTCTTCTGATACCGAGGCCCCGTTTTTGGATTTACATCTATCTATTGTAGATGGATTTGTTTCGTGCAAAATTTATGATAAACGCGATTACTTTGATTTTGAGATTGTAAATTTTCCTTTTTTGGATGGTGATGTTCCTCGTGCGCCATCCTATGGCGTTTATATTTCGCAATTAATTCGATTTGCTAGAGTGTGTAGTCATGTAACTGACTTCAACACTCGTAATAAATTATTAACGGCTAAACTCCTTAATCAGGGTTATCGGTACCATAAACTACGCAAAGCCTTTTCAAAATTTTATAGACGCCATTCTGATTTAATTTCAAAATTCAATATTGGACTTAAATCTCTTCTGCAACAAGGTCTATCGGAACCCGAATTTTATGGTGACTTAGTATATAAATTCAGAAAAATATATAACCGCAATGACTTCAGCACCCAATTTCGTAAAATCATTCTTCGATATAAAAAGATTGGGTACAACATCGATATTATACGACAGACTGCATGCATGGTAGTTAACCCAATCACGGTTGGCAACTTTGCTTCCCTCTTTAATTGCACGCCGGTGGGTCAGGCCTCAGATTCTATGACGGCTCCAACGTAAAGGCTTATTGAAAATTAAAGAGATAATGTTGGTTGGTGCCTGATGTTCTGTCTCTGGTCGGGCTCATCGGAGTCTAACTGTTGGTTTTCTTTTGCTCCAGCATTTCAGTGGTTTCTTGCTGTCGAGTCCTCACCGTTGTCTCACCTCTGTGGTTCTTTGATTTCTGTGTTCACGGAGATGTTGCACTGATGAGTTAGGAGGCCTTCATGCGGACTGAACAAATTATTTGTCTAAATCGCGACGGAAGTAAGGGCGAGGATTGTGGCCACGTAAAATCGATTTAAGCCCCCCAGTGGAAATCTTCCACTGACCGTTCCAAGGCGGCTCTTCCGTGGCGATTTATTTATGTTGTTGTTTGTTACTTACTGTGTGTATCACTTGTGTCTTTTAATTTTGGATGGCCATATGGCCATTTTGTGGGAAAGTAACTGTCCATATGGCCTTCCTTTGTTTAGGTTTCCATTATGGTCTGGTCGCTTAATGTTTGTATTTCTTTCCCTTTGGTGTCTTTTATGGATGGAGTAAGTTAATTGTATCGATTCCTGATCTTTGTTTTACTTCTACTTTTCAAGGGGCTCAGAATTATATAAGTGTGTTTTCTTGATGATAGTGCTGACTTGCCGTGTTGAATACATTGTCACTGCCACACTCCTGGACGGGTTCTCCATTGTCACCCGGCCCTCGCCCGTCAGGGCTTGAATAAATAGATGGACTGTATGATATTTCCACGCAGAGCTGAAACCGACCCGCACACTAGTACTGGTAAACCGCTTAGATGATTTAAGCCTACCCAGGCAAAGCGGTGTGAGTCGGACCATTCATTGGGCGGCAGGGCTTGAGATGTCCTTTCATCTCAATGTCGGGTAAAAATCCATCAAAATTGGAAGCATCGTCTCCAAAATGACCTTTAGAGTGTTGACGGTGACGTTAAACCTCAAATCATACAAAACTCGATGTCACTGCCACACTCCTGGACTGGTTGAATTCAACCCTTGCATGTTTGGGACAAATATATAAGTTTGGCTCATCCATCACCCAAATATTTAGTACAGATGAGAAGATCAGTGAGAAAAGGGCCCTTAGTACTCTAGTATTCCCTGATTTGTGCTCGTCAAAAGGCCAGACCCCCGGGTCTCTTCCATCACGAAAACACGCCTATATTCCTATATTATTTTACCCCCCCCCCCCCCTGAACCCCACTTTTATTTAGAAAAACTGAGGTTTACAGCGGTTCTAACGAGTACCTACACTCTATATTTTGAGCAGAAATATGTAGAATCTCAGAAATTTTCATCCTATTTTTTTCGGCGATAAAGATAACAATGTATTAAACTACTATTTGTATAGGCGTGTTTTCATCATGCACATGTCTGCAAGCAACAAAATCTCTGACAAACCGCCCTTCACATATGCGCAGTTTCGCCGTAGCCTTTGCTTGTCACATATACAATAAGAAACATTTTCTTTTGAGCTGTGCCTGAGACTTGAGAGGAATATCGTTACCAATGTTCTAAGAACGATACAAGCCCCCGCCCATCGGGGCTTGAAGAAATAGATTGGCTGCATGATTCTTCCACGCAGAGCTGAAACCGACCCGCACACGAGTTCTGGTAAACCGCTTAGAGGATCTAAGCCTGCCCAGGCAATGCGATGTGAGTCGGACTGTCCATGCTTGTAAACATATTGCTTTCATTGGGCGGCAGGGCTTGAGAAGTCGTTTCATGTCAAAGTCGGGTAAAAGTCCCACAAAATTGGAAGCAACGTCTCCAAAAAATGACCTTTGCAGTGTTGACGGGGACGTTAAACTTCAAATCAAAACAAAAGAACGATACTCCCTTGGAAGCATGGAATGCACTACAGAAATGCTAAGTGTATAAGAGGTTGAATGTTTTTCTAGTTTCGGCCAATTAGCCCATTGTTTACCAGTGGACTCTTCCATTGCAAAATGTTGGCAAAGACGATTTGTCATTTTAGGGTGGTAGACCTATTTTTTCGTTTTTTATTCTATTTTTGACGGAAAATTCTGTAAGCAAATAGTGCAGGCCCTGATCAGACGCCGCGTTCTGCGGCGTCTGATCTCGGCCTGCACTGTTTGGTAAGGTACCCCTTTAGGAATGGGTTACGCCTCATCAGTGACCCTCAAATATTTTCAAAATACCACAGTGGTATCAATGATCCCAAAGGACTAGAAAATATAATAAACACTATGTCGAAAGACAGAGAAACTTTTTACAGCCGCCACACATTCCCTTAACACCAGCTGTAGCAAAATTCAATATGTTCTAAGAACGGTAATCCATTGGAGCATTGAATACACTACAGATATGAAAAGTAGAGATTGAAAGTTTTTCTTGGTCAAACTAGCTAGTTTCGGCCAATTAGACTTCAATAGGTACCCTCAAATACATGTATTTCTATTTTGAATATTCAGCGCAAGAAATGGTCACATACTGTCATCAGAAAAGAAATGTCACATTAAAATGCACTGATACAACGCATAATGTAGTAATGTAGTAATTTCTTCATTTTGATTTTTTTTACTACATTATGCGTTGGCATAGTCGACGCGAAATGAAGTAAAAAAATTATTTCATTTCGCGTTGATATGCACCATATCGACGCATAATGAAGTAATGATGGTAGAACATAGCTGTCTTCGAAAAGACTTAGGAAGCAATACAGTTAAATTCCTACAATTTAGACCACATTTGAGACGGTTCAAAAGTGGTCTTTAAGACCACAGTTGAACAGTCCAAAAGACGGTCTTCCACAAAAGCACACTGAAGGTCAAAATCACAAAGAAAATGTAGCTTTAACCTTCCAAATATGCTTTAAAAACAAAATTTGTATTAATTTTAGGTGGTCTTAATAGTGGAATTTCATTGTATTTGATTAAGCCAGTAGAATTAAAATCGTACGCCTTGCGCTATTTTGGTCTCATGCCTGATGTCTTTCCCTCATTTGTGTTTTAAGGCTCAACACATGATCGTGTAGTGCACACAAAAGTTGGGACGGGGGATCCTATCGGCTTGTACCTGTCCATAGCCCAGTTGTTTGTCCATCTTTGCATGTTAAAAGGAGTGCGAGTGTGTTTCAGTTACCGTCCCACCAACAGCTTAGGTCATACGAAGTAGCGAACTTGGTTTCAAGACTCATTCATACGGAGACGGGATCTCGGTTGAATCCGAAAGGCTGGAAAAAGCCGGGGATCGATCCAGCTACCCCGGTTTGTCAGGCTAGTAGCTATGCCCAGGAAAACTGCTGCGAGTCGGCCCGTCCATGTATATAAACCCTATTGGTTTTATTGGGCGGCATCTCAATGTCGGGTAAAAGTCCCATGAAATTGGAAGCAACGTCTCCAAAATGACCTAAATAGTGTTGACGGGGACGTTAAACCTCAAATCAAACAAATCAAACAAAAGACAGACAGGCAGACAGACAGACAGACAGAATGGACAAAAACTATATACCCCCTTGCATACTTCGTATGCCGGGGGTATAAATAGATGGGCTGCACGATGCTTCCACGCAGAGCTGATACCGCCCGTACATGAGTCCTCGTAATCTGCTTAGAAGGTCTAAGCCTGTCCAGGAAAACTGCTGCGAGTCGGCCCATCCATGCATATAAACCCTTTTGCTTTTAATTGGACGGCAGCGATTGAGATGTCATTTCATCTCAATATCGGGTAAAAGTCCCATAAAATTTGAAGCAATGTCTCCAAAATGACCTAAATAGTCTTGACGGGAACGTTAAACCTCAAATCAAACAAACAAACTGTTGACGCATAATGAAGTAAAATTAGTATGCCACCCATCGCCGCAAAATGAAATAATTCTTTCATTTTGCTCAAACCTCTTAGTATCGACGCATAATGAAGTAAAAACGACATTTTATTTCATTTCGCGTCGACTATGCCAACGCATAATGTAGTAAAAATTTCAAAATGCATTACTACATTATGCGTTGTAACAATGCACTGTATCAAATAGATGCGGAATATCTCTATTATACCGGATGGCGTGTTTTCTGTATTATGTTTGAAGTTGTAAACTAAATCTGTGTACAACACCGATTCCCATTTGTCTTTAAACATACTGCATGGTATTTATCAGAGCATCGATGATATTCTTAGCATTGTCTGGTATAAATGTGTGAGCACAGCCAACTAATAGGCTAGACTCATAAGAACCTCTTACCGGCCCCGATAGCTCAGTTGCTAGAGTGTCCGCTCCGGGGAACGGGAGGTCACGGGTTCGATCCCGGGCCACGACATACCAGTCGTTATAAATGGTACTAGCTGCTCCTCGCTTGGCACTCAGATTTACGGGGTAGAGCTAGGACTGGTCGACCCAGTGTCAGTATAATGTGACTGGGTGTGGTATCATGTAATGTGTCTGGGACATGATACTTCAGTGTGGCAGCACTATAAAAGTGAGCATTGAGCTCCCTGTCGCAACCAGACACCGTCGTGATATGACTGAAAAATTGTTGAAAGCGACGTTAAACCCGAATTCACACACACACATGAGAACCTCAGGGTCTCTGTCTGCGATAAGTAACATTATCTCTTGACATGCAACATCCCATTTTCTCCAGAAACGATGAACAGAAAAAAGGCAAGAATATGTTATAAACACCCATTAAAATCACACTTTTGGGAACGTGCGCCCAGCGAAGACTCAGATCAGACTGCGCATCCGCTGAGTCTTCGCTGTGCGCTATATGAATCCACGCTTATTCTAAACTTTTTAATGCAGGTCCGGAATATTGAGACTGCGTTTTAACAGAGTGGGTACGCCACAGTGGCCCACTACGCAGGGAGATTTGAGTCTTTACTGAGCGCGCATGCACGGAGACACATTAGTGCGAGTCGGCCCGTCCATGCTTATAAACCCTATTGGTTTCTTTGGGCGACAGGACTTGAGATGTCATTTCATCTCAATGTCGGGTAAAAGTCCCTAAAAATTGTATGCAACGTCTCCAAAATGACCTATACAGTGTTGACGGGGACGCTAAACTTCAAACAAAAAACAAACAAATGGAGAAACATTTCCACATAAAGGGGAAACGATACTACAAAAACCCTCTGCCCCCGCCAAACGATCGCGAGGCGTGAAGAAATAGATTGGGCTGCATAGTGCTTCCGCGCAGAGTTGAAACCGACCGAACTTCAGTACTGGTAAATCACTTTGGTCTAGCGAGTCGGACCGCTCCTTAAACCCTAGCGGTTTCTATGGGCGGTAGGACTGTCGAGTAAAAAAGTCCCACAAAATCGGAAGCAACGTCTCCAAAATTACCTTAATAGTGTTGATGAGGACGTAAAACCGCAAACTACAAAAACCCTAAACATGTATTACACAGGTACAGAGAATAGCCCCACGCCCATCTAGGCTTGGAGAAATAGATTTGGCTGCATGATCCTTCCATGCAGAGCTGAGACCGACGGTTAACTGCTCAGAGGGTCTAAACCTGCAAAGGCAAATTGGTGCTAGTCGAACCGCCTATGCATAAAGCCCCTACTGGATTCATTGGGAGACAGACTTGAGATATCAATTCATCTGAATGTCGGGCAAAAGTCCCACAAAATAGGAGGCAACGTCTCCATAATGAGGGGGGCAATAATCATAGTAAGCCTCAAATCACAGAAAGGGAGGTCACCCGCGCTTTCCTCTTCCCAAAAATGCTACTTCTAATAGAACTAATAAAAACACAGTATGCACCCCAACCCCCCAACACACACACACACACACGCACGCGCGCGCTCACGCACGCACGCACGCACGCACACACACACACACCACCACCACCACCACCAGCAACAACAACAAAGCACCAAGAAAATTAAAATATACAGAAACATGAAATTTCCCGAAAATCACAAAACTACTCGAAATGTCACCTAAAGCAATTTCAAAAGGTCGCTAACAAGAACTACCGCGATGTAGGGTGGGTGTGGGGTGACATGTTCGCAGTAAGGGAAAATTAGAGTGATCAGAGACCCGCCTACCAGACTGTGCAAAAGCTATGCACCACGTTAACAAGTCCGTGAAATGAACACCGTATTAGATTGCAAACCCCACTTTACACACACAAAAAATGCGAGGTTATGCATTATTTTTTCTTTAGAAGTTCTGCTCCAAGAATCTATAAAACATCACGTATTGTCATCAGGAAAAAAGAGCCACATTTGGAGATGACGGGGCGTCAAACAAAACAAATATATATATAATAAAATAATGAAAATAATAAAAAAAATGATTTTGTATAAAAGTACCCATCTTTCGTAAGGCATCTTTAGTCTCCTTCCAGATTTACAGCTTAATGAAATATTAGGTCATATGAGGAAGACTTTTATTGTCATTTTAACTATTATATTTGTTTGTTTGTTTCATAAGTATAATTAAATGTATATAAAAGTTAATGGGATATTGGCGGGGAATGGATACTCCTGACACATGTTGCCCCCCCCCCCCCCCCCTTTATTCCAAGAGAAGACAACTTTTCTGACGTCATGTTTGCGTTCTACGAGTCTCGTAGTAAACTGTAACACTCTGAAAAATGGTTCTACTCTTAAAGGAAAGAATTTGCTCCTTCAGGAACAAATTATTTCCTTTACGAGCAGACACCTGCATGTTGACAAGGAAGACAGAAAAAGTTTTACAGAGTTGACGCCCTTGAAAGTGTATCAGTTCCCGTTGAAGAAATCGATTAAATTTTTTCGTTGACACCAGACATTTATTGTTAGCATGATCATGATTTTGTGACAAATAATGAGAAATAATAAAAAAAAGAAAGAAGGAAATTGACATAAAATAGTCATCTCGGTTGCGACATCAGAAATCATGTCGTGTATCAGAGAAAATGCAGGGTCAGATAATCTGGATAGATTCAGGGGGCATAACTCTGCATTACGATGACATACATGTGTGCCACGATGACGTCTATCAAGTGTATGTGTGCACGTGCGTGCATGCGCGCGTGTGTGTGTGGGCGTGCTCGCGCGCGCGCGCGTGTGTATGTTACGTCCTTCACTTGCGACATAACGCTTTATTCATCTGACATGAAGACGGCGCATGTCCTAAAACATAAAAACGACTTCCAGAGACGCATGTTTAGCAGAATTTGTATGTAAAAGCTTCAAGGCGTACACGGAAAACTTATGACCGAAACTGAAAAAGCAATTCGTTCACAGCTCCTCAAAGAATATGCCATGCTGACATTTAATTTAACCCATTTAGTACCAGAAACTCCAAAAAGGATAGTTGGCAAACAGTGCAGACCCAGATCAGAGCCTACACTGTTTGCAAAACGTTCATCCATTGCACTACCCGCAGAAAAAGCGACCGACTGAAGTCGGTTGATTTTCTAAGGGTGCCCTAAAATCACCGTGTCATTCTGTCTGTCCGTCCGTAACCCGTTTGTGAAAATTGGTGATAGTGACTTAATCGCTTGGTTTGGCATACTGATAGATATTAATGAGATCTAACCAATGAACTTACGAAATATTACATTCCATTTAGTATAGCCTCGCCGAGGCGAAAAATGTGAAAATTTTCGATCTGCTTCTCCTCGGAAACCGTTGGGCCGATTGAAGTCAAATTTCATATGGAGCCTCTATGGGATGGGGGAAACCAAAACTTGCTCATGATGTCCAGGTCACATTGATCAAAATGGTCGCCAAGTCATATATGGTAAAAACCCTTCTAAAATAGTCTTCTCCAGAACCACTGGGCAGATTTCCACGAAACTTGATAAATAGCATCTGGGACGAAGGCCCATCATAAATTGCTAAAATGGTGACCCTGGGTTGACATTGACCTTCTTTGTGCCTAGGTCAAACTTTGACACATATGCTTTTGTATTGGAAAAGTGAGAATGCATTTTATCCTGCAAACGATTCAGAATACAGTACTAAAGTACATGTATAAGATATATTTTGCTCCTTACGATAAGGCGCATTTATTGAGGGAACCGTTTTAGGTCCAGGTCACATGACCAAAATGGCCGCCATACCCATATATGGTAACACACATAAAGCTAAAAGCATCCGGCGGGTCGTACACTTCAGCTGAAGCACTGGTTTTTCTAATAAATTTGGAAGAAAACACGCCTGCCACCACTAAATTTTGAAATGGACTCATGCTATATATGAGGAGGAAGATTCCATTTGGTACAAAAAGGGTTAAGATTGACCGTTTCAACAATTTTATCAAGATCAGAAATTAGGATAAAGAAAAGGTAAACTAAACGGAAAAATCGCACTGTCTGTTATGTCGGGTATATACAGTAAAATTACGCTATTACTACCACCTAAAATTAAGACTAATTCTGCTTTAAAAAGCTTATTTAGTAGGTTGAAGTTATTCTTGCTTTGCGTTTTCTGCATATACTGTCCTCTGGTCAGAGACCACCTTTGGGCCTGTTCAAAAGTGGTCTTTAAGACCACTTTTGAACAGTTCCAAAGGTGGTCTTAATATATGAATTTTACTGTATATATCGTATATGCGACAATGGTTTTGTTTTCCAGAACATGAATTTATTTCCGCACATGAAAGAGTGTATTCAACGGGCCTCCGTGGCCTAGTGGATAAGAGCGCTGACTCTTAGTCATTAGGTCTCTCACCGCCGTAGGTTCGAGCCTCGCTCGGGCCACGTGTGAGACGCCAAGTTCTGCAACGGAAGGTCAGGTGGTTTTTCTCCGGGTACTCCGGTTTTCGCCCACCTCTGATTAACGATCGGCTCGATATGAGTGAAATAATCTTGAAAGGGCCGTAAAACCCAAACCAAAAAAAAAAGAGTGTATTCTTGCAACTGTATGATTCATTTGTTTATTTTTTTGTACACATGTTTTGTCTCTTTCACGAACACAGACTGTCACAAACGTGGTCATTTGAACTTATCATTTAGGTAACGAACTTAATTAATTACCTTTTCCTAATTGCTAAATACTATTTGGTGATTCAACATATGACATTTAAATGTTTTGTGGGGGAAATGACAGTTGGCCAGTAAGAAAAACCATATATTCTGCTCTAATCATTTTTCATATTCTTGAGGGTTTTTTTATTGCTATTATTATTTGTTGTTCTTCTTTTTTTACTAAGCATACAAGCTCTTCGGTGCAGAAGTCCACATGACTATCACTGATTTGTAGTGTTGCTGCTGTACGAGGAAAGTCAAGTCTCTGAACATCACGTGAACAAGTCCAAGAAATGAACACCCCCCCCCCCCCCACGTAAACCCCAATTTATATAGAGAAAACTGGGGTTTTCGGGGTTATACATTATTTTTCTTATTTCTGCTCCAAAACATAGGTTGTGGGTACTCGTTAGAACCGCCTCATTGAGGCGGTTCTAACGAGCACCCACAACCTATGTTTGTAGTATAAATAAGAAAAATATCACAGATTTTCACCAGAAAATTAGCCATTTTGGAGATGTGATAAAAGGCACTATGTCACACGGGAGATTTATCTTAATGAAAAGACATATTTTTCTGATGAAAATTTGTGATGCATTTCTTAATTATGATACAGTTATACACATTATTGGTGCTCGTTAATAGCTTACTTTCAAAATAACAAGAAAGGATTCTGTTTCTATGGACAGGGTAGCTGAAAGTAATGCTACATATATGGAAAGAGATACGGTTTTAAGATTTCAGTTAATTATCTGCTGCTCATGAAAGTATGAACGCAGTGGGTAGCGTGCACAGTAAGTGAACCCAAAAGGGGTTCATGTAAATTTTGCTAGCCACCCACTGTCGTTCATACTTTCATGAAAAGCAGAAAAATTAAGTTTATTTTTTATATTTACATTTTTGCCCCTCATCACTAGGTGAAAAAATGCTTATAGGACAAACTTTTAAAACTGAAAAACATTTACATGTTATTTTCTACAAAAAGAGGAACAACGTTGAGGTCACCAACGCCCGTAGAGAACCTTGGTTTAGACTGACGTCACTTTGCGTCACTGAAAATTATGTGACTCGATGCGTTCATGGATTGTTTTCTATAGGTTTAAATTAGACTTTACACTGGAAAAGTAAATATAATGTCATGAATAGCGTCAAAATCCTACAAGTCATTGTGTAGCCAGAGGTGCGTTCAACAAGGGCGCCCACGTTGTTGAACGCACCTCTGGAGGTTCCGTAATGGGAAAAGTGAAGCCCTGATATGAATGCATGCATGGGAGTGCACGCTGCTTTCAGTCTTCGCTATTCTTTCCATGTGGCCAGACGGGGGTGGTCGGGTGTAGCAAAGGTATCGTGTAACTTGCGTCACTGGGGCGTCCATCACGAAAACACGCCTAGATTATTTTGACCCCCTTGAACCCCACTTTTATATATAGCAAAACTGGGGTTTACAGGGGTAATCCTTATTTTCCTAAATGCTGCTCTAAAATATAGATTATGAGGCGGTTCTAACGAGTACCCACAATCTATATTTTAGAGCAGAAATAAGAAAAATATCACAATTTTTCATCTTAAATTTTTCATTTTTTCGGCGATAAAGGTTACAATGTATTGGAATAGGCATGTTTTCGTAATGCAACAGATATTGGCTTACAGTCGGTCCTTGCAGCAGGTAAGGGTAAAGGGGGAGTGTTGTAATCCTTCGGTTTTTGCACTTTCATTCAATTTTCTTTTCCTCCCATATCCACACTTTCATCTCTTCTACTATCTCTTCTATCTCTTTTCTCCCTTTCTCTGGGAGAGGACACAAAATGACCTACAAGGGTGGACGTGTCGTTTAACCCCAATCAATCAATCAATCAATCAATCAATCAATCAATCAATCAATCGACCAATCAATCAATCAATCAATGTGCCCAGATTCGAGTTTATTGCTTTGTTAAACCATTGTCCTGCCGAATAAATTAATTAGGCCCTATCCGATTAAATAACTTTATGTTTTGTATTCTTTCCAAGTCTGCAAACCAAACTGAATAGCGATTTTCACTGCTTGTAAAGGAGAGTATATCCTGGCCCCGAGGTTATAAAACTTTTTTCATGCTCAACTCAGCTGAGCATGAAATTTGTTATGCTCATTACTATTAAAGGTGCATTATTGAGCTACCGGGTCTCAATTTTTTTCTAGTTTTTATCTTCAATGCATACTCCTTTGTCATGTGTACACTTTTGGAGCCAAATACAGCTTCAGAACTCTGTGAAAATGGTCGTTTTCATTTGTGTTTACCCTTCGCTCTGAACATGTGTTCGGAATTTCTGTTCTAAAAATAAATATGTCACTTTACACATACATGGCGACAGTATCGTCTCTGAGTGTCGTTGCTTATGGCATGGT